>CM049307.1:57786869-57971869 GCA_026874595.1 Sipunculus nudus | reverse complement strand
GTCCGAGCATGCAAGAGCATGTCTAAAATGCAATTGGAAATCTTTAATACGTCCGCTAGGAGATTTTGCGTAAATCCCCGTTCGTGGGTCATTATGAGCATTTAGTCACAACATAACTAATGCAATCATGAACGGAGTCTCATAATTTCAAAGATTTTGGTGTCGATCCGGTGCTTGATCTGGATCCAGGAATGTCAACAAGTATTGACAAAAGCACACTCACTTATGCATTAAAAGAACCTAGAAATATGCGCCAAATGAGGTTATGCAAACACCATTTTGGGAGCATCCCACAACAGTGAAACCCAAATGGCGGAGACTTCCGTCCGTAGAATGCCGATTTCTAGATAATAAATATAGATAAATGTTAAACTACCATTCAGCATGTTAACAGTGTAAGTAATTGCAATGACGTATATTTGATCGTACCTAAACGATATTTTCACGGCAAAAACTATTATTCCATACAAGAAAGTTGGCATAGGTCACAGCTTCTGCTAGGATATTAATCAAATTACACACTGGCTCAGAAAATGTTTCTCACGGTTCATTAACTCCGTTCAATAGTTAACTGTATAACAATGACTCTGAACCACGACAGGGACAAAATAAATAGCCGAATGTAAGGATGGAAAGAAATACAGTTGATAAGATTAACCTTATTGTGATCCAGATTACCTTTAGAATGGATTGTTTCTGGGGTGTTCCAAACCCTCCTTAACATTTCAACAATATCTGTTATGAACCTTTTGAGCTTATGTATACAGTTTTCTGACAGACCAACCTAAAACCCAAACGGAAAACAATTTCTCTCATTACCCAGAGGAGCCATTTCTAGAGATTTCGCAATATACCGTTACACAAAACTTCAGGGCTGGATCATACCTCGATATGTCGATACGATAGGGTTTATATATGTCTGTATCCTCTAAGGGGATATGACTAAAAAAAATATAATTTTTCTATTGAAAGTTTTTATGTATTTCTGCAACCTCTTAATTAAGTCGGGCTAATTCAAAGAACAAATACCACAAATATTTATTATTATGTTGAAATTGTTTATCATTATTAGTATTAATATGTAAATTCATAAGGACCTGCATGTCCTCGCACAAATTAGGCTTAATCCTTTACTGTTTACGAGCCACAAAAGAGCACTCAAAATGGGCCACTAGAATGCCATGATATGTATAGATTCTTTCAGGACAAAAATGTTGCATATTATTTTTAAGTTTCAATGATTTTCAATAATCTTCAGCAAACCCTCTTGGTGGGAACTGTTGAAAATTTGATAAAGATACAAAGAAAGCTTGAAAAGATATGGCTGTAAGAGTTAATATAAATAGTGTCAGAATTTGTCGGAAATCTAAAATAAATGTAAACAGTAAAGGGTTAAATGATACGGTTAATGAACAAACTATTGTTCATTTTTGTTTTCATCAACGATTTCCTTCATGAGACTGGAGGATTGAAGAACAGGGAAACGTAAAAAAATTCCTTCAATACCAAATCTTTTAAGTGTACTGGGTATGTATGGTTATGGTATTGTCAGTAAAGGACTTATTGTATTTTGAATAAACTACAAAACACAGATCGAGTATATTAGGCAAGCAAAAAAAAACGTTAAAATTACAACCATATATACAAGTTCATTTCAATAAATGAATTTATTCTTACCGGCGTCCTTCTAGTCTAAAATTTTAAAATCATGCAAGAATCTTATGTGGCAAATGTTTTATTCATACAACAATCGGACATGTCTGAATAACAATTCATTCTATTTTCCATTTAGTTGACATTAAGATTTAAGTTTCGGTTCTAGGTATACACCTTGAAAAGTTATCCTGAATCCCCTTTTAAAAAACATAAAAGAACAGCATGGTTATATTATCAGTGAAGTCATCATTATCAAGGCAATGCCACATAAGCTCTTATTCAAACCATTAGCGATAGGATCTATGTTTCAAATATGTCCTAGGCGCCATCCCGTGTAATAACCTTACAGATGTATATGCGCCTCTTTAGCCCTACTACGAGGACTCCTGGCTCCCCATGAGACCTTGCAAATCTCATGAATGCTGCGGTGGAAACGGTATTACTGTAATTTCTGTAATAAGAATACATCTTCTGGTGCAACCTTGTTTCTATTTTTGCCGTGCCTAATTTGTGTCTCCTTTAATACTTTCATTGCATCTGGAGGATGATTATCTTAATTAATCATATTGGTTATGTAATATTGTATTTGTGTTATTTTCAGAAATAAAAAGAATTAATGTGGTCTTTATCTACCATATCACCTACACTTATCTTATTTTTATGCCCCCGCCACAAAGTGGCCGGGGCATATAGTTTTACCCATTTCCGTCATTCCGTCATTCCGTCATTCCGAGATAAACAGTTGTACGGACTTTTTTTCGCAATGCCTGCAGATATTGGCCTGATTTTTGGTGTGTGGGTAGATATAGACCAGTTACAGATCGAGTTCGCGTTTCGTCCCGGTTGACCTACTTTTGACCGTTTTACGGCTCCTAAACTTAGAAAATTTCATGAAAAATAGAAATATTCATGACAGATACACATGTACGGATTTTTTTTCGCAATGCCTGCAGATATTGGCCTGATTCTTGGTGTGTGAGCAGATATAGACCAGTTACAGATGGAGTTCGCGTTTCGTCCTGGTTGACCTACTTTTGACAGTTTTACGGCTCCTAAACTTAGAAAATTTCATGAAAAATAGAAATATTCATGACAGATACACATGTACGGACTTTTTTTTCGCAATGCCTGCAGATATTGGCCTGATTTTTGGTGTGTGAGCAGATATAGACCAGTTACAGATCGAGTTCGCATTTCGTCCCAGTTGACCTATTTTTGACCGTTTTACGGCTCCTGAACATAGAAAATTTCATGAAAAATATGAAATTTCATGACAAATACACATGTACGTTATTTTTTGTTAAGTGCATGCAGATATTGGCCTGATTTTTGGTGTGTGGACAGATATAGACCAGTTACAGATCGAGTTCGCGTTTCGTCCTGGTTAACCTACTTTTGACCGTTTTACGGCTCCTAAACTTAGAAATTTCATGAAAAATAGAAATATTCATGACAGATACACATGTACGGACTTTTTTTTCGCAATGCCTGCAGGTATTGGCCTAATTTTTGGTGTGTGGGCAGATATAGACCAGTTACAGATCGAGTTCGCGTTTCGTCCCGGTTGACTTACTTTTGACCGTTTTACGGCTCCTGAACATAGAAAATTTCATGAAAAATATGAAATTTCATGACAAATACACATGTACAGACGTTTTTTCGCAATGCCTGCAGATATTGGCCTGAATTTTGGTGTGTCGGCAGATATTGACTAGTTACAGATGGAGTTCACGTTTTGTCCCAGTTGATCTACTTTTGATCGTTTGACGGTGCTCTAACATAGAAAATTTCATAAAAAAGGTGCACATGTATGGACTTTTTTTCGCAGTGCCTGTAGTTATGGGCCTGATTTTTGGTGTGTAGGCAGATAATGACCAGTTACAGATCGAGTTCTTGTTTTGTCTCAGTTGACCTACTTTTGACCATTTGACTGCTCCTGAACATAGAAAGTTTCATGAAAAATATAAATTTTCATAACAAATGCATATGTACTGACTTTTTTTCCTCAATGCCTGTAGATACCACCCTGATTTTTTTTGTGTGGGCAGATAATGACAGTTACAGATCGAGTTTGCGTTTCATCCTGGTTGACCTACTTTTGATTGTTTTACCGATCCTAAACATAGAAAATTTCATGAAAGACAGAAATTTTTATGGAAAATGCACATGTATGGACTTTTTTTCACAATACCTGCATATACTGGCATGATTTTTGGTGTGTTGCTTGATAATGACCCGTTACAAATCGAGTTTGCATTTTGCCCTTGTTGACCTACTTTTGACCATACGACACCTCCTGAACTTAAAAAATTTTCCAAATTTTACAAATGTTTCTAATTTGCCAAAGGCGGGGGCATTCGTGTCGTTCCGACACATCTAGTCTTTAAAATTAACATTGTATTTAGGTAATGAATATGACCAATACTGGAGCGTGTTAAGACCTAGGTTTCAATCATATTAAATGGCCATTGTTCATGTTTAAAAGCCTCGCACATATTTAACACCAAGGATTGCTCGACGTACAATTTATACCAATAAGCGCATATATGCAAATTGACTTGTTTCGCTATATAAAGAAAAATATCGTCATCACTTTGATTAAATTATTTCAGCACCGTTATTCCTCTTCGTTGCTGCCATCAATAAAATATTCCCTCCGCCTAGTTTGCAAGAAGCATAATAAAGGTAAATTAGGTGACAAAATAATCCGAAGACGACACCTGTATAGTGCTTCAATGAATCATACTGAAATTACTTTTAATGCATAGATGTTAAATTCATGTCAAGGAGGTGGTGACTACACTTTTTTTAATTCACTTATGTCATCGAAAGTGGAAGGAGAAAACTGAAACATTTCAAAATACTCTATGGATGAGATACCTAATTTTATTTTTTACGTTTTAACTGAGTGCTAAAGAGAGAAATCAACGGCATGATTACATGTTTTTGGCCTTTTATATTTGTCTTATGTCGAAATAATATATTAATATTTGTCTATTTATTAGCATGTTCTTTTTGCCGATCGACAACCGATTGATTATGAACACTGTTTTATCCATATATATATATATATATATATATATATATATATATATATATATATATATATAATTTTTTTTCTTTGAAAACAGCCAACATTTATGTACGTCCTTTTCGATAGGAAAATTAAAAATGTGAATTGATGGATCATGAAGTGAAACGTGTGACGAAAACCGACCATCATGTTATAAACATTATCACACATAGAATAAAGTAATCAATTACACGAACCAGTGTTTCATGGGTCGTGACAAAAGACGCCTCTTGGATAAAGACAATCGAAGGAGTCTTAGTTTATTTAGCATGATAATTTGATATTCTTGCCGCAGCTTTTTTTTCTCCTTGGAATTAAGTTAGGGTGATGTCCTCTTATAATGTCTCAGAAAAATCGCTCAAAACACGTAGGCTCATGGTTGATTCAGCATAATATTTAAGGTAGGAGAACTGGCACAACCCCATTTGTTAGTTCTGCTGCCTTAACATTGTGGCTGAAACATGGTTCTCCCTGAAATTGAAGTAGATAGATGATTTGTTTTGTTGTGTCAGGAAATTATGCAAAAACTTCATAACTAAAAAAATACTTATATGAAATAAGAGTTTCTAAATCTTCGTATGATAATCAAAAGATACCACCTGCGATAGAACAAAACATTTACTTCCTCCCTCCGACGCAATCTTAAGGATTCTGATTACAGACTAAATTTCCTGTTGTGGCTCCCTTGTCCCTTGGTTACTACAACGGCATCCGAGGACGACACCAATTTAATGCTAGGTTCAAATTACGCGCTATGGTCGAACGGATTAGTTTGCTAGACTCAATCGTAGGATCTTCACCATCTATAATAACACCATGTCATTACATGCCTTGTGCGTAATAAACTCTCACACTGAGGAGGATTCTAACCCTGCTATTTCTTATCATCAATGATTCCATGAGCAAAGATACTTGTGATTGGATGTGTAAATAAAAATGGCTTACATGGGTGTAGGTGGTTAATCCCAATACTTTTCCACTGCTAAAGGCACACAAATGTGTTAAAAGCATATTCTAAAATAATGATCATGTTTAATCTGATTCATGAAAGATTTAGTCTTCAACACTTTTCGCTGTACCCTTTTTATGGTGCAATTTTAAAACATTAGACACCTCAATTTATTTTAAGTGAAGTCGCCCACGACAAAACAACAGCAGCTAAGACGTTGTATAATCTTCCAGAAAGGAGTGTAATATCAAAATTTGACCCGAGCCTACATCTCCACAGATGCATCTGTGCCTTTTATCAGTATCAAGAGAGGCCTGTTACGCTACCTAAAACCCCCAAAGAATTACAGGTCTCTTTATATCTCTCGTATCCTACAATTAGGATAGATTTAATTCGGCAGTCTAACGTTTTTCTTTGCCTTCTCGTCTATTCTTTTGTAAGGTTATAGGGTTCGGGAAGAGATATTCCTTGTTTTTACACCTGATTCTTGTCGTTCCACTTTCAAATCTGAATGTTATCATCATCGGTCTTTCGTGTTATACTTGTGAATTAATTAGACATTATTGCAGATATTTTTTTTTCATGAAAAAAAAAAGGTTTTGCTGAAGAGATAAACAAAGTATTGCTTTGTGTTAAAACGTGAAAAAGGTTTCCAATATTTTATACAACGGGTGAGATAAGAATGTTAACTTAGGTATGGTATGATATGACATAGAGAATACTTCACACATTATAACAAACTATTTCATAAATTCCAGTAGTACAAATTATCCTTTTTCCTAGCTGTTAATCTGAAATATCTTCCAGAGCTTGGCCGTTTGCACCTAGTGACGTTTTAACCTCCAGACATAAACACCGATCCACCTTTTTAGTTCTTTTTCTTCCTTTTGTCAACGTTGCTGTAATTGCTAAAAGCTTACAGATAAACAACTTGGCATAGTCGATACAAATATGTTTCTTTATATGAACGACCTACAGTTATTTAATATGTGTACATATTAAGCCAGAAATCGCGTAAATTCTATAGAAATGGTAATAAAACAGCTCGTTTGAGTAATACATTACAAATTTGCTCAAGAAAATGTGTCATAACGAAAATAGAAAGGGTGTTACAGTTTCAAATGGTAGTATTTGCTAACATGTTCGACTATAATGTCACAAGGCGTCAAGCTATTAATTACAACTTTTTCAACAAATAATTTATCTGATTGAAGAGAGGCTTGTATTCTTATATGAAACTTACATTTAAATCAATTAACACACTGTTGGATCTTTAATTAAAATAGAAAATAATAATAACTGAATATCCAACGTCAAAACTATCAAATAACATTTATTTCCTAAACATGACATAGGATATAAATTCCTTTTCTCCTTTTTGCCTTTAAACCAATACAATTTTGGTCAATTAAGGGTAAGAATGGGTGAAAAGTCTAAATCCACTCATATCCTCGGGCATTAAATATTATGTTCAAGTGGTAATTTAAAACAAAAGTATCAATACTTTTGTGAAGCCTCCTGTTACAAAGAGATCAGCATATCTTTCCAGTAGCAATTCTGCTGACGTTTAAAGACAAGACTTATGCAAGTACATGGCACATCATGAAACGTTTAAAAATAAAGTTTTTATCATCTATCATTAGGTTGATTGTCATTAATGTCCCCGTGGGTTGCACTTTAATCTCAGTTCTGTTCCGGCTGCATAATAGCATCTTGCCCTTTAGCTTAGCTTACGCGTGGTCAGTTTTCTTCGATATACAGTTAGTTTAGTAAGGACTCGCTCATTTGAGGTTAATCCGCCCAAAATCTTGGTCAATTTGAGTGAGGAATTTTTTTTTATATCATGTCTGAATATCCATTTATGTTATAGGTCCTAGAAGCAGGTAAGAGTCTGTCCAATTATATGATTATAAAGATTAACATTACGTTATCTTTACTGCATAACTACGTACTTCCGTAAAAAATCGAAGTACAGATATTGCAATGTGATAATCTTGAGCATAGTATCAGTGTTACGGATTGAAATAAATTATGCTTGATCGGCTGCTTCACATCTATCTAAACGACATTTACACGGCATAACCTTTGCGACGGAACTAAAAAATAAAGGTCTTTGACCTGTTGAGGTGAGTCAGGTAGCATGTGTATGCCGGACGTTTCATGTCGATCGATTGCGGAAGCCCGATAAGAGGATGAAATTCTGATTTAACCTTATTTAGAAATCTCATGTTTGGGTCTAGGCCGTAAGCCAATTAGGCCATTGTGTCCTATATGTTTAAAACTTGTGAGAGGAGGCTACAAGCCCTTACCATTATATTAAACAACATTGTGTTAATTCATCATAGATTCTCCCACAGGGGGTGCCTACTGTAGTTTCGCAATATATTATATATCCACGAGTCCCGTCCTAAAAAGTAAGCTGCAATTAAGGAACTTATCATTGACTTGATTAACTCGAATGGATCCAAAGCCTTGTTTTTAAAATATATTAGTGATATTTTGCATGGTTGTTAAATGTAATAATGTAATACATAGTCTAAGAATGTTAATATCAGTGTGAGGCTTGCAACCCATAACAGACGCCTTGACAATTTGCGGCAGACATCCAAGTTTGAGAACCTGGAGGCTGTAATTAAATGTAAATGTTGGCTTTTTTCCATTTAGTCCATCAACTGTTTTAGTATCACAGTTTGTTATCACATTTAACTTTCAGTGAATTATCTAGAAATGTCAATGGGCACAAATGAATGGAACAGACAATGGGTATTGTCTACAGGAAAAAAATTTAATTAAAGCATTGTAAATTTGCAAAAAAGAAAATTCTTCAGAGTGAAAATAAGAAGGCTCTCACAGTGGCAGATGCTATTATTTATCACATACCGTAAAGCCAATGATTTCAATTTCTTTAACTTTGAAACCTTATAACAGTGTCGCTTTTGAAGATCAAAGTCAAAGAGTCTTGAGCAGGAGTCTGTTACCTCTGCATTGGAAGGGAGACGAGGACCATAATATGTTTTCCAGCATTGAGGACAACACAAGAAACCTCTTCTACTGCTCTTCAAAGTATAAGCGACTTACCTATCAATTAATTAACACACACTGTGGGGAATCTTTAATTCAAATACAAAATAGTAATTGAAGTTTTTACATTATAGATATATACACACATCAGCTCTGCATGTAACATAATCATGTGTTTGCTTTACATGATATAACACATAGGTTTCTACTCCTGCTGTTTTTATATCAATGCTGTGAAGGTAAATTATTTTTATTTCCTGGACCATAGTCCGGGTGGGATGGAGATAAAGTCTAAATCCGCTTGTATCCTCGGGCACTGGATATCAGGATCAAACGTTCAATTAAGAAAAAGTAGCGATTCTTTTGGGAAGCATTGTATCGGCATATGTTTCCAATAGCAACTGTGCTGATGTTTAAAAACACATTTTTTTTCAATGAAAGTACTTGTCACCTAATGGAGCGTTTTAGAAATGTCAGATTCTAATCTCTCCTACCTGAAGACTGATTGTACTATGACGGCCTGAATGTAGCCCTTGAACACAATTCACGGATCGTTTCAGGCATTCTATAATGTTTCTCTACCGATTAGTATTAAGCTGGTCCACCCTAGAGACTTGATAAACTCAAATGCCGGTCGGGATCTTAACGGGACGTCTAGCACGCCTGTGATCTGTTCTGTATTGAAATTTTATAACGCGCCGGATCCGTAAGCAGTTTACTATGACAAGCGTATCATTTTAGTTTAGGCTCCTACTTTATAATTTACTTTGAGGATTTAATTATTTTATCCAAGATTCTGTCCATTTTGCTACTGGAAATCTCTAATTAATCAAACATTAATTAATCATCAATACAAAACTTCCCACTGCCGGAAAAAAAAATTATAAACCATGTGATATGATGGTCGTGGACATGTGATCAGAATAATTGATTTTTTTACGTGTATTTGATTTGGATGCATCGTATCTGTCAAACAGCAGTTTTACGGCAAGGACGAATACCATAACAGGGACTTTTTTAGAGGTCACAGGTACCGCTTAGATGCCATGTTGCAACAACTTATGTAACAACAGTAACTATTGTAATAAATATCGTTATTGATATAAATTAACATGTAAGGATGAATTGAAAAGTTTTAGAATACTATAATTTCCAAGCATTTTACGCTTGAACACAAATAAATAAAATTACTGCTATTTTAGGAAGAAGGATGAGACATTTCATTTCTTAAGCCATCAGATAAAAGTGGCCGCTAGTTTTTATTATAATCGTGGCCGTTATTACTATAGTCGTTGCTCAACAAGGTCACTGTTTTAATAACGGTCACTATTGTAATAGATCACAATATCAATATAAAAGGATGAGATATGTTACGTGTTCAGAATAACTCCAGTCCACAAACAATATAAAATTGAACACACACACACACATATAAATATATTGCACTTAAACATAGACGTTTAGACACACTGCTTCTGGAGAAGTCAGGGAAGGGGCCGCTGGTTATTTTTACAAAAGTCACCGTTATTATAATAGTGGTTGCTCGATGCGGTCACTAATGTAATAAAGATCACTAGTGTAATAACATCTAAGATTACAAACATATGCTTTTGTTGAGATATTCCGGGTGAATTGCATGTTTTATTTTCAAGGAATGACATTTGTTTCGAAGAGTCTGAGTTAAGTTCGTACGGGCTACATCGACCGCTGTTGTAATAAAAGTTTATTACAACAGTGCTTATACATGAAACCACTGTATGATTATTACAATAATTACTGTTATTACAATAGTGGTTGGTAAAAACTAGCCCTTACTATTATTATAACGACACATTTGTTATAATTATTACAAAAATGGCAGCAACAATGCTATGATACTCAGTAAAACAGAACATATTTCACGGATTAAAAATTATATTCATTAACCAGCTCCATAACATTGGCTCAGGGAATCGGCAGTGACAAAAGGAATAGCCCTATGTAAAGATGATGGAAAGGAAGGCTTTTAATGAAAAAAAAAAAATTATGGTGAACTAGATTACACCAAACAGTTGATGGATTGTTCCGTGCTTATTATCCTTACCCTCCATAACAGTTTAACAAAGTTCAGAAGTTTTAAAATTGGTGACAGGCAAATTAAATAACCATGGGTAATACAGGTCATTCTATCTCCCATTTGATTGACAGTAAAAGAGTCCATGTTAGTCCTAAGTATACCCCTCACAAGGTTGGCCTTTACCAGTCTCCAAAAAGCAGCAGCTTTTGTATCAATGAGGCAATGACACATAAGCTATTGTATAACCATGAACGATTAGATCTACTGTTCAATTTGTACCATGGACTGTCCAGTGTAATAACCCGACAGATGTATATGCGATTCTTTATCTGCGACATGAGTACTCCAGGTGAACTTTGTAGACCTCAAGATCTTCCACGACTGCCCACGTATAAAAGTGTTATTAGGATACATGTTGTGGTCAAAAGTTGTGTTCATTGTTATTCCGTTCCCGTTTTGCCAGTTTCTATTCTTTTACTATATTTAGGAGACGACATTCTTAATTTATATCAATCTGTGTAATCTTCAAATGGGGTTGACCCATACATGAACATTCCTATGTACTATGATTCCTTATGAAATTTAACAAAATACTTTGCGTATGAATATGACCGACAGGGTAACGTTGTAAAAAACTATACTGATGACCTTTTCTATCACAATACACTGAGCCTTTTATTCTTAAGAGCCTCTTAAATAAGTTAAAGCAAGACTTTTTCGACGTACAATTTACACTAGTTATCATGTAAGCAAAAAGGCTGGTTTATCTATATTCAGATTCTTATAGTCACCACTTAGATCCAGTTATTGAACCGTTTTTTTATATCATCTGTTTTCTCATCGCTCCCATTAATAAAATGTTCCTTTTGATTAGATTGCAGAATCATTAAAAAGTAAATTAGATGAAAAAGGAACCCGAAGACGATAGTTGTATGTTTTCATGTTTTAATTAAAACATAGTGAAATACTTTTTAATGGAATGCAGATATTTTTTTTCCTTGTGTAACATGATCGTGTCATAAAAGAAGATGAATACAGTTTCTTAAATAACTTATATAACTTAGTTAATTAAAGTTCCTAGGTGAAAGGAGGCAAAAGTAACGTTACAAATCTCTCTGTGGATGAGATACTTATTTTTTTTAAATTGTCAAGGATTATTGAAGAGAAAGTAAAAGCAATGCTGAAAGGGTATGTCTGTTTTTTCTGTTTGTCCCAAGTCGAAATTCTATATTCAAATTTGTCGGTGTATTAGCATGTTCTTTTATATATATATATATATATACATGTAATAAATAATCACATCAATAGTATTTGGCTTTACTGGCTTGCTTAAACAAACACATTAAACAAGATGTGATAAAACAAAATTGTGTATGAAGAAAAGACATGTGACTTAAAATATTTGACAATGTTATCGCGCTCCAAGTGATATATTTAACTGCCGAACGGCCGACGCGTATGTACTAGTTTGATTTCTTTTGGAGTTGCCTGATAGCGACCTATAGCAAACCCCCGCGAATAATTAGTTCGCCGGATGATTATGGTCTTCTATAATGTCGTTTGCTTTCTTCAACAAGCTTGTTTGAGATATGGAGTGAACAGAAACCAGAATGATCCTCTAAGCTGTTCTAATATCCTCAAAAGTCGGTTCCTTTCCTCGACAGTGATACTACATCCCTATACAGTGACTGACAAATACCGCCCGATAAAACTTTTAAAAGGATCGGTTGGCTAAGCACTAAATCTTTTAGGTTCCTTTGAAAGAATAAACGTTATTGTGCCTTCTTTATGCAGATAATAACATTTTCTGCTCACTTCAAATCAGAAGAAATATAAATTCCTAAAGATTTAAAACAGTCAACGATTTCAACCTCGGAGCCGTCAATCACTACGGGTAAGGCCAAAAAAATTAAAGGTATGGTTCTCAGGCACCGCCCGCATCAATTTTAAACCCCCGCATCAAAAATTTTTATTTTGATTTTCAATAAAAACTTTCCAATTTTGAGCGGTGCAGCTCCGATATTTCTTTCAAGAAGATAAAACCATACAATTTCCTTTATTTTGTAGTGATTTTACTTATTTAGCAAAATAAAACTGTTATTTTCATGCTTTCCCCTTATCATTTGACATTTTTATCGAAACATACCAAAAAAATTAAAATAAAAAAACGCCCGCCCGCGTTGATTTATGAAAAAAAGTGCCTGAGAACCATACCTTTTTTTTTATTTTGGCCTAATATTTCAGTTTTCTTCCGTCTAAAGTCAATAATCATCTCCTTAGATTTCTTTACATCTGACTCCAAATTATTTGTGTTTGTAATCTGTAACAAGAGAGCCGCTGTTACGCTTCCTAAACCTCCAGGGAATGACAGATTTCGTAATGACATTCTTAGAATAAGGGATATCCTGCCATTAAGATAAATTATATGGACCAGTCTAATGTTTTCTTCCATACTGTTTTCGGTTACAGAGTTGGGGGTGGGATATATTAGCTACTTCCTGACATCAAGTCATATTACACTGCCAAAATTGAATATTATCATAATGGAACTTTCGTATATAATTACTTAATTGGAGATACACGTTTTATAATGTGTTTACATAAGACAAATTTTATTGTTTTGTGTAGAATGTAAAAAAGGTGTTTCAATGTTTTATGTAACGCACATGTTAAGAAAATAAGGATTTTTTATGATATAACAGCGAAGCATCGAACGGACTGACGAATCGAAATATTCGTTTAAATCCAATAATACGAATTACCCCTTCTCCTAGATGTTAAATTTGCAGTTTGGACAAGACCTGTGCGACCATCCGCTTTAGGTTACGTAAGATATTCCTAATCTCAACATGGGTGTGTTTTAAAAATGAAAGCAGATAATCATTCTCGTACTTCTAGCAGAGAGGCGTTATTAGGACGTTTCTTAACAGGAGCTGCTTAATGTTAATTAATATGTATGAGGAAATCGGGTAACTTCTATAAAAAGGTAGGTGATTAGCCCGGTTTGAATAATACATTACAAATTTGTTCCAAAGAAAACTCGTCATATGGAAAATTAGCAGGGTTTCACATGATACATGCTGTTATTTGCTGATGAGTTCATCTTTAATATCACTAGCCGTCCCCTCCTTTATCTTTGAAACCCTGTAACTGTCACCCGTTTGAACATATAAGGCAGAAAGTCTAAAGCATATATGTAAAGTTCAAAGTGAATGTGTCTCACCTGTATTGGAAGTGTGACTGGGACCATATGTACCTTTTTTGATGACCTTGTAAAATGTATTATAGTATTGATGACAAAACTTTTGATACTGCTATATTTAAAGAACAAACGCGAGTTGTTCTGTACAGGAGTGGCTGGCATGTAAAGATGAAACTAAACATCATATCAATTAATATACTGTGGGGAATCTTTGATGCAAATATAAATAATTAGAATTCTAACATTAAAATATTAAAACATCAACTCTTCATGTAATAACATTTTTTATTTTCTAAACATGACATTAAATATCATAACTTCCTGTCCTTAATGTTTTTAAAACAATTAATGAAGGTAAATTGCTGTCATTTAGCAGGACCAAAGTCCAGATGGGCCTGAATAAAAAGTTTAAATCCGCTAATGTCATCAGGCACTTGATATTATGTTTATGAAGTAAATAAAAACAAAGTAGCGATGCTTGTGTGAAGCTTCCTGTTACAAAAAGATCAGCCTACGCTTCCTGTAGAAATTATGTTGACGCTTCAAGACATGACTCATGCATGAACAACGGATAATTTTTTTAGGATTTCATCTATCATATATACATGTTCATTTCAAGAACGGTATGTAAAGATGAAACTAAACATCATATCAATTAATATACTGTGGGGAATCTTTGATGCGATTAAAAATAATTAGAGTTCTAAAATTAAAATATTAAAACATCAACTCTTCATGTAATAACATTTTTTTTATTTTCTAAACATGACATTAAATATCATAACTTCCTGTCCTTTATGTCTTTAAAACAATTAATGAAGGTAAATTGCTGTCATTTAGCAGGACCAAAGTCCCGATGGGACTGAATAAAAAGTTTAAATCCGGTGATGTCCTCGGGCACTTGATATTATGTTTAGAAAGTTAATTAAAACAAAAGTAGCGATGCTTGTGTGAAGCTTCCTGTTACAAAATGATCAGCTAACGCTTCCTGTAGAAATTATGTTGACGCTTCAAGACATGACTCATGCATGAACAACGGATAATTTTTTTAAGGATTTTTTAGGATTTCATCTATCATATATCATATATGTTCATTTCAACAGTTAAGTAACTATTTAAGGGCCACTTTCTAGTTTGAAAGAATAGGTGTTTGCTCTAATTGTATCCGCCAAAACAAAGTTTTCGTTTCATGAGAACTCCTCTGAGACTACTGGACGGATTTTTTCTAAACTTACACCAATTATAGGGTCACGTGTGAACTGGTGCTTACCCAATTGGCGTTGACCTCTGACTTTTCCTCTCTGCCCAGCGTCCATTTGTGCGTCCGTTTCCACACATAAACCCACATATCTCGGGAACCGTTTGACCGATCAGGAAAAAAAAAAATGCACAAATGTAGCCCTTGGATAGCTTTATAATATACACAAAAATAGTGGCGCCACCTGCAACCATGGTTGGACAGTGTCCATCTGTTCGTCTGCCTTGGGTTAAAATCACTCTCTGCAGTTGTTTGACTAATTCACTTGAAATTCGGCATGCATATACATCCTTGATTGCTTTCTTGATTTTATGACAGGTGGCGCCACCTACATTAACGTTTACGCCGCAGACATTCAAGCTCATATCTCGAAAATCGTTAGCCCGATAGGGCCAAAATTATGCATGTGTATATATCTCACATAACTCTTTATCATACGCAAAACTGGTGGCGCCATCTGCATCCATTGTTGCACAGCATCCGTCTGTTTGTCTGCCGTGGGATAAAATCACTCATATCTCGGCAGTGGTTTGACATATCTGCCTAAAAGTTTACAGGTTTATACATCCTGGACAGCTCTCTTGATTTTATGACAGGTGGCGCCACCTACATTCTAGTTTACACTGCAGACATCCAAGCTCGTATCTCGGAAACCATTTGACCGATTGGGCAAAAGTTTTGCATGTGTATAGATCTCACATAGCTCTTTATCATAGGCAAAACTGGTGGCGCTACCTGCAACCATTTTTGCACAGCGTCCGTCTGTTTGTCTACCACGGGCTAAAATTACTCATGTACATGTAGTGGTTTGACTTATCTGCCTTAAATTTTGCATATGTATACAACTTGGATAACTTTCTGGATTTTGTGGTAGGTGGCACAACCTACATACACATTTAGGCTGCAGACATCCATGCTAATATGCATGCAACACTTCAGTCTAAACTCCTTGCCACTCAATCCATGCCTCACTTCACCCGTTCCACTCTGATTTTGGCGGATACACGTAGTCGCTTGTCGACTACCCGTATTCTAGTTTTATGTGACCTAGGCTCTATTCATGCAACAATTATAGAAATGTCGGAATAGCAAGTCCTGGAAGTAACGTGACATTTGGTAATGGTGTATCAGTAAAACTGTACAAAACATTCTGAAATATAATAAAAAACACATATATACAATCTTTAGATATATTCCGATGGTAACTAGAGGATATACTTCTTGTACTAGAAGTAACAGTCTCTTTAATTTCCCTCCAGTCCCAACTAACGACTGATTACAGTCTAAATTTCCTGCTTCGGCTCCCTTGGCCTTTGGATACGACAAGGGAATCCGCGAACAATAAGCGTTGAAGGCCTATTCTCAGAGACACATACAATTCGAGTTACACGGGTTTTAAGGTACACTTAAAGCTCTGTATCTCTTCTTTCCTTTAAAATATATCTGTACTTGCCAAAACATAGCCTTCGAACCGTTTGTTAATCCTCCAAACGAGTGTTGAACGGTGGACCCGGCGCGACGGCAGGAATCAAAATAAAATCAGTGCTTCGGCCCTGTGCCTTGACTCACTTGGCCAAGAAGAAATATAATACATGTTCCCGCTGATTGAAACACAGCGTGTTGCCCCTGTTACGACCCATAAAGTAAAAACCGGCCCATGATGTAATAACGGCCCATTTTTGTAATAAAAACGACCCATAATGTAATAATAGCCAATAATGTAATGAAAAACGGCCCATATTGTAATAACCATACCCTGCCCATATTGTAATAAAATCGCAAGAGGGTAAAACGGCCCATATTGTAATAAAATCGCAGGTGGGTGAAACGGCCAATAATTTTATAAAAACGAATTACATGCAAATTAACTTAGACAATTCAAATATTGTCTAATAGTGACACGAATGTGTAAGTGAACATACAAGTATGAAAAACCACTGGATTACATAATGACAATCTGTTTAAAACGATAATCAAGCTAATATGAGCGAAATATGGCCATGATTCATGTTTATCATTTTGTTGAAACAGTGTTTAAATGGCAAGATGAAGTATTTTAACAAGATAATTTATATATATATATATATATATATATATATATATATATATATATATATATATATATATGGCTGTAGTATTTTGGTTTCTGAAAAAAACACGTATTGAATGAATTTTGGTTTGCTGAAAACACCTTAATATATCTTCTGGCTACATTTCTAGGATTTATTAAAGCGCCTGGGTCCATTAAAGCTAATACACTTGTATATATATATATATATATATATATATATATATATATATATATATATATATTCTTTTAAAAATATAAATGAAACTTTAAATTTCAGTGCGTTTTGCTTAATGTATCATAGAGAAAATTTTATATGATCTCTCGAGACCTCCCGAGATTTAGAAATTATAAATGTAGGTACTGCTGCAATTTTTTGGTGTCCATATATGCATTGGTTAAGATGTCTTAGGTCAATATGTATAACACGTCGCATAGATTAAGAGCTTTCAACACACGTATTTGACGTTAAAACCTGGATGCGTTGTTCGTGTGAATCAAGAGTTTATCTAATTTTTAAAAAATTAAGCCCAGAAACAAAACAACAATTTGAAAATGCCAGTTTCTGTATTCTAGAGGTAGAGCATAGGGCTCAGAGCGGGGAGATTCAGGGGCGTAGCCAGGATTGAGGGAGGGGAGGGTGCCATGATTAGTGGCGGATCCAGGAATTCGAAAGGGGGGGGGGGCGCTAATATGCATATATGGGTACTATGAAAACTGTTATATATACGTGTATGTGTATATATGTATATAAATATAATAATAATAATAATAATAATAATAATTATTATTATTATTATTATTATTATATTATAATTATACGTTATATTTTAGTGTATGAAAATATGATTTTTTTTATTCAATTGTGAACCATGGTTTCATTAAGGTTAGTAACAGGTTCATGGGGAGAGTATGGGGGAGGGGGGGGGCATCCCCCTCCCATACCCCTCCCTCCCATATTTGGAAATTTTTTTAAAGTCTGCAATGTAATGAGGACATTTGGAGGGTATTTTCACCAAAAAAATGAGGATTTCCTGTTCCTGAAAACTTTTCCCTTATGTCTTTGCGTTATGTAGTCAAACTGTAGAGAGGTTCAATATTTAATATTTATATTTCTTCAAAATTAGAATATAAAATTTCAATCGTTTCCTACATGTTAAAATCAAAGGCGCGTAGGCGCATTTACGTTAATAACTTGCAAAATCTTATCTTGGTAAACTTTGCATTTTACCGGGGTCCATGGTCTCGACAGCACACATGACTCCTTAGTGCCCATATCGCGGGTTCGAGTACCGGCATCACCAGAGGAGCCGTGAGAGTCTCACGGTCGACCCCAACCAAGGCCTGGTACTCTGCAGTATTTCTGCAGCTGTTCATAAATATCCTCATCCTCAACTATCGCATTTGAAAGTAATAAACTGCAGTTAAAAAATTAAAATCTAAATGCTAATTAATAAAAAATAATATATACAATGAAAATCAATCACGAAAATTGTGAAATTATATATATATATATATATATATATATATATATATATATATATATATATATATACCTGCATGTTTTCTGCAAGCAACAACTTCTAGAGTGTAGACAGCCTTACCTGAAGAGTGCAACAATATGTTGCACAAAACTACGTAGTAGTAAAATGTCTGAAAATACTTGATTCGTCTTCATTTTGTATAATTATATATATATCAGGTTCTCAGAGCTGGTTTTCAAGAACGCTTCAAATTTTGTTTATCAGCCTTCGTATTGGCTTCGAGGGCCGATTTATGTCAGTTTCTTCAGTAGTAACGTGTTGTTCTGCATACATTTTCGGCTTTAAATGTTTATTGATTTATTAGGACCTCAATATGAAGTTGTTGAAGTGAGAAATCCTTTCCTTGTCGAACTTAAATTTGCTATTAACAGTACAAGTAAATCGATAGGTATGTTCCTTCCTCGCAAAACACAAATCTCACGCCGTCTTATCACTCTAGAGACGACGATGTGGCGGACTTTCTTTTCTCTGAACATGTTATTTGACACATTTGGTGTACGTTTCAAAATGTAAATACATCAAAATATGCTTAATTACCTCAGCTAAGGAGCGGGGGTTATATTTTTACTGGCCTGGGTTTGTTTGTTTGTCTGTTACATTATTTTACAAAAAATATTAATAGATTTTGATGAAATTTTCAGTATAGAGCTTCAATGATACAAGAAACAATAGATTTAATTTTAGGGGTAATCTGGATTGAGGATTTTTTCAAGAAAAAATGCTGCTTTTCTGACAATGCCATATGGGGGGTAATGAGCTGCCTTGGAGGAGGTCTGCGCTCTCTGAGTACTTTTCTATTTACAGCTGTTTCTTTTCATGCATCCCGCAATATCTTTAATTTTTTTATTTAAAAATAAATTGCAACTTGCGAGTTTTAAGAAAAATATGCCTGTAACATCAAAATGACTGAACTAGAAATTAGCTTAAAGCAGTAACCCGGATTGGGAAAGAGGCACAACCAAGATAAACAGATTGATAGAGTCCGTGATTGGTTTAGTGTTAAAAAAGATGGTCTTGCCGATTCAGGGTATTTCCCGAAAGAAGGCATCGTGGTAGCCTTTTTGAAGCTGTATTTCGAAAACCTTGAAGCACCTCAGGAATACAAATGAGTAAATTTGAGAGCTTTTCCCATCGATGGCAGGCCAAAACCGCCTGTCTCTTTACCGTTTGACTATTTATTCAAGTGATATTGGATGAAAGGTCTAACTATATACGTCATTAAACAGAGTGTCTGGTTCTCCTGAGTCGGGTAATGCGTCTGTAATGTGAATTGACTACAAGTCTGCCTCAGAACGGATGGCATTGTAAAGACGAAAGAGTTCTTTCCAAGCTGTTAAAGAAGTGCATTAAATAACGTCATTGATGATAGATTACTGTTTAATGAAGAGCATAATGTCTGAGGCCCACTTAAAACACCAGGAAAATATAAATCTGCATTTTTTGGAATACAAGCCTCGGCAGTGTGGATGGCCCAATTTTGGGATGCTCCCCAACCTATGTTTGCATAAACTTATTCGGTCCATATTCTCACGTGCACAGGTGACCTTTACCTTTGTGAATATTCCTTGTTGACTCTCCTTAATCTTTATCATGTGCCGGACCCACACAAAAAAGTAATCGATTATTGATTGTCCCCATTGGCCCGAAATGGCATGACAAAATTTTCAGATTCCGTTCAGGATTGCTTGAGTTATGTTGGGAACTAACACACCAACACATACACGAACCGGGATAAATTCATATCCTCCGAAAATGTACAATGGAAACATTTTACTTAAATATATTCCCCTCACAAGGATTAAACAACGACGCTATAGAGTCAGCCAGTTACCCTACAGGGTGAAGTACGATATCAATATCCCTTTAAAGGTAGCATTCCATACATGTTAATGCAGTACGTATGCGTTACGTATGAGAATGTAGCTGGGAATCGGACACGTTTTATCTTTAATGCGTATATGCATTTCGTATGCGTATATGCGTATGCATATGCAGCACGTTTCTAACGCTCATAGTAGCGAATGAAAAAGCATAGGTATGCTAACGGACACTGAAATTCCACACTATGACGTCAGTTATTAGCGTCCCTCTGGCAGATGACCTCTTACCCATAAATCTTTATACAGTATACCCGCTTACGCATCCGTATGAATGGGGAAAAAAATTATAAAATTTTCTGGATCCCGAAAGATTTGCGAACGATGTTCGGAGGAGGCTCGAACGCACGTGCTTCCAACGTCCTGTCGGGGCCCCGTTCACATTTCAGGTGCAGAAAAAAATCGATGGATGTCGGTCGGATTTTATTTGAGTGAGGAGCTCGTTGCTCGGCAGATTTAAAAAATCCATCGGAGCTCGGCCGGTAATGTGACTTAGGCTTTAATTGAGTTATTTTGCTTCTGTGGCATAAGCTGGCATTCCCTCAGCCTTTTGCTATACACACACACAAACATCTCTTGTTCCTCTTTATCATAAACTTAACATGCATTTCTTCTTTCTACCAGTCAGTGATCATGAAGAGAATGATACTTGATTGATACTTCCTTTTGTAGTGACTTAATGATGTCCGAATTTCAAATTCGTAATACCCAATTAACTTCTCTATATGTTTATATTATAGCACTTTCTATATATCACCATATCATAATAAGAATTATTGATTGTTTCTCAGCTTAACTATCAGCTTGAGACTTACAAATACCAGAAGTAAGACTAGACACATCATTAACAAAATATAATTAAATTAGAAACCATTTACAAGAATAATAGGATATTGTTACAGGTGCTCTTTTGTTGTGTGACACGGGCGTAACTCGTGTTGTGACACCCTCGCCGGGCCGTTTGTTGCATTCTCAGTTTAATCCGTACTGGTTGAACTCTCGTTATCATGCTAGCTAGGGGCTTACTCGCCTGGCCGGGGTCGCGTGTGGACCCTGGTATGTGGGGCACACTGTAGCGCGTGTTTACTGTGTTGTGTAAGATCTTTTAGACTGTTGGAGAAGTGGAAAATTCTCGGCTATGGGTGAAGAGTATATAAAGGGGCTGTATTTTTGAGCCGAGAGAGAGCAGCAGAGAAGATTTCCAGCGGCCGCAGAAGCGTGTGTGTCAGTTTCTGGGACCTTATCCGACGAGTGCGGCAATTATAGATTTTCTTCAGACTTTCTCCTGGATTTTGTGCTTTTGGACTTCAGTTTACTTTCTGGATTGTTACAAGGGCTTTACACTGGACTGTCATTCTCCGAGAGTATACATTTAAAAAACTTATCGTTGTGACGGTGGTGGTATCCAGGTACTGTGGACTTTGTGTATTTTACTGTGTGATTGTATTGATTTGTTGTTATACCGCTGTTTTACTGTATAATTGTATTGATTTAGTGTATTGTAATGTTAGGGTTCTTTTAAGAATAAATTATGGTTATTTGTTAACAAAAAAAACACTTTATTCGTTCCCCTAGACCTTTCACGCTGCCTACTGTTACAGAATCTGATTTTTTTTATCTCCATTACAAAATTTGTGTTCATCACGTAAACGCGATCTGTTTATATTTGGTTCCGTAACAATATATTGTTAAGAATAAAAAGCAGAACAAAAATCTGTATTATTATAATAATAAATATATCTTTACATAAGTCCTCCTTTATATACTGTAAATAAATATCCATCTCCTAATTGTGCAATAAGCCTACCCTTAAATTGCACAAATCTCTCTGCTTTAAAAACTCCTCTGCATGCATCAGAATTGCCAACAAATCATGGGGGGGGGGGGGGGGGGGTCCTAAATATGAGTGAAAGTTCTAGCGTTCATAGGAGACCATAATGAAGTTCCAGACGAAAGTCGTTAAAATGACGAAGATGAAAGGAACATTACACCAATACACGGTACCAAATGCATATTTCTTGGTTGTTATATTACTGAGAACATATGCCGTTAGGTTAAATGATATAAACTTCGAAATCTTATAGACGTAACACGTGTGAGGACACATGGTAAACCCTCTTATACCATGAGTAGTTACAGCTACGTGTATTACCGTTAAGAATACAATTAAAAGCAGTCAAGTAGAAAGACTAAAAAGTTGCTTTAAGCTATTTTCAGAGCTGCTCATAGCGTAGTTCGAATGGATGGATGGATAGGCAACGCAAGGAAACCAAGTTTAATCAATTGGAAGGTCGGTTAGATAAATGGTCGAGGCTGGGCCAAGTGATGTTTTCAATAACACGCATCGGATGAAAGCAAGCACCCTGCTCTATTGGTACTGAGAGGCGTTCAGTTACAGCCGTGCACATTAAGTTATGAAAGAAAAGCCTACCATTTAACAAGAATTCAGGTGATTTTACTGCTTAATAGGGCTTGACTTATTTACAGTTTTGGTAAGAAAAGTGTTGCGTTTCCACGCAAAGGCCGGTTTACAGACCACAAGCTGGAGCACAAGATAATAGGTACTATGTATTGAAGAAGAAAAAAATCAGGTCAGATCCGAATAGCATTCTAAGGAATGCATGCCTCCGTCATATAGGGGTCCTTATTGTGGGAATCTCCCAACCCGTTTTTGCATACACTTATTCGGCCCATATTCCGAGGTTCATTCATGCACACGTTACTTTACATTTATGAATATAACTTGATGACGTTCCTGGACCGGATCATGTGCTTGAACCACACCATAATCTGACAGGTGTTTCATTGCTGCCCACCCGGAATGCTCTGAAAATTTCATGAAATACGTTTCATGACTGCACGAGTTATTTTTTCAACAATCACACATACTCATACACAATAACGCACGGGGATACACGCATACCCTCATGGCAAAGAATATGATACGTGAGAAACATGTATGTTGTTATTATTATATCTGAGACACATTCGAAGGCTAATTAAATCGTATAAAAGAGGGAAAAAGAAACATACGCAATGTCGACAATGAATCCTCAGATAATACTATGCATGTCTATTCAGATAATCGACAGTGATATGACCTAGTACTAGAAAGGTAGTCGGAGACTAGTGCCGTAACGGCCCTCTAACATTATGAACAGATTACTGGCTGTCAGAATGCCTTAACATCTAGGTCTTAGGAACGCATTATAAGGCCCCATGAGGATGCATATATTTAGTAATTTTTGACAGCGCTTCATAGCCTACAGGTACACTGTCAATTGACATAAACCAGACTAATTGTTAGCATGTTCTGTGTACTATCTAACAACACCAAACATGAGCGAGAAAAAATCCGTTTTAACTCAGCATATTGTGAAACCTCTCCGCGGGTTGTTGAATTTCTGACCGCATCAATACGAGCGTGGCTCGCACAGTTACGGGACGCAGCTAACCTGTACGCGATACAGGAATGGGCTCGTTACCATAAAGACGGAGTTTCAGTTTGGGTTGTGAGTTGACATGTATTTTCTCTTGTTAATTCATCATTCGTAGCATAATGTTATGATTATGGGCTGTTTACCACAATATGAATGCAACATGATGGAAGACCACTGCGATGCATTCCTCGATATTGCTTGTATCACGACTCAAGTAGGCTTACCAGGCTATTTATCATTGCATACTGAGTCGGGTTGTCACGTCTTGTCCGAGACCACATATATATACCCGCCAGGATCTCGTGTTAATTAGTCATGATTGTAGCCTACAAAGAAAAACGTAGGTTATATACGAATCACCAGCTACATGGGTATATTATAAGTGAGATCTGTTCATTAGAACCGGGTCAATCTCCTGTATCGATAAATGGCAAAGGACAAACAAAATAACCTTTCCAAGTGTAGTAATGAATTATTGGAACATATACTGTTTTTTGTGATATAGATCATTTCGAAAATTGTAAAGACTATTCTCCTGAACATTTCCCCAATCCTCTTAAATGTTACGAAATTTTGTTACAATTTCTCGCTGCAAACATACATATCAATAAAATAAAGTACAAAAATATATAAAAAACTCAAACCTCCTGATGGATATAAAAATGTCTGACAAAATTTTATTCCTCTGTTTGTATAATTATAGCTCTTGTGTCGTAATACAGAGCACTCCAGCAGTTGTTTATTGTAGCAATATATATATATATATATATATATATATATATATATATATATATGTATATATATATATATATATATATATATATATATATATATATATATATATATATATATATATTCAGAATAGATAGTTACAGGCGTGACATTAAAACGTCATTATTACGTCATACTCAATTTGAAGACGATTAGTACTGGCGTAGGGTTTCAATTGTTAAAGACCCATTACACAAAGTGTGTAAATCCTGGAATAGTCTCACGGATGTCTCCTGATGGCTCCAATCACGTCAGAGCTTGGCAAATAAACAACATTTTAAAAGCCTGTTTAATCCGCACTCGTCCTGCTGTTAGACAAATTGTACTTTAAATTTCAGGTTGTAGCTCCCTTGGCCTTCGATTACAAAACGACATTGTCCGCGGGCCATTAGATCCCAGGTCCTAATGGTTGGCGTGGGAAGCTCGCAACTGGGAGCTCACGGCTGTACAATCAAACCCGTCGTTTAAGAAGGTTCATTCGCTAGGGAGTGTAAAGGTAGTATCTCACTGGGCTGCGACAGCTTGCGACAAGTTGGAGACACGACAGTTGCGAGAAAATACGCGAATTAGCGATAACTTTAACTTGCAATCACACGGAATCGTAATTACGACACGTTTGCGAACATCGTACGAGTGTTTGGCCCAAAATTCGGCTAGAGTTCGTATACCCGTCGTGCGAATGTCGTGAGATGTTCACAAGACATTCGCACGACATTTGTGAAATATTTGCACGACAATTCGCGACCAGAAAGTCAGATTCTCATTTTGATCTCAAAATATTCGCTGTGTAGTTGCATAGGTCGCAAACCCCTCTTAAAATTGTCTCGCATTTCCTGACACGCGAAAACTGACTTGAGAATAGTTCGAGACATGTTTGAGACGGGTTTGAGGCACCAGTGACACTTCTGCGACTATCTTGCGAGAAATTTTGTTTTGCGAATTTTTTCAACAAGTTTTAAATCTGTGCAACAAATAAAGCCTGTATCTCACTGGGCTGCGACAAATTGCGAATGCATTCGCGAGGGAGTCTCAAAAGTGTCCTATAACATTCGCGGCGGTTCTCAATTTTCTCGCGTGATTTGCAAGTGTCGCTAACTTGTCGCACAAATTCTGAACATGTTAAAAGAAATCGCCAAACAAACTTTCTCGCAAAATTCTTCTGATATTTAAGGTAAAACCTAAAGAGCAATGTAATGTTAGAACGAGAATATACTGTGTGCATCTTATTTTATTCTTAAAAAGACAGATGGTCTATTAGAAAAATAACCAATTCAGATCAAATCCCACCAAACTCCGCGGCACAGCATTTTAATTCGGCATCTCAGGTGGCAATCGAATCAATATATGGCTTGTTCAGTTTTGTCTTAAGAAAATGACATGGAATTAGATATTATTCTAAAAAAGGATTCATCATGTAAATTTATATTAATTTTGTATGAACAGTTGAAGTTTGAATAGCTCAAAGGGATATCTGTATAAGGAAATCCCAAACGTAACTTGAGGACTCTTATAAAGGATACTCACTAGGATTTAAATGTAGTTTAAACATACATGTACATGCAAACACGGTACTTCATTCCTATATAACAGAAATCCCTAACAACTACCGAGTTTGCATACTGAAAGGTCAAGCATTTCTAATATTCTAATTTGCACTTGATTTATTGCAGACAGGTATTAATTCCAGCCATAGAGAAACTTTTCATTTATACCTCAGTCTGGAAGCTATTTTTAACATAATATTAATTCAATATAACGTGTACAAGCAGGGCTTATAAGAGCAGCTATTGGAATCACTTTTCTATACAGCAAGAAAAAATAAAGAGCACCAACAAAAGATCAAATACGCCATGCACTGGCAAAGCAAAAACCGAAAAAGCTCTGGCGTAACCATTAACGAAGGTGTTTAATGTCACAATACTACCAGACGCTCTCTAATGGTATATCCCAACAAATATATGATACTTTTATCTGTGTTAAAAAAGTTCCTGTTGCGCTTTTACTCAGACCCCCAAGGAATAACAAATCTCATTATGGCCCTTTCGAGGACAGACATACAATAATGGATCTCCTGTTATTAAATTATAATTTGTGCTGTACATTTTGGACCTGATGTAATTAGGACACATTTGTACTGGTTTCTTGCCATTCTCATCTTTTCTATTTTTATCAGACTTCCGGGAGTAGTGATCCTGATCATAAAAACACGTTAGTTGATATTACAATTCAACACAGCCCTTTTTTGTATACACATTATCAATTTGAAGAAAGGGCTCCTAATTGGAGTACGTCCGGGGGCCCCATGCAACCTTATAATCTGCCCCTGCATCTGATAAAGATCTTCTCATATTACCATATGCACTGCAGACGTCGGTGTACTTGGCGCATGTTCCATAGCAAGTTGCATATCGTGGAAACAGCTGTATTGGTATTGTTTTCTGGGCATTTGCATTTCCTTTGTTACGAAGACAATTTGCTCAGGGGAAAATACTTGGCCGATCCGGGATTCGAACCCATAATGGTGGCGCACAAGTCCGGCGTACCACCCGCTTCTCTAGCGAGACAGTTCGGTCCACTTTTATGTGCACCCCGTAACACAACCCCTCTTAAGAGCGCTCTGCTATCAGAACAAGACTAATTATACCAGGAGTCACTCTTTGGTAAGCTTATTTCCTGGGCCACAAAGTTTACCGTCACGTTAGACGAGCCCCAATTTTGTTACGAAGACAAATTGCTCAGGGGAAGATACTGGGCCGATCCGGGATTCGAACCCATAACATCGGCGCACAAGTCCGGCGTACCAACCGCTTCGCTAGCAAAGCTAGCAACTTCTTTAGCAAGACAGTTCGGTCCGCTTTTATGTGCACCCCGTAACACCTGGTTGATATTCAACAGTGATTCCCTAAATATTATCGTCAATGCTGTTGGCCTTTATGTTCAGAGATCTGTTTTCATTGTTATCCGAAATTACCATGTAGAGTTCATATTGGATTACCCATGATGGATTACTCATTAATTATATCCTATTTAAGCTGATACTTTTACATATATATACATTACTTTTGGATGTGTGGATAACTACTGGGCATCCATCTCTGACATCATGTGAGAGTTCTGGTACGGGTAAATTTTATTTTGTCCATAAGTTAAATAATTAAATGATGTTTCTATAAGATATTTACCCGTTAAACCCTATCAAACTAACTTTATGGATATTTAAATATAAAATTTGTAGGTAAGTTAAAGCTTTATAGCAATACCCCCTTGGCCGTAATGTTTTCTTGGCCCTGAACCGTTATTTTTCTCACAAATACCAGTTCAAATAACAGGATGATGAAAAGTTATAAATGTATATTCTTTGTCAAGGTATTTGCCATTAGCCTTCATGGGTTGGACCTTCCTTTTTAAAAATCCCCTCGCAAACCTTTCAGTCTGCCTTTCGACAATAAATGAAACTTCTGTTGGTTGAAACGCCAGAGTGTTTTCGTCATTAGGCCCGGTGTCACTGTCTCCTGGGCCAGTTAATGATGCCATATAATGGGATTCGGCGAGAGCACCGTCTCAGAATGTAACGTCTTCAAAGGTAAGCGACCCCCTTGCAGCTGATATAAACTTGGCTTAATCGAAGTCTAAGATAAAGTTGACAATTAGTCTCCATTTTGCATTTTATAATTTCCCTGACTCTACTTGACTTTTAGCTAGCAGATGTCATAGGATGTCAAGAGAACTCGTATCATAGCGTTAACGCTTCTTAAAGTCACATAAATAAAATGCATCGTGTAACATTCTGGCGATAAGCACGATATCGTATGATACTGACACAACAGGGGTCAAATGTAATAGGAAGTCCTAGCGGGGAAAGGGTTGGACCCCCCCCCCCCCCCTTTAAAACAAAGTCTGCTGGTATCTAGTTTTGGGAGTCTGTTTCTTTTTCATAAATCATCGGTTTGAGCAAACCGATCGATGATCGATTATTTATCGGTTCAGACAAATATAAAGAAATATGCAATTATCTGTGAAACAAAACTTTCTTAACCCAGCCGGTGTGTCTTAGTAATTCTACCTTAAGAAAAGAAGTGTTTGCCTTTTGTTATATTTTCCTATTACTACTGAGAATATGCCATTCAAAATTTCATTTAAATTAATTATAATAATCAAAAATTAAACCACAATCCAGGACATTTACTTGCTGGCCCTCATGAATACTCCTTCCTATTATTTTAACTTCACCACCAGCAAAGACTGTCATTTTATAACAATTCTGATGACTGCCGACATGCATACTGGTTTCACTGGCCCGCCAGGAAATTGACAGGCCCATAAATTTTTTGTGTGTAAAAAATAAAAGAAATGTATTGAAATGTAAAAATATAATTAAAAATATAATTAGTTATGGCGCGATTACTGAAAGTATGTCACGGATCTTTACCAAACTTGGTATATGTATAGATATGGGTGAGAGGACGAAGCCTATTCAAATGAGGTCATGACCTTTACTAGGAGAGTGCCCTTGACCTTGAATAAGTCCAGTTTTGGGGAAAATCACACGAATTCTTACATATCTCAAGAAATCTTGCATGGATTGATCCCAAAATCAAGTTGATCGAAGATCATGGATAGGGTTGTCATTTTCTTTTCGTGCCTTTTAATACCCCCAAATTTGCCACTTGACAGTACTGTGAGCATTATAAGTCCAAAACTATTGGACAGATTTCTTTTATATTATGCATATACATAGATATGGGTTATGGGATGATGTTTATTTAAATTGGGGCCTTGACCTTATATATTCCCATATTTGGTGAAATTCACACAAAATCTTTAATATCTCAGTAAGGGATACATGGAATGATCCAAAATTCAAATTGACCGAAGATCTTGGATAGCTTTGTCTTTTGCAGAAGAAAGTGGCGCTACCTTGTGTCGTTTTCTTGTAAAAATGATGTTAACGCAATAACTTTGTAAGAATTGGAGGTATACGTACAGTCACCTAACCTTCAGGTTTGCTGCATCTTATCAAAGGCTAGGTCAAGTTCGAACATGGATGACCTTGATGCATTTTTTTTCAAGGTCACAGCAGCGATTATGCTAAAATGATATTAGGTCAATAACTCAAAAAGAATTTGTGGTACAGTCACCAAACTTACAGGTTAGATGCATCTTATCAAGGGCTGGGGGGAGGGGGGGAGGGTTAATTGTCTGGGGATACTATGGCACCTGCGGTGCCAAGAAATATCAAGTTTCTATTTGTTTTTGGTTTAAAAAAAAACAAGGTAACACTTGTTTGATTTTCAGTGCCAGTTATCAGTTTGATCATAATGATGCGTTCTAGCATCTACCGTGTCATACTCAGTTACATACGGAAATTATTTGGGAAAACAGAGTCATTATATGAAGCGCGGAATGTTTTTAAAAAATGGAAGAATAACTTTTGCCTATAACATTAAGGCATTCTGGAAAAAAACAATCCTGATTATGATGTAATCGATATTTGCCTTTGGTAATCGAGCGCTTGAAAGTGGCAGCAAAGCGACTGACTTTCGATAAAACTCGATTATCGGCCCACCACTACTGGTATCAGCAACCCTTCTTCGTAGACTCAGAATTCCCTTGGTGATATGTAAGGCAGACATGAGATTATCAAATGTTTGTTACAAGCCTAAAGAGCTGGACACAGTATGTTACAATACGTTAATAGTTTCTATTGATTTACACTTTAAATCACTGGGAAAAAAAATTTTAATAAGGGAAACCTCACGGTAACATGCTTGATGTCATATGATGGTTATGTATGACAATGAAACATCATTACACTGGATAAAGGAGAGGAAGCGTGGGGCTTTCTCATATACCAGCTTTAATAGCAACCGTTCAGTCTATTTCGTTGAAACCCGACAGCTGCATACAATGTTATAACTGGCATGCCGGCGACCATGCTCTGTGCTTCGGTCTCTTGAAATCAGTTAAAAAATGGCCCTTTTTTCAGCGTCTTCCCACGACTCGGATGTACAGCTCTTCAGTGAGATTTTCCTTCAATTTATTAGTAATGTCTGCCATCGTCTGCTTCCATTCTTAACATAGTGCGATACCCTACAACACTGTCTGCGATTTGGCACAAAATGTCAAATACGAGACCACAAATTCCTGCATTTCCTGTAACCTTTCCATAGGTTTGTCCACACAAGTTCCGCAGATGAAAAACAATTTAAGTCGTAAAAAATCACAGATTGGATGCCGATTCATTTACATATTGTGTATATATAAAAAATACAAGCATGTATTTAGAATAATTCTGTACATATTTTAAAAATGTCTGGTTAACAATTAACACCTCAAGAGTTGCATCAGTTAAAATATTTTAATAGTTTTAATTTTATTTTGTCTTTTGAAAAACTTATAAACATTTGTCTCTGTAAAACATGTTTTATTAGCTAATTCTCAAGTGGTAACGCTAGTCATCTCATAAGAATATTACAAGGATGTAAAATATTTTATTAATTGATTGTTTTTATTAATTGATTGATTAAGCTAAATGAAAATGCATGATTTGTTTAATATTACACTACACATTACTCTGCCTATGCTGTAAATAAATACGCTACATTGGTTCAATAATAAGCCTTTTCTTAAATTTTAAGACAAGAAGAGGTGGTCCAATGGAAAAAAGTACCACATAAACACTGCGTAAGAAATGAACTACTACACACGAATTCATCTTTGCATGACCTGTTTGTGGTCTCGAACCAAACTCTCCATGCAAGCCCTTAGCGGATATGTACCTGGACACACAGCCAGCCTTTAAAGATTTGTAAATTACACATTACATTAATATATAAATCTTAACCTAAGGACTTATTTAATTTATTCGTTACATGTATTTCGTTTTTAAAACTAGCCCTGTTTAATACGATCGTTAAACTGTTAAAACTTTACACCTCTGTCAGATAATATTACAAAAATTATGATGAAGGGAACGGTTCTACTGTCCAAGTGTTCATTTCAATGTTTCATGTAAAAAAATGAATACAGGTTTTACGAGGTAGATTTACTTGATGCACAAGAGATGTAAAAGAAAACGTACTGTTCTATTTTTAACAGAAATATTATGGGCTTAAACATATCTACCAGAGCTCGGGGTCACAAGTGGAAAATATATATCACATATCACACAGTAATGAGATTAGCGACAAAATTCCGAAATATCAAAAGGTCGGCATTTGTTTAGGCCATTTTTTTAAATACAGAATGAAATCATTGTTTATGGATCAAAACGTACCATAAGTTACTGGCCGGTCACGGTTGTTATCATAACTTTCGATTACGCACAGTTTTAACGAATGCTTCCAGATTTGTCTTTTAAAATATGAACCTGCGGTCTTCCCCGGGGAAGCACAGCTATTGCGTATCGATGTTTTAGTATGGACGTCCATTAGTGCAGCTTTCTGTGCGGTAAGGGAAACAACAATAGTCGGTTTCCAACAAGAAATATTTAGAATTTCTACTTGGTAATATATCGAGCGTCCCAAAATAAACGGCCAAATTATTGACTGTAAATATCTCAAACGTAAATGTACCAATTTCATAAAAAATGTCTCATGGTGTGACATTAAGATATAATCTTCAAGGAACTGAATTTCAAAGAAAGCAGATGCATATTATGCGAGTGTCTCCGAATTAAAACAGCATACGAAAAAAATCAATATAAGAGCTAGTCTATGTTAAATAACATGAATGTCGCCGACATGACTGCCTCCAGGTGTTGGCATCTGTAGATCAGTTTCAGTCTAAAAATAACCTGTCTGAGTATCAAGTTTCCTTCTCTTAGCTCAGGTGACCTCGCTCTGGTCACCTGAGCTATAGCGATCAGCCTTTGTTCGTCGTCTGTCCGTCGTGCTGTTAAAAATGCACAAATCTTACCCGGTTGATCTAGATACTTCTACATGACAGCAAAGTTGGCCTTTGATGAATCTCCTTGCAAACCGAATGTCACTGTGACCTATATTTTGCGAGGAAGGCGCGTTTTTGTTTGTTTTGAGCACTTAGAAAATTAGACTTGTGTTAGTGTTGTGGGCTTCAAAACAAACATTTTGTGCTCAAACCTAAAATAAAAACATTGTGGATCGACTGCTAAAATTACATTCTTACCATGCAAAAAAAAAAAAAATACAAAATGTCAACCAAGCCAGTTTTTCAACTGTTGCGGACACAATTTTTAAATTTTCAGCCGTTGATGTATCGCATTCGCACGTTAGATAAAATATGTCAGTAATGATGGCACGGTTCTCTATTAAATTTGGCAGGCTTACTGATCATAGATAGCCCTTCCGACTGTGGAAACCTCTGGGCGCCATCTACATTTTCTTTATTCTTAAACATTTCTTTATCGTATTTTCGTGCTCAGAAATCGTGTCTGACCAGTTGTTAACAAGGCAGAAATCATAACCGTTTGACCTAGAAATTTCTAACTTAACATCAAAGTAGTTCCTCGGTAAATCTCCTTGCATTCAAAATGTAGGTCACTGTGACCTATATTTTGCGAGATACGCATTGTTTTCGTGTTTTAAGCTCTTAGGAAATCAGACTTGTGTCTCATTCATGGTGTGTTGCTATCAGTCACACTGTACAGTTTCTCAAGCTTTGTAATGGAATATATATTATTAGCCAAGGTACAAGGTTTTTATCTATAGAACCAGCGTTCAGCATTCGTGTAGTTATATTCAAAGCAGATCGAGTGCAAACGTGTGTCTGTTAGAAAATGCCCGTTCCTGTTAACATAAACCTATGGGAAAATCTGTTCAAAATATAAGTTAAATGAAATAAGGAATACGCATATTACTCTAGCAAACTTTAGCAAATTGCCTTAAGTCTTTGTACTAAGAGATACACAGAACTCTGCTTCAGAATATTGACTGATTTTTATTAATAATTTACAGCCAGAGATCAGTTGTTGAAATTTTAGCATTAAAGTAATACGGGTTACTTATTAAACTGAACGTAGCCTAAAATTTTAAAATAATACCCCGGGGCTGTAAAGGCATTATTCGATGCGAGAATATTTTGGACCCACAAATTGCCATCGCATGCAGTGCAAGGACGTTTACGGGCCGCATAAATTTACCTCGAGGGCCTTATGCGGCCCGGGGGCCATAGTTTGCCCAATACTGAAACAATCACTTCAATTTTGGATAGGACCACAAGAAACCCCTTACATTTTTACTGCAAATAAAGTCCATGGTTTAATGTTTCAGTTTACATTATAATGAAAACTAAGGTCAACTGTCATCTTGTCATATTTAATGGTATATTATTTACCCATTCCATTAAAACAACGGTGATATTCACAATTATTTTACATACGACCGCCAGTGTGGGATCTGTCCAGTATAGAACACATATTATATTATGTTTGTCAGTGTTAGGGCGGCGGGAAGCAGTTTATTCACACTGAATTTTTTTAACATGATGGCCGAGTTCATTGTTAGCATATTGTTGAAGTTTTGTTTATTAATAACCAGAACTGACCTAAAAGAATAAATACATATGGTAAACTTAATTTTCTGGTTTTCCTGGGAGCCCGGTGCATACAGGTCGGCATTTGATCCAGGGTCTTGAAATTTACAAAAGTAAGACACTTAACATGTTAATATCAGAGTCACCAAGTGCAGGTCACTGAATAGTTTGATGAATATTAAGTTTGTTGGTTTCACTCCTTGGCAGGCTTAAGCCGCGTGTCCACGTGTACGGATGCAGTGCGTGTGCGGTGCGGATACGTATGCGGATATTTTGTGCGTGTGTGTCCATAAGATACGTTTTTCAGTGCGTTTTTAGGTCTTTCACCTGCTTTCACCTCTACAATTGGGCACTTTCCGCATGCGTTTCCGTACCCGCGGCTACATGGTCCGGTTTTCAAAAACGTATCCGTTTCCGCACGCGCACGCACTCCGCACCGCATAAGTGGACACACTCCTTCTTTATTCCATATGCGCGATTTAAAACGCGTCCACATCCGCATCCGTATCCGTACCGCATAAGTGGACACGCAGCTTTAATATTTGTTCATTTCAGAAAACTCCTGAATCAATAGAAAACTGAGATATTGTAGATTTTTGTGATTTTGCCATTTTTCTTTGAACATGGCTTAACAGAGGACAAATTTTGAATGTTGGTATTTTATGTTTTAATGTCATCTTGGCACATACTTCTGAAAGTTTCGCCAGGGTAATTCATATATATGGAAATTTCTTTGCAAGCCCGAGTTTTTGGATCTTAATGTCTACATGTGTTAGTATTGATATCAGTTATGTTTGCATAAATGAAAGTGTGCCCTTATGAAAGTTTGATTTTCCCCTCAAAAATGTGTGTGCATGTGTGTTATTCTGTAAGCCAGGCATGTGTATTTATGTGCGAGTGTATCATATAGCATTTCATGAAATGTGTGGGTTCGTGTGAATATATGTTTTTCTGTTGACATCAGTCCCAGTTACTTTGTGGTTTTTTCTAGTGTTATATTTTTTGCATCAAATATGCATTTCAGTAGTACATTGATATTAACACTAGCTCATAAAATATATAGGTTTTCAGTTGGATACAGTCTCAATAAGATATGTATAAATATTTGTTTACATTGATTTTATGGCGCTGTGCTCGTGCCAAGAAATTCATACCCCGGTATGTTTACCTTAAAGACCTGGTCAGTGATGAGGTTTACATTGCAGACGGGTGGGCATTCAGGTTTTTTGATTATATTTGACTGGATTCTATCGGTGGACGTATAAAGATTACATTGATGTGAGGAACACATGAAATATTGATTAAAATTACGTTGCAAAGAAACTGTTCCTGAAGAAAGAAACAGAAATATACATACCTCGTAAGTAGCAGAAGCGGACTCAACGACACTCCATGCAGAGAGTCCGTATCCCATTTTCACCCGCCGAAACCTTATTTTCATCGTATAAAACTTATTTTGAGGCCTGAAACCCCGCCACTACTCCACCCCACCCCTTTTCTTGAAATTGGGTCCTTGAATTAGATTTTGTCATTAATCCTCCTGTGTTGAACCCTCAATTTCATGAAGCGCGAGACATGTTTTTCACTTTTACTGACCACGCACGTGGATGAGAACCTGGGTTAAATGTAAGACCAGACATGCTCAAACCCCTTACTGAAAGTAAGCTATATTCATATGAACAATAGACTTTAATCGTGTGTTTAGTGACCACGATGCACGCATTCCGGTCATTGCCGAGGGCAGTTCGGCTGTGCTCGGTCTAACCTCCGTTTTACATTTATTTAGTTTCATATCACCTATGTCACTGCGGGGATAATAACCTTTAAAATGAGGTATGACACAGTATCATACGCAATTCGGTTTCAGAGAACATTGAGGACAAAGGTGGAGCGAATACCTATTATAAGTGTTAGATTTCCGTCCAAAAGCTGTGTGTAATAGTTGCATAAATTTCAATTTAATATTTCTTGATTACCAATAATAAAAAAATATACTTCACACACCTTGCATTGGCGTACCTTGGATACAGACACATATATACGAACATATATATACATATATATATATATATATATATATATATATATATATATATATATATATATATATATATATAGAGAGAGAGAGAGAGAGAGAGAGAGAGAGAGAGTGAGTGAGAGAGAGATAGTCTGGAGCATTTACAGGGTTTTACAGAAGCACATTCCAGATCTGACGGATACCTGTCGCAATCCACAGTTAAATACATGTTAATAATGTAACCATCTGATCATTAGGCTAATGAAATGAAACAATTTACATGACCTGTCTAAGTTTTAGATAAAGACAGGTATAACTCCATCATCTGTGTCCGTTTTCAAAAAGGTCGAAGAAAAATTCTTTTTAACGGTATACCATAGAAAATGTTCTTCTTAAGCCATTGGATTAGCATTTTTTTTTTCTTTTTGGACTTATTTGTAGATTTTGAACATAATATATTCCATAAAACAATAATCGACAATTATCTGTTATTTTGATATACGCTTCAAGCGTCTTGTTTATATGTCAGTCTTCATGTCAAAAGTCATTACCAAACTAAAGTAAGAATTCCCTTTTGTCGTGTAACCAAATTCATATACAATTGCGGCACAGGCAATATGCGTGAGTTAAAAATATAAATTTTCTGCATTTGAAAATAATAAACAATCATATATCAATTACATTGATAAAATTATTTCATTTTTCCAAACGAACGATAACACAACCTATTTTGAAGCAAGCGTTGATAATTTACACAATTTAAAATGGGCAATATAAGGTTGAAGGTAAAAAAAAACCCTTACATAACTCCTGTAATTCTGTTTTGAATATCTTGCTTACTTGATGGAACATTTTTTAGTGAACGAAAATCTTTTCAGAGATTTATTTCGTGAAAAAGAAATAATCAGTAAACACCTTATTTAGATTGTCTAGCTAATCATTACCTAGCGTCATATCGGCCCTAAACATCACGACCAGATTGCTGGCCTGCCAGACTTTCAAGCCTAATTATCATTGCCTACTGACTCGGGTTGTCACGGCTCATCAGTACCAACTGCGTTGTAAAAAAAACTTAGCCAGAAATTTCTGTAAATAATATGTCAAGAATACATATTCATCCGTAGTCCTCCATTTTTCAAATAAAAATAAAATGTTGAGCAAATTTATTTTTTATGACAAATTCTTTTCACTCTGCTTGCTCTTTTATAAAACCATATGAATATAATTTATATTTTTAAGTTCCCGTCTTGTATTGATAATCTACTAATCTGCCATAATTAAAATGATTGTTTCCAAATCTGCCAAAAATAAAAAAAAAATGCAACGGAATGTCCGTAGCCTATTCATGCGCCGCACTCAAAAGGGCTGAACTTATAGGATATTTTCCGCGTTGTATAATACTTCCCCGGCATCAGCTCAATTTATATTTGTCGAAATAAACTTTGAAAGAAAACATTGAATTATGTCGATCAGCATTTCCAAACTAGTCAGGTCGAAGAAATGGTAAATATTTTGTGAAACCAACCCATTCTAGCTTCGTAGCTACGTAGTTTTAGACTTTCCTATATATTGCAGTTCAAACAAAATATCCACATTAACATGTTTAATTTGTATTTCATGTATTCATGTGTTCTTTCACGTGTTTGAAAATATAAATGTTAAAATCATAAATGCGCATTGTATTAAAATGATATTAATATGCCAATTTCTGTCCAGTAGCTTTAATATACTTTCTGCGCAAAATATCATAAAGTATAATAGAAAACCAAGAACCATATACAAAAAAATATAAACTTGTATTATTTCAGCTTAAAAATAATCTTGACTTTTTACCAAGCAAAATTTTCCCTTGTTTAGACTACATATAAGCAAATTGGAGATAAAACGCTTTGTAACTTTCCTTACCACGTTAACACAACAAAGGCGGTCTCGTTAGGGTGTCCATCAGGCATACATATGTAAAATGAATATTTTGGAAAAAGAACGAACAGTTATAACTGAAAGATATACGCAGTAAAAATATGCGGCTTAGAAAATAACGGAACAAACTGATTTATACATTTATAAATAAACACACTTATACTACGAAGTATGATATACATGGAATACTTGTATACCATAAAGAATATGACAGGCATGGTATAAATTCTATACATGAACTGAAAAAAGTAAATGAACAAGCAAGTCTTAGGAAAACTGAGTTATTATTAATGATGAAGGCTTTCATGATGATGATGATAAGAGGAATGACAACGGTTAATCAACAAGCCGAAGAAGGACATGACTTTCTGTTTATAGGATACGTCAATCAAATCCTTTGACATTTTACACTTACACGAGACGCATACGTTAATTAAGAACCGGCTGAAAAAGTCGGCCGCCCGATAGCCGATGACAAGGCAAAGGTTGACAAATATCTTAATCATCATCAGCGGCTCCATTTTGCTGCATATGCTACAGGAAGAAACACTTTATGGAGCAGCCACATGACACGTGATATATAAGGATATATCGGGCTATGTTCTATTTTAGCACACACGCTCCAGAGCAGACACGTCAATTAGCTCAAAGGAGGACCGAGAGGATCTTGATTGATCAAACTACTGATCTATCCTTTTTTTTTCACTACCACACTTTGAAGGGATTTTAGTTGTCGTCCACGTGTTCGTCTGTTCGTCTACCCGTATGTCAACCTAAGCTTATGGCTTTTTTATTCGTATAATTATCTGTCTTGAGTCGACAATGATTTTCCAAAATACGTGTCTATCTATTCCTTTGTGCCTTTTTTTTCATCAAGGAAATGTCACTGCTGCTGACACCTAGTGTTTTATATTGAAAACCGTCATGAACTAGGATTTAATCCGGCGAAGGTATGTGTTTTCTAACTGCTGCTAATTTTTGTTTGCTTTGGAAATGTTAAGTCTCGGGGAAACGGAGCAAAGTTAATCTAGTTAAAACGTTGGAAAAAGTTCTGCAAAGTAAATAACAAAATATTCAGTGCAAGCGCACCGCACTTTAACAGTCCTGAAACCCTGTATATCTCTTCTAACTAGACAGATTGTCACTGAGGCGGTTTCGGTGCGATTTCATTGAGCATGTTTATTTTTAAGCCCATTGTTTATTCACATGCAAACAATCTCATTATCGCTGTTAAAGAATTCCTGATCATGTGAAATGATTTTTGTTTAAATATGAGCATGTCCCTCTCTTAAAGATACTTTATCATGTAATACACTGATAGTGATTGTGCAGATATGCTTCAGTGAAAGCGTATTATATGTATAGCGTATTTGCTGTATATTATAGTTTTGTTCATGTAGAGTACAAACGGGTAGGGTCAAGTGCATGTGTAAATCTCTGCTTGTGTTCATATTTAACTTAATGATAAATAAAAATACATGGAACACCGATAAAAATTCATGGAATACCGAATAAACCACTATCTGCCTGAACACTATATTAACTTACTCGAACCAAATGGCGCGCATTTATAAAAATATTAGAATTTATATGCTTTCCACCAAAGATATCTTATGTAACGTTTAGGTTTATAATATAACTAGCTGAAACAACCGGTATACCGGGCTTTTTACCGGGGTTTGGGAGATATATTTACTGAGATATTGAATGTTGGCTCGTTTTATATTATAAAAGTTAAAAGAAAATATAGATTTTTCGTGGGATACTCACGGAATACGATATGTACAAATTTTTTTTTACTGTTATTTTGTTGCGCTGTGCTCGTGGCAAAAATTATACCCCGGTATGTTTATCTTGAAGACCTGGTCAGTGATGGTTTACATTGCGAACCGGAATGAGACGCGGAGGCATACAGTGTTTCGTTGAAATTTGACTGGTTTCTATCGTTGGACGTATAAAGAATAGGTTGATGTGAGGAACACCTGAAAGATTTATTAAATGTACGTTGCAAGGAAACTGTTCCTGAAGAAGGAAACAGAAATATGCATACATCGTAAGTAAATAAAGCGGACCCAGCGGGACTCCATGCAGTGGGTCCGTATCCCATTTTCAGCCACCACAACCTTTTTTTCATCGTATCAGACAAATTTTGAGGCCTGAAACCCCAGCCCTGTTCCTGAAATTGGGACCTTGAATTAGGTTTTGTCATTAATCCTCCTGGGTTGAACTCTCCATTTCATAAAGCGAGAAACATGTGTTTTTCTCTTTTACTGTCCACGCACGTGGATCAAATCCCTCATTGAAAGCAAGCGTTATTCATATGAACAATAGTCCTTAGTGTTAGAGGTAAAGTGACCACAATGCACGCATTCCGGCAATTGCCGAAGGCAGTTCGGCTGTGCTCGGTAAAAAAAACGGAAAAATCACTCCAAATTATATGTATATTAAAAATTATTTATTTTCATATTGCCTATGTCACTGCGGGAATAATAACCTTTAAAATGATGTGTGGCACAATATTGAACACAACGCGGTTTTAGAGAACATTGCGAACAAACATGAACCGAATTCCTTTTATAAGTATTATAGATAAATAAAAAAGCAGAATTATACAAGGTATAATTATATATAGGTTATGAAAAGGCCATTTTATTATTTTGATAACCACAAACATATGTATTTCCCTCATTTCCCTCAAATATACAAAGCCGTGTACTGTAAATAACATCATGGTTTACGCTCAATTCATTAATATAAAGGTTACTAGAAATCATTTTTTCTCAAACTAATGTTAATTAATTGAAATAAATAAAGACTAGAAATCTGCAACCCAATGCATGCATGCCTCCGCCATACAGGGGTCTTTATTGTGGGATGCTCCCTAAGGCCAGACTTTTTTAATTTTTCGGTTTACAAACCCGCCGACCTTCGATTTCCTCATTTCAAAAAAAAAAAATAAAATTGGCATTTTGACTTTATTTACCTTTTATATTGCGTCGCTGAATGCAACACGGTTGTTGACAAATGAAATGTTAAGTGACCGTGTTTATTAGATTTCTTCAAACGTTAGAACTGTTATGATTGGTTAATAAGGTCACTTTAATAATGACAGATGGAGGGTTTAAGCCAATCACAATAGAGTATCCGTGGGCCATAAATGCAATTGATTGGCCATCAAGTAGTCAAAAGATTCAGCAGGGAAATTGAGAATTCTTGGAGAGTTTTCAAAGTTCGTTTTTCTGCACTACAGTACTTTTTCAAACCAGCGTTTAGGTCATATTTACCTCGTTAAACATATTTGTTATAGATAGATGTGAATTGGAAAAGAAAATTAGTTTGGTTGCATAGCGGCTTTACCAGCTTGCCACTGTTAATAACTTGCTGGATATACAAACAAATTTACTTCTTAAGACTAATTATTGCACTCAAATTCAGACGCTATTTATTACTGCAAATTGGCTATGTTTCACAAGTTTACTCTTAAAAAAATATTATAACTTGTCAAAACTTAAAAACATAGTCTTGTAACGCTTAAAAGAAAATTACTGAACAGATGAAATTATATACTGCATGAGGTCGTCATGTACTCTTAGAAAACTCCAGGAATTCACCGGGTTTCTGCAGTATTTTCGACTATCTGTAGTCTTAGGTGCGCGGGTTTATGTAAAGCGTTGGCATTGCGGGTATTTTTATTGTCAAAATAAGCTAAAATAAATGTCATTTAAAATGCAGAAACTTTGAAAGGATTCATTTAATTGTTCCAAACGGATGTGATGGAATTAAGCTTTGTTGTGTATGGATGCCGAAAAGTTATACCGGACTGACAGTGACCAAGTGACGGCATATTAAACTGAGTACGGTACGTACTGTCACGGCCGTGATAAGAAATGCAGTTCTCAATCAATAAATTAAGATTATTAATACTTTTTTAAATTTTAAAATAGTTGAATAATTCAATGTTATCTCCAATCGAAACCTCATTTTATTAGCAGTTGTTGTATATTCAAAGGACTATCAAACATGCGCAACACCAAAAAGGAAATGGTCATGAATAAAACAACTCGCGTTCCATGTTGTTGGCATTTGATAAACAATGGGCGAATAGCTGAAAGTCGCATATTGTCGTTGTTATTGTCATTCACAACTGAAAATTAAAAACTGCATTCTATCATGCTAGCAGTGAATATTAAGTATTCTCCTTGCATATCTGACAAAAATATATTATTTTGTATTTGTATAAGTATTTGACTAGTCTTTAATTTGTAAAACTTTATAAAATAGGCAGTTCACTTGGCAGTGACAGTGACTGAAGTTTTATTTCAGGTGTGTATGAAATCATATTTAAGTTTTACTGTTTAAATTTTATTTGTCATTATTTTACCTTCAATGACATTTGAATGGCTTGAAATAACATGGCACACACATGATTCATGTGGAAAACTCAAGAGGATGATGATACTATTTTAATTTTGTATATTATTTATATATTTTATACAGGTTTATATAGTGCCATTTAAATATGAATTTTATAACCCAACTGTACAATACAGGATTCACCAACACAAGTATCCAGGTTTGTTCCAATTTTTTTTCCCCCTACCTCCTACCTTTCACTTTTGTCAATCATGTTCGTAAACCAAAGAATTAAAAAAGTCTGGCCTAACCTGTGTGTGCATCCACTCATCTCAGAACTAAGAACACACGTTTCAAACACGCTCTGTGCACTCACTGGACAGCGTGACGCCGAAGTGCTGGACGCTCGACCGTGACGTGAACAGGTGGCGCATGAGGCTAGTCAGCATTCACTTATTTTTTGCCAACATTCGGAGGTTTATTCGTGCATCATTAAGTCACCTTTCATTTGTTAATACTCCTTGATGACGCTCCTGAATGGATGGACACCAAAATCTAATCTATTCTTCATAGGCCTATTCCTAAAATATTCTGCAAGTTTCACGAGATTCCGTTCATGATTGCGTGGGTTATGTTGGGAACAAACACACACACACAAACACACGGACGGGATTGAACGCATACCCTCCTGACAGAAGCGATAAAAACACACATACATTTTAAACACATCAAGTCAGATTAAATATCTTATCCACTGACCCTTGTTAATCATCATTTCCATAAATTAAGAATTGCAGCCCTCGGCTCTCCAAAATAAATCTTTCCTAGATTTACTCCTAGCTTACCAGCCATTTTACCACGTTTTCATGAAATAAAGCTCTCATTTATTATTTCTATCAGAAGAAAAGAACGGTTTTGATATATTTCAGCAATAACCAAGCGAAACAAGAGGAATTCTTGATCCTAAGGTTAATGTTTTACTAAATATAGGAATCGGCCATAATAACGAAATATCACTGTAATTTATTAAAGATACTGAGCAAGGAAAAAGGTTAAGGGTTAATAATGGACTCTTATGGCATATCGTTGATAAAGAAGTAGTAAAATTCAAAGAAATTAAGTTGTCATATTATATTACAGCTTTTTTAACACAGATCTGCTTATATTTACTAGATTGAATATATTTTTTTCTGGACATTAATTTGGCTGCATCAGAGGTCTGACTGAAAGACGATAGGAAACCGAGTTAAGGAACGTTCATGTGAATGTCGAATAAAGAAACTATTTATTATTATACATCGAAGAATAAGATTAAAAAGGCATTAAATAATTGCAAATCATTGCATTTTGTGTCTTTATATACCACGGCTAACTCTTAAGATCATTTTGAACATTTTGGATCTGAAAATAAATTGATTAGAGTTATCAGGATTTCTTTTTCTTGGTAATTCGCTTTAAAAAAACGACCTCCCATCTATCGATTTTTCGGATGGTCTTTCGCTCACAAAACGCCTTTCGCATGTTTCTCGACGTTAAGACCTTGGTGTACATTACACGCCCAGGGGCCGCAGGTGCAGTAGTCACCGGGACTGCTTTTAACACTATGATATAAAACGGGAGGAAGCGTGTGCTAGTGCTTTTGGTTCACGTATTCCGAAACCGAAATGGAACTCTGTAGATGTAATACTAAATAAAGCTTGCACTATAACTGGATAATTTTACTTCCAACCATAAAAACAATTTTAAGAATGAAATTCCCTGTATATTTTGCTTTGCAAACAGACAAACTCTCCGATTACAAATTGTACATCACGAGGGCAACGCATAATAACGCATTCAAGGAAAAAAAAATGGTTTCCGTTACTTTTAGAAATTGGCTCAGTCGTGTCATAATAATTACACATTGTTGCTTCAAACAAACACCTAAGGGCAAAAAAACCATATACTTCAATTCTGACCGTATTAACCCTTTAGTTTTAGATATCAGTAGAAAAAAAAGTCAAATAACCAGTTCCAACTGCTCAGGCAAATCTGAAAAAAAATAATATTATTTTCATTAAAGTTCCTTTCATTTAAGCAAAAAATCCTGTGTCATTGTGTACGCGATTCATATCGGAAACCGACAATTAAAAGGATGAAAACTTTGGATGATTTCTGGAAAAAGAGCCTTAGGAACCAATCTTTTTTTCGGCCTAATTGGCCGGGCATTGAATAACACCCTCTGTTATAGCAGTGGCAAAATGGGGCTAGTAGGGGGCCACGACCTCCCCCCCCCCCCCCCCCACGCTCCCTTCCAGTACACCCGTCTTCCCGGTCAAATAATGATTAAATTTTCATTAAAAAAAAATAATAAAATTCTATCACTTGGGACTTTTTTTCAATATACAGCATTCTACATGTAGTAATTAATTTATTGTTTAATGAAAATTATAAATTTCATTGGGTTTGATCTTGCAAAAATGATATTTATTTTTATTTATTCATCTTGTGCTGATATTTCTTACTGGTTCTTACTGGAATCAAAACATGTGAGATCACACACACACACACACACACACACACACACACACACATATATATATATATATATATATATGCTTCAGTTGCCTTGTCAAATATTTTGGTCCCCTCCCCTTCCCAAGTCCTTGCTTCGCCCCTGCATTCCATTTCACGGAACAGAGCTTCTCCGTTTTTACTGGCGATGACATGCTGCGGCCCACTCTGGCGTCCCTCACGCTTCTGTTCACAACTTCCAACACGAGGAAATTAACTGAGTGGAGAGAAACATGACAATTAAAGGCTTCTATTACGCCGTGTGAGCCTAATCAGTTGCGATTACCAGAAGCTTTATAAAGACAGGGGTATTCTCGATGCTTTAATCATGCTTTGAATGAAGAGCTGGACGAGTTTAAACTTTCTTTGAAAAAGAGGAATCAATGGTGATTATGTTACAAACTCCAAGCATTAAGCAAAGGACGGTCTGTTTTCTGCGTAGTTCAGCAGATAGAGGCAGATAGAGGAATATGGAGAAGGGGAGGGGGGGGGTCATTTAGCTTGACCATTTACCACATTTATTTAATCATTATCCAGACTTTATATATATATATATATATATATATATATATATATATATGTATGTATATATATATATATATATATATATATATATATATATATTTATATATATGAGGAAGAATACGCTATGAGGAATATGTTCAGTGTTATATATATATATATATATATATATATATATATATATATATATATATATATTGTTACAGAGGATTGCTCTTTGGTTTATTGGCAAATTTCCTGCAGTCAGATATTAGATGACCTTCCTTTTTGCAGTAATTACAGACTTTCTTTGAAAATGACTTGTCTTTGTTGGACTCAGACACAGTGGAAGTAGACTGAGGTGTAGCAATGGACTTTGTTGAACTATCAGGATTACTAGTAGTAGTACTGCGCCTTAAACTTCTTTGACCATACTGATTTACATTCTTGTTTGTGAATGAATGACTGGTTTGATTTGCTAGTAAAGGACAATTTATGTGTCTATGAATAATCATCAGCTAATTGAGCAGCAATGTCAAGTGTTTCAGACTTTTCTCATAAAGAAAAGTTTTAACATCTGCGTTAATGCAGCGCTTAAATTCTTCAAGCAAAATCAACTTGCGCAAATTGTCATAATCTTTCTCTACATTTTTAGAACTACACCAGCGATCATACAACTGCTCTTTAGTCCTAGCAAATTCTACATAGGTCTTTGTGCTTTTCCCAATTTCTGAATATCTGGCGGTATGCCTCCGGAACTAACTCATAACGTTGAGGATTAAGCGTTTATCCTGGTTACAGTCATCAGCGGCTTCTACTGAAAGCTCTGTATAAATTTCTCTGGCCTGGCTAGTCAATACACTTTATAATAGCATAGTCCACTTTTCCTTAGGCCATTTTAACTTTCAGCGACCTTCTCAAAATGTAAGAAATATTTATCAACCTCTTTTTCTTGAAAAGATTGGACAAGTCTAATGTGTTCAGTAACTTCAAAACTGTGTGTTAGGGCAGCATGTAGACTATGTTCTAGTTTAAGTCTTTCTAACTCCAGTCGTTGTAACTCAATTTCTTTTTCTAACGGTTTTAATTCCAACTGCAAAGCAAGGCTGTCACTTTTTTATGTTTCCACTTTACTCTCTTCAATTAAACCTTTGCTAAATAGATCTTGCATGATTTTAGCAAGGATATCGGGCTTACTCAAAGTTTTTTTCACACCTAACCATAAGTGTTGCCCCAAACGCAACAACTGATCTTTTGTCAACTGTTCAAGTTGATCAGGGTCGGGATCTTCAAAAAATGCCTCTGGTTTGAAATCTGCCATTTATTCTTAGAACAATCCTCACATTACAATACACTATATCAATGCAATTACACAGTATAACAATAAAATGTACAGTACCAGGGTCTCCGGATCTTAGGCTTTGAATTGGATACCACCACTGTCAAAGCTAAACAAGAGTCCTTTAACACCGATAATCCACGTAAATAATAATAATCCTAAGGCAAACTGGAGACAGTCCGTATTAAATTTGTATAAAGTTTGTTAAATATCTGACCCCACTGCAATTATCGGTAAGGTCCAAAAACTGACGAAAAAGGAACACTCTTAATGCTCGCTGGTATTTTCCTTTCTGCCGGCTCTAACCGTAGCCCCTAATTTATAGATTCTCATCCGAAAATTCTAGAAATGGGTGATTCCAAAGAAGAATACACACGCACATGAAGAGACCCGAAACATCTAGAAGAAAAAAGAACGCTGTGTCACTACGCTTTAGACACAACACGTGAGTCAGGGCCCAACAAGCAGGATTCCTATAGCAACGAACTATGCCTGCATGCGCAACATGAATCAGAATGTCAACAAACACATATAACACTCCTGCGCACAATTAAACATACACCTGTAACAATACATATATATACATTGTTACAAAGACAAATTTTTCAGGGGAAAACATTGGGCCGATCCCGGTTTCGTACCCATGTTGGTGGCGCACAAGTCCGGCGTACAAACCGCTTCGCTAGCGCTTCGGTCCGCTTTTATGTCACCCCGTAACAAATATATATATATATATATATATATATATATATATATATATATATATATATATATATATATAAGGAAGAATACGGTAGGGGGAATATGTATTTCGACCCACCCCCTGGGAGACTTCCCTTGCGATTGTACAGTCGAAGAAGTAACTTTTTTATATCTCTTTAGTACGTGTTGATTCAAAATGTTTCTAAACAGCTATTATTCTAATACCTTCCGTTGACTGATTGAAAAAAATGCACAATTTAATTGACGAAAGTAATCTGAAGACGTTGAAACTCTTCATTGTGGAATTGTCTATATTTTATTCTAAATTATCTTTATATCACTGTAGTCAATATTAAAAGCAATCTATTACTACTTTTTTCTGTGGTAGCATCCTTTTAAGTTCCACTGAATCTATTCATAAATAATAGGAAAGATAACCTTCTTTGAAGTTTAGACATTGTTTACACAACAATGCGCCATGTGATACGTTGCCAGGAAGTAGGAAAGAAACGCTTGGTGAACTGACAATAAAGCTCCAATAGGCGGTCTGAAATTCTAATAAAGTTTGTACTGCACAGGAAGACATGAAACAAAGCTGTTGAACATGGTCAGATTTCTTTCTGTGAAATCAGATACATTTTTAGATTGAACACATCTCTGATTTCATTTTATTTTCTTCCAAAGTCCAGCAATGTCTTTGTGTTGAATTCACAGGTAGCACAATGAGAAAATTGTTTGATGATGTATCTTTGGGTTTACTCAGATATGTGCCTCCATCACAATAACGTGGACTGTAAAACAATGGTTGGTATGTATAGGTTATCATTCTATAAATCAGACTTGGTCTGGAAACCAGTAAATGCCTTCCCCAGGAGAATATGCGTTCAATCCCGCTCTTGTGTCGTTGTTTGTGCGTGTGTTTGTGTGTGTGTGTTTATTCATAATATAGCTCACATAATCATGAATGGAATAAGCGCCATTTTAGCTCACTACCTTTAGAAAATCTACAACCAGCGAACTGGTGCTGTCAAGTTAGGCTTACCAACCCAAAATAGATGCCTACTGAGTCGTGTTGTTACGGCTAGAACGGAATCTCATGAAATTTTCAGGGCATTTCGGGAATGGGTCATGGAAGAATCAACTCCGTATTTCTCAGAATATTCACAAGTTTAGGGTCACTTATGCAAGAATTCACCTGGGAATATGGCAAAACAATTAGTAAATGCAGACAAGGTCCCGCCTAGCCCCCTGTTCAAGTCACGATCGATGGCCCAGCTCTTCGGAGTGATGGTGTCTAGTAGTTATCTGCAATACGGCGTATGCACAACATACTCATCAGTACCCGGATTGCAATGTTTGCAGACAGGAATGTCCCCCTCGTCTCGGTCTTGGGTCCCATGGTTTCGGTCTCTGGCTCGCATTCCATATTCCGAATGTCCTTACTGAAACCCTCTACACAGTTCTATTCATAATTTAAACCAGAAGAGGGTACCGCAAACTTCAGATGAGTTACATTTGCTACAGGCCTACCTCCTGAAGAGTCAGCTATATGGTTAAATACTTGCTTCATAATCAACATTGTGTCAACCTTCCTTCGCTGCGGGCAGTAAAACAAGCAACACAATCTTTTTACTTTAGTCATTCCGCAAGGTCCCTTAATCTAAACATAAGAAGCGCTCGGTCCTCTCGCTGTTTGTCACCGTGGGGTATATTTTAGCCCTATGCCTCGGCAATTCAACGAAGTGACAACTTCATCCAGGCTTCCCACGGGCCTGTCAGTTGACATCGCCCACGGAATCTTCTAACAATTAAAACAAAATTACTGAGACATGCGGCTTATTCCTGGCGTGTCTACCATTATTTTGCAGCTGCAGTCAAATCCATCTCCCTTTAATATGGTTTGCGGTTGGGACGGTCGTTCGCCTTGCGTCCCGTTTTTCATTTGTCAAGGTTCAATTAAACGTAATGTATTCTTAAAGAACTATAAACCCACGATTCCAGACCCATGACTTGAATTTTAAAGTTTTATTTTATCTGTTTAGGAATATTATTTCTTGCACAAAGGTTTTGATGATATAAATGTGTTTTTTCATTTGAAAAAAAAGTGATGAAAATATGTTATGAATTTGTCAGATATGGATTTTGAGTATTTTTGGAGCACTCTGCTGTCAAACATTTGCTTTTTTAAGGATTATGTCCCCGCTTCGTGCAACAGCATCAGTTTATTGTTAACAACAATACTCAAAAAGTTAGTGACAGGTTTTAATGAAATTTTCAGGATAGCTCGTTTACGATACAAGGGACAACCGATTAAATTTTGGGGGTGATCCTGTCCACAATTTTGACCAAGCAATTTTTTTTAAGGAAAAAATGCTGCATTTCTGACAATGCCATACGGAGTAGTAAGCTGCCATGTTGGAGGTCTGCACTCTAAGACTGCAAATATCTAGCTTTATATTGCATTTTTAAAATGAAATAGTGAATTCAATAGACTTAAATAAAAAAAAAAGTTCTTTATGAACATGAGCCATATGTCTCGTTCTTTTTTTTTTACATCGCAGATTAGATAATTAAAAACAAAATCCAGATAAAAAATTAAGCGAAGCGGAATTGTAAAACTATGTTCTCAGGTGCCTTTTAGTCTTATTTCAGATATCACGCTTTCATGAAACATGTCATCTTAATACACAAAATGCATGAACAGACACTACACGTCTAAACAAAGTTTTATATTTTTTAAACATCACTGCCCGCAATAAACGCCCGGCCCTCTCCTTTGACGACCCGGGTTCATCAAAGGTGTTGCCATGAGAGTGGGTTGTAGTGACCCGTCCAAGGTCGGTGGTTCTCTCCGGGTTCTCCGGCTTCCTCCACCATCCTCACTACACTGGCGTAATTTGTATCTACCGCCAACTCGCCTTTCAACCCGGACCATCCATGACATATCCGAAATGTCAAACTACGTACTTGCCGACGGAGCTGGTACGGACATAGCTCCGGCTATGTGCTGATACCGTCTCGAGCACCAACTACAATTCAATTATAATAGTAAAACTACATTTAACAATAAAGCACTATGTGATCACGAAAGGCAAAGTTGTTTAATCGTAGTTTTAAACATATATGATAAGTGATCCTCTCCTCTTTTTAGCTATTTCGATTGGTGGAGGTAACCGCTTGGATTTGTAAACGCTTACATTTGCAGAATTCCATCGAGGTTTCGAACTACATTACAGGAAATACATGAGACGATCCTGGAGTCAACCAGACTCGGCGTTCCACTCCTGCAGGTCTCGGGGGTGTGTTATTCTCATTACCCCGTCGTAACTCCGAGGAACCCCCGAAAGGCGCACTCGTTTGTGAGTGAAACATGACTGTTGCGCACAGGTTCCCCATTAAACCGTCAGAGTGTTCATTCTGAGAGAGATGTGACGGTGAATAATCTCAACATTCCTCGGCAGATATTCGAACTCACGATCTCCCCGCTTTGAGCCCTGTGCTCTATTTCTCCAGATCACAGAAGCCGGTAGGTTAGCCTCTTCATGTAAATCACACACATTTGTCTTGTCAGATAAATATAAAAGTGGAAACTACAATAAAGCTACGTACAGCAAATGTCAGCACCTGATTTTGAATACATTGATCATGATTCTGTATAAACATTCATAACGGCAATAACAATTCAGGGTTTGAAACCAGAAATGAGAAATTATGTGTACGCTAAATCAGTTTGCGGGCCATACGCCCGACGGCGAGACATAAAAATCACTTGAAGATTTTTTTTTTCCTGTCGGTAAATAAAATCGGCGTATGGGAGGCCGGGTTTATACATGAAGTAATCATCTAGTATTTGAATATGTCACTGAATTCCTGAGGCTTAAAGGTGGCCACTGGTAAAATGTAAAAGCGCCACGAGGATGAATGGGATAGTATCTTGCGTATCACTCCTCATAAAAAAAAATGAAAAACATCCTGAGCACTTATGATTACAAGTGATTCTTTATCCTACGATGGACCTGCTTTTTTTCAATATTACTTTTATCTCATGCATTTTTTCTTTGGAGAAAAGAACTCCATCGCCTCTTGGGCAAGCTAAAGGTTACCCGTTATAGATATTTAATCTGACGGTTTAGATGGATGTACGAGCGGGATGACTGCGCATTGAGTTAGGTCAGCACGCAACATGAATTCTCATTTGTTCTGAGGCTTTTGCGTAAACGGACAAGATCGATGACAATATACTGTGCGGTGTGATCTTTACCGGTTGTGCAGAGGTTAGGCCACATAGATGTGTCTCCTCTTTCACGATTTAGGGCAATTTTCTGTGGTAATTTATCACCCTAGCTTCTTTTATTATGTGATATGAACCCTAAAATCCTTACTTCCTCTCACGGAATATCAACATTTACAACAAATGTCGGTGATGAACGTAAGAGGTGGCACTTATGTAAGCTAATTACGTGAGGAACGTTATTAAGTTCCTTGCCTGAAACTCCTGATCAACGGATTAATAACCTAATCAACTACCGAAAGAAAGTATAATAGGAAAAATGTAAAACTTAATTAAAACCATAAAACTCATAAAACCGGCTGCGAGGAATTTTCTATATTGGTTGTGGTTATCGATAATTGATAATCCAGCGAACCCTGTCTTGAATAGTTATAGTCAAATCCGCCGAATTGTCTTTAGGATTACTTGAGAATGTGCAGTGCATATTTTTAAGTACTGCCCATTTATTATCTCGATTTGGAAACACAATTTGTAACTACTAAGAGCTCGAAGTTTGGAAATATGTGGCCTTGAACTTGGTCTTCATGGTCAAATCTGGACAAATCTATTATTATTCTCACACAATAACCTTTTGAGGTTTTGCAGGTTTCCCCTCAAACTTGACCCACAAATCATGTTAAGATGGACAAGTATTTCAGTGTATAAGTTTCAAACAAATAAAAAATATACAAATTACAAATACATAATTGACAAATCCTACATTATAATCAGGCTTTAACGTCTGTATTATATCTAGTTGCATGCCTTCAAATGCCAAATGCATTAAAGCTGAAATCCTTACAAACATGTATGCAAAATGGGGAAGAATATAATGTCTCCTTTTGTAAATTATCTACTCAAACCAACAATACTGTTACTGCGAAATGAAAGACCCCTGCAAGTTGGTTATATAACATCTGATAACAAAGGATTTTTAAAATGTTAGATTATGAAAGGTAAAGGAACAAGGCTGAGTAAAATTATATTGGTATTAACATTTCAAAGCATTTCAGTCGGTAAAAGTGCATTGCAATTAGTTATACTCTCAGTTCATGTGTCACTGAGATGACATCTCCAGTAACACAAAATAGAGTTTATTTTCGTGTTTCACTGGTATGTATATAACTTTTGTCTTTGCTCTGGATATGAAATTACATGGAACTACTTTATCCGTTTTCGCTGTATCTGATTGATTTTACGGAATCGTATAAACAATAAATAATCTTATACTATCACAACGCTTTGTATTAATATTTCATTATAAATAAACGTAATACTTAAATGATTTATAGTACTAAATGGATATGTCCGAATATGAGTTATCTTCACTGTTAAGCAATCATATTTGTCTTGATACAAATTTGTCCTTTCGCTATACTCGTTCTAGTTTCTGAGAAACCTTGATTTTCTTTATAGTATATAAGTGTAACCTTAGAAGTGAACAATCGAAGTCTCGCTTTGCGATTAAATATTCTAACTCGGAAATCCAAGCTTTAAACAAGGATAATCAGACAATATAGAATGCACTGTTCATGGAACTATAGGTAATATCATGTGTATTAATTACTGTGAGTCATGAATCTGTATTAGAGCGAAGAGTCAGACAGAGACCTTTATTTGTTATGCCAATAAGGTCTTGCAAATGTTACACACACCATAAATATACTGACTGGCTTATCGCTTTCACAGCAGGCATATTTAACATTACTTATGTGATATGTGCTCGCGTGATTGTCTGTCGCTGAGCAGAAACGGATCCAGAGGCGGAGGGGGGTCCATGCAGGGTGTCTGGACCCCCCCCCCCTTTTTTTCATCCGTCGCACCTTTTCGTAAGGGTTTCAATCCACATTTCCTTTTTCCGAACCTGAGGACATTGCTTTAGGTTTTAACATTAGTCCTTCTAGGTGTGACTCCTCCTTTTTTCTAAGTCCTGGATCAGACTCTGATGAGTTGTAATTGTCACACTTAAGTGTTATCTTTATTTTCTAAATTTGCATCACAACACATTTTGTAACTATAGCACGATTGGTTACTGTTAACAAGTTAACACAATTTCAGGCATTAAAATTGTATTTGTTTCAAATACCCATGCAAGGTGTTGACACCCAGAAGAGAACCGAATTTACAGTGCTAATTAATATAACATCATGCTGTGATTGTAAATGATGGATATATATATATATATATATATATATATATATATATATATATATATAAATTGGTGGTCTATCGATTAATTGATTACATAGATGATTTGTCAGTTTCTTTCCAACTCGATTAAATCGATTGCATTTTGCATAATCGTTTAAAAACGATGTTGTATGCACATGCAAAGAATCTAATCCCTGTCAGAGTTATATGAACAGGATCAAAACGGTAAAGTAAAGATCCGAATCAAAACGGAACCATGCTCAGCCAACAATCGCCTGTGGCAAGTCGACCTTGCATGCGGGTGGATTGATGGTTTTCATTATGAATATTGATGTACATGTCACAATATTTTCTTGGCTAAATTATTTGAGGTATTCGTATATACAGCAGGTTTCAAGGTAATGTAGAATGATGATTAATAATCGATCATCAGTCGGTTTTTTTTCATCGAATGTGATTTTAAATCAAATTCCCACCACTGACTGATATATATATATATATATATATATATATATATATATATATATATATATATAGAGAGAGAGAGAGAGAGAGAGAGAGAGAGAGAGAGAGAGAGAGAACAGACAGAGATCCATCAAATGCAATGATTGAAGCCAAAACCCAGAACAACAAAAGTAGATTTCCGACAATCAGTATTACGCCAAGTCAGTATCTGAAACCTGCCATGTTAAAAGAACCTGTTTGGCCGTATAATATTTTCCCTGTAAACGATGCGCATGCGCATAAATACATTCACCTTGACCGAAAAACGTGACTGGACCGCCTAAGCAAATTACAGTGTCTATCTTGGACGTGAGTGTTACAAGACCGTTCCAGGACGTCATTATTTTCATTCAAGGTGGGAAAATCGTGTTACTCAACAGCAACAAGATAACTTGATGTTGATTTACTGGATTTTAAACACATGTAGCAGGGGAAGTGGCATATTAGGGAGGAAAACACGTACTGAAGAAGCCTAATAAGTCTGGGATAGACAACCGGACGGTAGACGAGTGGTTAGCGTGTTAGCCTACCTATTCGGTCAATTGAGGCGTGGGAGGGCAACCAAAGTTCGTACTTTTTTTAACACCCACCCACCATCACACACACAGATACACACACACATATGTATATAGATATATATATATATGTGTGTGTGTGTGACACATTTCAAATATATGAAAATTAAGTTTAAGGTTTAAAAAAAATAAGGTATTGAGTTGCCAGTATATGTTAATGTTAATTCTAAACCAGGTTAAGATATATAATATTTATAGTTAACTCAGAAGAGGAACTAAAGTCTATAATTATTTTTATTAATTTATTTCATTTCCAATATATAAATATTGTTCTCTGAGTAGCATTAAGGAGGATTAAATTGACGATCCACCTGCCTAAGAAGTGGATTTAATTGACGATCCACCTGGCTAAGAAGTGGGGGGGGTTGGGGTTATATAAATATCCCCTCTTTCTCCATTATAGTAACGCCCCTGGGTTCGAACCTGACGTCGGCAGGTGTCTTTACGTGCCGGAATTTCAGCAGGAGTCTTATAATAAATGGGAAGTTATCGGAGAGCTCTGCTGTCTGGTATCGGGCAGGCCCAAGCCTCATCGGGTCTGTGGGTGGATACTCCTTTTTCGGACCAGAGTAGATTGCCTGTTCTTCTGGTAGACCCGATGGCTATTCAATATGATGAACAAGATGGTGGCCGACTCAGTTATTCGAATCAGTTATAATAATTTGGTCCATACATCGTAAATGAAAGCGCAATACTGGCACATACCGTCAGGGAACCCAAAAAAGGCACGATTTACAAAATATGGAGAAATTCAATATTTGCAAAAACTTTATCGCAATACCCAATTATTCGAATCAGCGTATCGTAATAAACCGATAATATCGCGCAGCCCTAATAATTACCGCGACCTGGTTCACTAAAAGTTGACTCCAATAGGTTGATTAATTGATTAACCTCATACTGAAGTAAGAACACTTTTGAAAGATGTGGCCTTGCCTGTCAAAATTGTTTATACGGGCTGAGAAATTGGAAGGCGTTAATTGTGTTACATCGACAAAGGTTCGAATCACGGATCGGCCCTACCATATTTCCCCCTGTTATTTTTCCCCTGTCTACGAATATATTTATATGTCTCTCTCTCTCTCTCTCTCTCTCTCTCTCTCTCTCTCTCGTTATAGAAATGTGTCCTTCAGGTTTTTGGAAATGTGAAATATGCAATTAATATTACTCTTCTTCTTTATATTGACTCTTTGACCTACCATGAGGGATACTATTAAAAAAACACCCCTCTTACCTTTTTTCTTTCAATTTATCTACGACCAATTTCTCCAAGAAGCACACCACACACACACACACACACACACACACACACATATATATATATATATATATATATATATATATATATAATTTGTTGACTATTTCAGTATTCCATAGATATACAAAGATATACAAGGATGTAGGAGATGATACATTTTTTTTTGCATTATAATTAATTTTGCATATTTTTACTAATATCAAAGAAATAGGTTAAAAACATTCTCATAAATCTAGAGATTACACAGCGTTTAGATATTCATGAGACCAGGGGATTTAAATTTTTATTAATGGTCCTAGACAGGATATGGAATTGTCCAGGTTTGAAGAAATCTTGGCGCCGTGTGAAATCAGATCGGTTTAACAATAATATCTGCTGCTGAAATCCCTAATCCTCCTACTCAGATTATCTGTTACGTTTTTGGCCAGGCTCGTCAAAAGTGATATTATCTGACGCCAAAGATAATCCCGTAAGCTTTCCCCCGCAGGTCTGCCTTAAACAGGAACACCGTGGCTTACAGTTATTCGGGATTTGCAAGAATGTGATACGACCTCGTGATCTGGACCGGGAGCAAAGACGCCGCCGATGACGTGTTTCCTGATATAGCGATTTCATATTACCCCCGCTTCAGATAACATGGGGGTATTCTAAAATCGAATTCAAAATATAACATCCCCCCCTCCCCACCAAAAAAAATCAGAATATATCCTATTGTTTGGGATTACTACCTTCAAAACAGTTTTTTTATTTATGTTTAGATACTTAAATTCATATAATTTATTTCTTCTTGATTCCCCAAATTAGTTTGAATATTTGTACGTATTTCTGTATGGTTGCATGTAATGTGTCAATATGAATATAATTGGTAATATAATTAACTCTCTGTGTCAAATCATAGATTGATTCCATCTCTTAAATCTCGTATCTTGCACGTGGTTTATTGAAATAATATATCACGAGTTAAAAGCATAAGAGTTTATCTTTTAGTTTAATCAGCGATTTGTTAACCTGAAATTAGGTTAATTCAGACCACCCCCGGGGTAATCCGAAATCAAGTTCAGGTTATCCCGCAGGTAGTCTTTTAAAGGGGCCCTATCAACTATCTGACATTTATAAACTAAAGATAATCCCTTGAGGCTTTGTTAAAAATAGGCCAGAAACGGTGGATACCACCGCTCACAGGCTGCTCGTTTTGTTGATATCAATGTGTTTATAATATGCGGGGGGCCCGACAAAATATTCAAAACAAATTCATCAACGGCATCTGGCGGCAAGTCAGATAAGCCAGGGCTTTGCAAATGGCGTTTTGCAACAATTGTCCTTTCTGCCTCCCCATATATGGAACCTACCACCTTGGGTTACATGTTTTTCCAATATGTCAACAAAGCTGTGTTTACAAACATGTTGTTGATAAACAAGTTCTTATCTCTGTCACGGAGCTGTTATAAGAACTTTTCATAACCAGAATTGCCCTAAGATCATTAATATATACACAGAGGAAGCCAGAAAGCACATAAATACATTTTTCAATGGTAGGTGAATGGGCACCTTTAATCGGTTTATGTGATATCACCCTGTGTAACCTCCGATAAGATACATAATTCAGTAAACTGTTTAACTTGTTGTGCTTTAGAGTTAATACCAGAGCTTATACTAACATCTCGGTCGTGGGGCGGTTCCTCTGGGGCAGCAGGCAGCATCTTATTAATCAGTAGTAATCACCTTAACCGGGAGGGCGTGCGTTCATTCCCGTTCACAGCATAACTCATGCAGTCCTAAACTTAATCTCATGAAATTTTCGGGACATTTTGGAAAGGGCCACTTAAGAATCGATTAGATTTTGGTGAAGATCAGGCACATGCTCATGTTTCAGGAACGTCATGAAGGAATATTCACAAATGTAAGGTCACTTATGCACGAATGAACCTGGGAATAGTGGCCAAATATGTGAATGAAAACAGGGTGTTGGAGTTTCCCTAATAAGAGGGGCCCCCACACTGTGGAGGCTTGCATTCCTTAGAATCTTTTTTGTAGTTTCTAGTTTATAGAGTGTGAAGTCCTGACTTTGACAATTATAAAATGAAGTACATTAAAAGAATTGTTCATATTCTTTTTTTTTACTTTCGTCTTTTGCTTTTTTTTCAAGGACCCTTAAAACAATAAATGATATCTAAATGGTAGATTTTTAAATATAGATTTTATCATTTCCACAAAATTGGCAGGGAACGACCTCCACCACCCCACCAGTGGCCTCCCTTCGCCTCCGCTTATTTCCTCCATTGATATTATACTTATCTTCATATAAGAAGGTCTGTTCGCAGCGTTGAAAGAAGACCAGACACCAATGGGCCATAATTATAAGGTAAAATGGTAAAATGTAAAATTCCTCTATGTTTTAATAGAATATACATGGCACATGACGAAATAGATTACACTTAACGAATCTATATGGCATACAGCGGTATTCCTCAAAGACCTTACCTAACAGTGACGTAATCGAGTCCACACCATCCGAGTCCGACTGCAAGTCCGGGTCCAGGCCACTCGAGTCCAAGTCCGTGTCCTTGAGGTCCTTCGAGTCCGAGTAAATTGGAATCCGAGTCCAAGTCCGAGTCCAATACAAATATTTTGATAATGCAATTTAAAATAGAAATTTTTAGATTATGATCATATTTGAGTTTGTCTGCACATACTTTAACTATATAATGGTTAAGTACATTTATAGCTCTCGATGCTGAGCGAAGCTTGCCAAATATAGTGTTTATATTTTGTATAATATTCTGTTAGTAGTTGCACATGTTCATATTTATTTTCTGTAAAATACATAACAGAGTTTTTCTCTCTATTTGACTCGAGATGGACTCGGCCTGGTTTATCGAGTCTTTCAATCTGAGTCCGAGTGTAAGTTCGAGTCCAGGACCCTTGAGTCTTAGTACGAGTCCTTAAAAAAGTTGACTTAAAAGTGTCCCTAAAAGTGGTCTCGAGTCCTTCATCCCCTGTACCTAAACTCTTCGGGGCTTGAGTACCAAGGTACAAGGGACGCCATATTAACATGTTTTGACTTCGGGGACCGCAACAGTAATCTGGTAAAATACAGGCCCAACCTCAAGGACGTGCCTTCAGGGGTTTGGTTTAAAAAAAAAATATATATATACACTCAGGCTAAATGAGATCTGCCAAGGTGACGGTTTCCTAGTTCAAAAGTAAAAATACTGTATCTCTAAATTTGATTTGAATCCAATCTTTAATGCAATCATTTTGCCATAAAAATGATAATAGGATCACAAGTACCTTCCTTTTTTTAAACATATCTGTTTGCCTTTTTTTGAGACCTCAGGGTTTATACGCTGACATTGAGTATGGAGAGTTTGACAGGGAAACACTCGGGGATAAAATCATCCAATGGGTTGTGACAGTATATTTCCCCAAGGACCTAAAAGCAATTAAACAGAAAATAATGGTTTCACAACCTTCGGCAGTAACTAAGGGTGTTCGGAGCTTGCAGAGCATACAGACCCACTGATGATAACTGACATCTGTCAAGCTATTTAACAAGTTTAAGAGCAGTAGTTACCATTTTTATAACACAGAAGCCCAAAGTTAGGAAAGAGTGCAGCATATCGGTCATGACAGTGTTAACTTCGAAGTTGATGTCTTCTCCATTGCAACGAACACGCAAGCCTTATAATTTGTTACAGGTTACAGAGGTTATATAGATGCGTACTGATGTGATGTCCCGAAGTCTAGCCGATGTCATTCGGATGTTACAGCGTCACCGCTGTTCTGGCAATGACGTAAAAAATAAACCAAAAATTGGCGTGGCTAGGGGACACTTGGGAGAACTGATATTTGGCAACATTGCAATAAATCGCTAAAACTCTAGGAGAATTATGGTATACATTGGCGTGAATAGGGATATATCAGGATAATATCGTGATAATCATATTTATTCTCGGAGTTTTTTCGACGTCTACAAAAGTGCACCGATGTCTTCCCTATCGGTCCTGTTAAAATAGATATACAATAACATTTAGGATATTTTGTAGCATGTTCAAATGATTCTATACTACTAAAATGTTTCTATATCGACATTTGAATCCTTTGGTTTATTTCATTTCGGGAAGGGGGGGGGAGCAGTGTAAGGTTCTCAGGAGTACAAAACCATCGACTTTTTCATAATTCGATCATAAAAAATTACGACTGATTCTCAAAATGTGTCTTTTAGTAAAAGTCAAAAGTAGTAGGTGTACACTTTATATGAATTTTGACCTTGGACTAATATTCAGGTAAGAGCTCGGAGCCTTGTTAGCAACAAAATGCGGCTAGCTTGACCAAAAAGAAGGCTGACTTTTGTATAGTAGGCCGAGTCCATTACTCGACTCGCTTGCTTAAACTGACCAAAAAGCGAAATCATTAATTTTGTTGAATACATTTTACAAAGTACAAGTTATCTATAGTACATGTAACATGTTGCATCCATTTTACATTTAACTAGTTTGTGATAAAATATCGAGTATGGTTTAAACTCAAAACTCCAAAACTCACATACTTAAACAATCACTTCGTTAATGTCAGCGACATGAAACAAAAAATATCAAAATCTGAACATTATTTTCCTTAAGCCAAACTGAACTGCATAAAATAGGCTCACTTCGGCTCAATGAAATAGAGGCGGCGCCTCTTAATAAACTAGGCTTTACTAGATCTTAACTGGGCTGGCGGTGCCTCCTGATAAATTAGGCTTTGCTAGATCTTTACTTGACTGGCGGTGCCTCCTAATAAACTAGGCTTTGCTAAATATTAACTGGGCTGGTGGCGCCTCCTAATAAACTAGGCTTTACTAGATCTTAACTGGGCTGGCGGCGTCTCCTAATAAACTAGGCGTTGCTAGATCTTAACTCGGCTGGTGGCGCCTCCTAATAAACTAGGCTTTACTAGATCTTAACTGGGCTGGCGGCGTCTCCTAATAAACTAGGCGTTGCTAGATCTTAACTCGGCTGGTGGCGCCTCCTAATAAACTAGGCTTTACTAGATCTTAACTCGGCTGGCGGTGCCTCCTAATAAACCAGGCTTTGCTTAATATTTACTGGGCTGGCGGCGCCTCCTAATAAACTAGGCGTTGCTAGATCTTAACTCGGCTGGTGGCGCCTCCTGATAAACTAGGCTTGCTAGATATTTACCCGGCTTGCGGCCTCCTGATAGACTATGTTTTGTTGGATCTTTACTCGCAAATGGCTGCAGCGCCCGGCTCTAGTTCAAATCGTCAAAAAAGAAGCTTTTATTATCGATATGTTGCTGGCCAAGGGGGAAGGTAGGTGGGGGATGGGATTGGGAGGGTTGGTGTGTTCCATCGGCCGCTCGACGATTACAAACTTCTAGTCCTGTCTTTGATATTAACTTATTTCTTAGGAGCGCAGTGTAATTTCTGGACGTTTAATCAAAACGAAAGACATTTTCTAACCAATAAGATATAAGGACAATCTGATACCTATGTACTTAAGCATATAAAGGTGTTTCATTCTATTTTAGAACATTTTTAGAGTGTTTAAAGATTTTATGACCAATTTACCTAGCTCTACAACGCTACGTAACAAAAGTTGTAAAAAACTCTTTTACAAGGCGACTAGACTCTAAAACCCTAAATCCTTATGGCGAGATATATTCTGTCAAGGCTTTAAGAACCCTTGGTTGTAAAAATTAACCATTTAGAAAGTGTTAACGACTAAACGTCCAAAGCAAGTCGTTAACACCAAAGGCGGGAAAACTATAACGTCGCCTAAACACTTACCGCGTGAAGACCTTAACGGGATTAGTATGTCTGATAGCACTTAAAAACAGCATATTCTTTACAGAAAATAGTATGGGAGGCACTTAAAACTTTAAACTTAGAAACATTGGCATACCCTTGACACTTACGTAGGAAAGATTCAATTCAGTCTTAAGCAGATTTTAAGGTAAACTGCACATTGTCTGTAAGACGTTCCATTGGAGAATTAAACCTGTCCTCCCAACCTGTTGTGATAAAAATATATGACACAGTTGTAACAACCAGAATGGCGAGTGTCTAAAAGCTCTCGTCCCTTCCGAAGCAAGGCATGCCCATAAGACATACAAATGCCACTAAGATACATCTAAACCTCAGCGACTATGAAGTTTGAACAGCAACAGGAATATGTTTCCTTCAGTGCCACCTAGACAGTGGTTTCAATTTTGTTCAAGGACTGGGAGATGACTCAAAGTCGTGGGAAGGAAATTAAAGTTTTCAAAAATACAACTTTTCTTATATATATATATATATATATATATATATATATATATATTAAACCTGCTATAATATGTGCGCATTTCAAATATATTAAGTATTATGTTTAAAGAAATAAGGTATTATCTATATTTGAGAATTTAATTGTTCAATATATAAATATTATTGTCTGAATAGCAGGGGGATGATTACATTAACACCCCCCCCCCCCACCTCCGCTACACTCTGTATTGAGGCCCCTAAGTGGTTAAGTGCCAGTTATGTTCTATGTCTGTCACATAGAAAAATGTCAGCCAGGACCATGGTTTACATTAATGTTGAACATTCAATTACAATAGTGTTCACTTTAACGAGGAAAGATAGGGACTTGGCTAATGATTATAACGGTCACTGGAAGATCCACCGTCCCCGTGGCCACTGGAGGCGGATTTGTCAGTTCCGAGGGTTGCCTTCCGTAAACATGTGTGAGCTATAATCAAATGAGTTTTCAACGTTTTCGCCTGATGCATTCTCCGAAGTCACAAGTTGTTGTTTCAAAACAAATATTGAAATTGGATAAATGGGTTTTGGTTACATATATAGACATTTGAAATATGGTCTGATATTAACCTCGGCCATGTTAAAAAATTAAAGAACACTTAATGTAACTGTTTACTCTGTCGGACAAACAAATCAGATATGACAATATCCCTAATAACAATTATAACTAGAAATCTGCAATCTAGGGAATGCAAGTTTCCGATATGTGAAGGATCGCTTTTTTTGTGGGATGCTCCCTAAACCGTTAACTAATTAATTTATTCGGCCTTTATTCATCGGTTCATTCGTGCATAAGTGAGGAACGCTTTATTGAAATTAAGACAAAGGAAAGAAAACGAATCCGGGAAAAATTATCATTTAGTAATTAATGAAATACCTGTGAATGTTACCCAAAGTCAATTACGAATAAACTTATTGTGTTTGTTTTAATTTATTATGAAATTATTTGATATGTATTGCAATAGTGAATTATACGAGATCAGGAATGAAAAAAAGGTTAACGTTTGAGACTACTGTCAAAGTGTGTGATATATCTTTCCAAAAATACAATATAAGTGTCGAGTGACACGAATAAAATATCTGGTGTGCCGTAAGTTTTTAAACTTTTTTAAACCCCAACTTGCTTTTGAGTATGGAATACCAAACCATCCCACGAGACGGAGTACTCTATTATTACATGTCTATACTTCGTTTCTTTGCGTTCTGATAACACGATATTGCGACATCTGATTTTCGACGTCATTTTGAAACTGACATTTAAAATCCTTTGATCTTAACCCCTGGTCAGGATTTCTTTGTGCTGTTAAAGATGTGACATCTTCTGTCCTTTGATATCCAGGGTTTCAAACAGCTCATAGATCGTATCACCCAAAGTATTCTGTTCTCCAAGTTGAAACCAATAGGGGCTCCCCTGTTTTTTAAATGAGACTCTTCTTTCGGAATCAGGTTCACTATCGTCATAACAACATGGCCAAAACACATTAAAGTTTTTAAAGAGAGAGATTTTAAAAGGGTTCATTCCAGATAGAGGCCCCATACCCAAAGTTGCAACTAGGTAAAATGTTCCATTTTGCCATAAAGTGCTGCTATGAATTTAAGTTTTTCTCAAATTTCTTGTCTTTTTATAAAACAATAAAAAACAAAAGAAACAAAAGCTGCTAAATTTCACATCTCGACTAATTATCGGAATAAAACATTCTTTAAAGTTATATTCATGTCATTGTTGCATACATTTTTAAATACATCATTCGTGGTACATTATGCAAATCAATTTGGAACATAAAATGACTGTTCTATCTTCTCAGATTTGATAACAAAGATTAAAACAGTGTTTGCACTTTCTTTCTTCTATACCAATTCCATTATGCTGACCTAATTCTATTGTTAATTTATGAATACAAATTCTCGATTTAGGGAGTGGCCTTCAAAGTATTATTAGGTACACATGATAAATAATTTTCAACTGTTAGCAGTGATTTAAATAATCCCTGGAAATATAATGTATTACTTGAGTGATTGCATTATGCCAATCTTTTATTGCCGTGAATATTTTACTTGCATTACGGGGGCATGAGGCAATAGTGTTTCTGCGCGTTCACGTATTATTTTTGCCAATATTGTGAGGTTCATTTGAGGTAAGTGACCGTGCATTTGAGAATATTCGATCTTGTTGCCGCTCAAGAATCGTCAGAAGATGCTGAATACTACCCAAAATTGAATCGCTTCTTCCTGGGCCTGTTCCCGATATGTCCTGAATTTCATGAGATTCCGTTCATGATTGTTCATGTTATTTTGTGGACAAACCAACACAAACACACACTCACCATTACACACGAAAGGGAATAAAAGGATACCCCCCTGGTGGAGGCAATTATGTATTTCATTAAACGTGGGGAAAAAAAGATACCAAAATGTCATCCCGTATTTCGAAATCGGGAGACTTTAATTGCTACTAATGAAAAGATATTCATTCAATTAATAATAATGAATTTCCTGATAATCTTCCATTCACATGGGATTAAGGAAATGATTAAGCAGACAGCATTATAAAATTAAAGCAATTATTGAAGTTACCTCGTTATATTGGATTTTCTACCCCGGAATCTTTTATATGAAAATGTGATTTGAAACACCGTAGTTTTCATATAATAAAATTGGATAGAAATATTTTGTAAGCACATTTTAATTACGTAGATATTCAGTACAGTAAATTACAACTAAAATCTTTCACACAGGCAGTAAAATCGGATTTATTAATAAGATATTTTTTCCCGAAGTCCACTCGAGTATACTATTAATAAAAAATTAAATTTCTTGCTATCACATATGCATTTATGCCGTATTTGTAGCCCAGATTATTGCAATTATGAGCAATTTAAAATTTAAAACCGTAAAGTAAAAAGACCGTAAAATCAATTACATGAAACAATCGGCAATTATTTAGGGGTTTTAAGTAATTAGCCATGGAAGTTGGTGTATGCTGTAATGACAGGTATGTATATGCATATGATTCATTTTTGCTTCCGCTAGGAGGGAATGCTTTCATTCCCGTTCGTGTTTATTAGTTTGTTCACAACATGACTCACGTAGTCGAGAACGGATCTCATAAAATTTTCTTGAGTGCGCCAAGAAAGAAAGGATTCGTTTTTGGTGTGCATCTAGGACATTCTCCGGATTCGGAAGCGTCATCAAGGTATGTTGTTACGGAACCTAACATCAACAGATCACGTATGCGTGATGAACATAAATTTTGTCAAGCATATAAAAAAAAACAGATTCTGTAAGGAGTCAGTGTTTTTTTTTATTAACAAATAACTACAATTTATTCTTAAAACAACCCTAACATTACATTACACTAAATAAATACAATTACCCAGTATAACAGTAGTATAACAACAAATCAATACAATCACACAGTAAAATACACAATGTGCACAGTACCTGGATACCACTACTGTCACAGCGATAAGTCCTTTAAAATGTATAAGCCGGACAAACAGTTCGGAGAATAACAGTCCAATGTAAAGCTCTTGTAACATTCCCGAAAGTAAACTGAAGACCAAATAAGATTCGTCACTAGTCCAGAAGAAAATCTGATGAAAATCTATAATTACCGCACTTATCGGAATAGGTCCCACAGACTGACATACACGCTTCTGTGTCCGCTGGAATATTCTCTCACCTCTCTCCCAGCTCTAAAACACAGCCCCCTATTTATAACTTCTCACCTCCAGCCGAGAACCTTCCATTGCTCGAACAATCTAAAGAATCTAACACGGTACACACGTTCAAAGAACATACTAGAACAAAGAACGTTGTGTATCTAGGGTTCAACCAATGCGGATTAAACCGAGCCTGCAACATCCGGCCAGGCGAGGCCGCTACAACACGAGCTACGCGTGGCACACGAACAAAATACCAACAACACATGGAACATCCGTGTGCCCAATAACACAATCATCTGTAAGACCGCTGCACAGAATAAAAGGGGCCCTGTAACAATATTAACAATTGTACGGTCACTTATGCACAAATCAACCTGAGAATATGGGCCAAACAAAAAAGGTAGGAAAAAAATGTATTAATAAGTACATAGTGTTGTGTTTTTAGGAAAAATATTAAACATAAGTATTGGAAACTGGTTTAATTATTTGAATTAATTGAGGAAGGAAATATTCAATAATAATAGCATAAATTGTTGTGTCTCTAGAAAAAATATTGTTCATAAGGAAACAGGGTTAAACACCAGTGGATATACAAAGTATGTATAAAGGTTGCATGGTTTTAGCACTCTTACCATTGTTCAAGGCTTCTTTCCAAATATTTTCCCCAGTTCATAGAATATACGATTAATCCATGCGTCACCTGTATGTCATTTTCAGCCTAGAGTCATAGCCCATGGGCCACTTGTCTTATTTGCTACTAGTGGAATGTCGGAATTATGACAAATTGTAGTTATGAAGCAATGAACCTTACCTTTCTTTCTGTTTTTCGAAGCCCGGTTGCTGACATATTCAAAACCTTGCACCTCGACCATAAATGGTGTAAACCCGGAAAACTCTAGCTCCGATATTCAGTGATTGATTCATTAGTTATTTGCTATTTCCAGTGGCTTCCTAAATTATAAATACTTAATAATATGCTCATTAACTATATATAACGTAGGTAGGAATCTTGAACCAATGCCTGGGCGCCTCTTTCAAAGCGTCGTCCTGTATCAATGCAATGCCAATAAGCAGTCGTATAAAGACTGATATATGTAGCACGCAAGTTATAATACTATATAGATAAAATAGATTACAAGCTATTAAAATCAAAACCAAAGTCTTAAGCGTCCCGCTGGTCGTAGTTCATTAGATTATAACTGATATTTCAGACATTTATGCTTTTTGCATTGGCCCCCAGTTGGTTTTCATTTTAGGTTCCTACCTACATGACTGTCAGTCGCCAGACATAACCGACATGTACTATGATCATATACCTCTTCATATCGACCGAACACGGATGAACGACGTTTTGCCGCATCCGGAAGCAAACAAGCGAGCCAGTATCTAAATACTTGTTAGTAATACCAACAAACGTGAAAGACTTTCAAGTTCCTCAAGGGTGACTCGGATAAATAATATGAATGCGCCGTTATTGCTTCTACTACAACTTCCTCTAATACTATTACTTCAACTTCTTTCTTCAACTACTACCGTCACTATACTCTACTACTACTACTACTGCTACTAATACTTCTACTATTTACTTTCAGAGTTTTTGTTATATTCATTATCATTATTACTGTTATTATTAATATTATTATTATTATTATTATTATTATTATTATTATTATTATGATTACTGTTATTATTATTATTATTATTATTATTATTATTATTATTATTATTATTATTATTATTATTATTATTATTATTATTATTATTATTTATTATATTTCAATGTCATTCATAATGAATCGATTATGTTAATATTAATAATAACTATTTATTCATTCCTTGACTTAATCAAAATTTATAATGGTATTTTCATGATTTTTTTTATAAGGATAGGTTCATAGGATGTTTGGGGCACTGCCTATTAAATAAGGATGAAGATATTTGTACGGTAAGGATGATATGTAATTATAAAGTCTTCTGGATTTCGGATTTTATATGCACAGGGAAGGAATAATGAAAAAAAGTCATGACCTGGTTAAGACATTAGTGCGAATCTCTGTGGTTGTCACGAGATTTCACCATTATGCCATTTAGGCACTATCTGGGTTCAAACCGGGGACCCACAGCTCGGGAGTCCAACGCCTTAAACACCAGGCTACGTACTACCCCTTAGTTTTATGATGATGATGATGATGATGATGATGAAAATAATATAAATTGATACTGTTATGATTATTATCATTATGATTATTATTATTATCATAATGATTATTATTATTATCATTATTATTATAATTATGATTATTATTATTATTATTATTATTATTATTCAATTGTTTTTAATAATTGGATCGCATACATTAATAAAATAGTGTAAAGTTGGGATATAATAAATGCAAGTTCCCACGAAGACCAGGGGCGTAGCCAGGATTGAGGGAGGGGAGGGGGCCATGATCAGTGGCGGATCAAGAAATTCGAAAACGGGGGGTGAGGGGGGGGGGCTAATATGCATGTATGGGTACTATGAAAACTGTTAAATATTCGTGTATATGTATGTTTATAGATATATTATACTATGTTTATTATTATTATAATTATTGTTATTATTATCATAACTATACGATATATATTTCACTGTACGATTTTTTTTTCAATTATGAACCATGGTTTCATTAAGGTTAGTGACAGGTACATCGGGAGGGTGTGCCCCTCCCATATTGGAAATATTTTTGAATATGCAATGTAAAGAGGACGTTTTAAGACAATTAAAAAAAATGAGAACTTCCTATTCCTTATAAACCTTTTTCTTATGTCTTTGCGTTATGTTTTCAAATTGTAGAGAGGTTGAATATTTACTATTTATATTTCTTCAAAATTAGTATATATAATAAACCCAATCGTTTTCAAGATGTTAAAGTGAATTGCGCAAAAGCGCATTTACGTTTATAACTTATAACTTTGTAACGTTTATTTCGAAAGGTAATGCTCGGAGTGAAATAACAGATATGCATGTGGAAGTCTTGTGTTAGGCCCAAAAATAAGTTTGGTTCTCAGGCACATTTTTTTCAGAAATCAGTGCGGTGGGCGATATTTTATTTTTTACCCTTTTTGTATGTTTAAATAAAAATGTGATATGATCATATAAAAGCATGACAATAACTGAGTATAAGCACTACATAGCAATGGAAATCTCATCAAATTTGTATTATATTATATTCTTGAAAGATGAGTTCAAAATAAAAAAAAATTATGTGGGGGCAAAAATTGACGCGGGTGGTGCCTTAGAACCATACCTTTGATTATTATTTTTGTTAATTTTTCTTTTGTTTGGCTTGAACTTTGCATTTTACCGGGGTTCGTGGTCTCGACAGCACTCAAGACTCCTAAGAGCACAGGAGGAGCCGTGAGACTGTTTACGATCGACCCCAACCAGTGCCTGGTGCTCTACAGTTGTTCTGCAGCTGTTCAAAAATATCTTCATCCCTTAACTAATGAATTTAAAAGTAATAAACTGCAAAATCTAATTGCTAATTAATAAAAAGGAATATGAAAAGAATTAATAACGAAAATTGGGAAACTAGATAAAAGGAGAGATTGCAGCTCAGCAGGGGCCGGCGACCCCCTCCGGTTCCGCAACTGATATATGTCTATATATATATATTTCTATATATCAGCATTAGCTTAAGTGAAATTCCGAGAGGACGGCGAATACTGGATGTGACCGGGTGGGGGGGGGGGGGCATGGCATTCAAACATTTAACCCTTTCCTCAAACAAATTTGAAGTCAAAAACTTTAATACAATATCCCACGTCTTCCACAATATCGTCTATATAGCACGGCAGGGATTTCCTGTAAAATAACAAACCTAAAACGAATCATGTCCTATTCCCCAAGCATTTTCCTTGCCTAACCTTGGTTCGGTGTCGCCCATCGACTGTCATAACTGATATAGCATTCTGTAAGTGCGTGTATCACGCTTGTCAGATAATAAAGCCGATAGCTTCTCATGCCAATGACATAATCTCTTCTTGATATAGCCTTTCCCCTGTAACAGGCTGCCGGTCAGGTTTCGTTAAAAACCTATTTGTTCGGAACATGATATTCATATATTGAGACCATTGTTAAGTGGGCGATTTTGATTCAAACGTCGCATCTCCATGACTACAATGTCAGTTTCTTTGAAAGCTTTGCCTTTTCATCTTTTTTATATGTTTGTTCTCGTTGGTCTTGTTGTTACAGTAACCAAATTTTCAACAGTCTTCTTTATTAACAGTAAAAAGTAATTATTTTATATTTAATTTGTCATAGCTACACATTCTCACTTTCCCTAATTTAAAAAAATTATCCTTAAATTTCCCATACGGTCTTGTTTCTTTGTGGGCGGGGGGGGGGGGCAATCCACAGGAGAAGGTACAACCCCGTTACCCGCTCAAAATCTTCGTCCCTTGAGTAACATTTTTTTCTTCACTGTAACCTATTATTATTAATAATAGAGTATATATATATATATATATATATATATATTTAATTATATAAGTATATATTAGTCTGTGCTGAATTTACAAAACTTTATGCTTCAGTTCCCATGTAATGTGTCGAGGTAAATACATGGTAAATAATTTATTATATTTCACAAAATGTCTTGATTTAATTTAATATCAATAACTTAGCCACTCCATGTAACAAATTTGGTGGGCCCGATTTAAAATTAAAGCCTGTGCTCCAAAGGGTTGGATCTATGTGGTGTAGAACTCAGCTAATAAAAAAAAAACAAATAATTAATTTACTTTTAATTTGGTTAGCGTTTGAAACGTGCTTTTTAAAGATTTTCCTTTTGTCAAATCATTCTATACATAAGAAGTCCATTCTAGAAATATGTGAGACATAGCCGGAAAACATTAATAATATCTGTATCATTGACCGTTCATTAAGTTAAGCATTTTCGTCAAAAATACATTTCCCATATGGGCATGTCATCATGTTAAAAAACAGTGAACTCGGAATATTTTCAAGGCCGTATTTTAAGAAAACGATCGACTGGGAAAAATTGGAAAACCTCAAATATGTCGTAAAGTTAACAAGCCATGGGTTACGTTTTTGTTGCGTCAGGTAAATTTATATAAACTAACAGATGAGTATGTAGCACTGACAACAATCACCTGTTTATTTTGTTACCTATGAAAAGATTATATAATATGATAAATTGAAAGCACACAAAATGCTTGTTATTTTTATAAGAGTATTTTCATGTAACATTTGTATTTCGTAAATAACAATTAAAGAAAACTTGATGGGGAATATATGAGGAAGTTATGAACCATCGGGATGAAAAAATTAGCTCTAGGTCGCCATGTTAGGAATTATGCGTTTAATCCTCCTAAAATGTGAGGGTCACAAAAAATAAGAGAGGCGGACTTGTCCCATTGTCCCCCTGCAAGGGTCATGCCATAATAATGTATGAAATATCTTCTGGACCATAAACGCCGTAAAACCAAGACTCTGTAGACAATAGTGTAAATCAATCAAATCTGCTGTGGTTCCTATTTTTTACGTTATATGTCGTCGATATTTGATTAATCCCGCTCCAACTCAACAATACGTTTTTCTAAACAGTCAGTAAGACGTAGGCTTCACCTAAATTATGGCCAGAGGGGTCGAAGGAGACACCGCTGGGCTATAACTTATGTTTCCTTTCAGTCACCTAGTAGCTACGCGTAATTAATGGAAAACTTTAAAAAGAGACTGACATGCAATTTATCAAACATTCCAATTCCCTACGTACATAAAGCCGTTCTTTTAAGACACTAAATCAAGTTTCCTTTCATCTTATTTTATAGGATTGGCGTTTAGCCGACTTTCTCTTATATCTTTTTTGTCTGTTCCTCCCTATAAAACAGGATCCCGAAACCCAAAGCCTTCTGTGATAGAGACATATACTACCAATCGTGATGATTAGTTTCTTCAATGTTCGGGTTCTGAATAACATGCAGCATATAGCAAATATATTGCAAGATCGGTCGTGTTATTTCATTTCCAAATATGTTAAAGGAGATCCAGTGAAATGTAAAAAGAGATCAAGTAAATGAATCCCGTATCTTTTGTATTATGTATAAGCATAATAAACATAATAGACGAACTGAAACCTTCCCTATTAACTTCTGATACAAGGCAATGCATGATATTGTCCAAAACCAATACACCAAACCGTTCATTTTTCTATGGTATTTGGAAGAAAAATAAACTATAGTCTGGAACAGATTGCTTACATTGTTACCGCCTGATATACGTTGCAGACACCATTGTGCAAAATCAGTACCTTTAATTACCTGGGAATCCGATACCTGTGGAGGATATATATGAAAAAATATACTGTGAATTTTCCAGATGTCCACAAAAAATGAAAATCATATAAATACACCATTTTTTTATTTCATGCCATTTTCACCATATTGAAGAAAACATACTTCTCATGGTGTTACCATACCTGCTCTGCACGTGATAAATGACGTCATTACCTTCTATTCCTTTCCGAATGTTATCCATAAAACGTCCTTAAAGGTGCCCAATCACCTATAAAGCAAGTTGAGTTAACATGAAAAATAGCTTCTTCCCTTTGAATAAATTTGTACTTGCCAAAATATTGCTTTGAAACCGTGTGCTTAATGCTGTACACGAGTGTTAAAAACAGTGAACCGGGCGCGATCGCAGGTGTAAACTTAAACACAGAGCGTCAGGCCGCGTGCTGCGCGGAGCCACAACACGTGCCAATAAGGAGATGCTCTGACTGACTTGTCTAAAAAATGTAAAATATATTTCCACTGGCTAAAACACAATGTGTTGGCCCTTTTAGTCGGTCACGCGGCCTTGTTATGGTAAACAGACTGTGTTTATCAACACGCAGGGTTATAACATGGTGTTAAACCGTCGTATGCGAGGAAATTAGACCGTGTACTGGGAAACTTTTATATAAAGCAAAACTGAACTGATACTGTGTAAGAATAGGAATAATATTGCTCCTGATTATGTCCCTTTAATCTTGAAATTAAAAAGTAATTCTGTGAAAACTTATTGTTCCAAGATCATGAGCATAAAAAGTCGAACCTCTATAATGTAGGCACCCTTGGGACTGGGCCAAACTTGCCACTTTATAGAGGTACCCAGTATATGGAGGTAATTCATAGCACATTCACTGCTGTCACCAACTTTGAAATATTACTATAGCAACTCCTGTTTTAAGAGATGCATGCAAATGACCAGTGTTTGTTGTGGATCATTCTGGTCAAATACTAAGTAAACATTACACTTAACAAGGTGGAGGTTATCCCGTATCTTTTGTATTTTTATGTATTTAAACAACAACAAAAAAGACGAACTGATACCAAGTAATTAGGTGAATTAGCTGGGCGGCCACTCTTGGTTTTAACTATAACAGTTTCTTTGCTTTGCTAACATAGGAAAGTCTAATGACTGTAAGATCAAAGTAAACTTATCAGTCCAATATTCATGACCACTGATTGGTGCATTAACTGCTGGCTATAAACCATCACAGGAACAGCCAGTCTGGGCCGAGGTCTGAACATGTGTATACAATATTAAAGAGGTCTTATTATTATGCATGTATCTCATGCCTAGCCTTGACTTAAGAAGGCTATTACTATTATCATGCAATCAGACAGTAATACACCTTTGACTTTGTTCATCTATTAGATCATTTATAGTTGAACTTATGGTAATTTTGAAAGCAAATACTTTAAGAAATCACAAAAAATGAAGCTCCGAAAACGATGAAGTGTCCACATAAGCTTCGGAAAGGTGGCGACTTCACGGAGTAGAGAGGTGCCGGAGTCAGCCAAACATACTAAGGCCAAAAAAAATTAAAGGTATGGTTCTCAGGCACCGCCCGCATCAGTTTTTAACCCCCGCATCAAAAATTTTTATTTTGATTTTCAATAAAAACTTTCCAATTTTGAGCTGCTGCCGCTCCGACATTTCTTTCAAGAAGGTAAAACCATACAATTTCCTTTGTTTTGTAGTGCTTTTACTTATTTAGCAAAAAAAAACTGTTATTTTCATGCTTTTCCCTTATCATTTGACATTTTTATCGAAACATACCAAAAAAATTAAAATAAAAAAAGCGCCCGCCTGCATTGATTTCTGAAAAAAAGTGCCTGAGAACCATACCTTTTTTTTATTTTGGCCTAAAGAGGAGGAAAAAATGGGACAGCCAGAACATCAGGTACCCAAACTGTATTTAAAGGTGATATTTTTCGTAACATGGCATGATTAGCAGGTTTTTCAAGAACGCAAGAAGAAGAAGGCAACAAGGGTACCGATTGAGCACAGTTGTCAAAGCCGAGAAATCGTTAGTCCAAGTTACAGCCGAGGAGGGATGAGATTTGTCATCTCGGCCTCCATCCAGGATCAGTACTCTGGGAAGATTGTGCCCAACAGTCTCGTTTCTCTAACAAAAAGAGTGCGCCTTTCGGGGAGGTCGTCGGTGTTTTGACCCTGGAAATGGGTAAAAGACACACACCCAGGATCCACAGGTTAACGCCAGGATTCTCAGTTTAACCCTCTGTCACGTAGTCCGAAACCTGCATATAATTCTGTAGATGAACTCCGCAATTAATTGAGTAAACATTATAAATGGAGGCGGTTACCTTCGCTATAATATTAAAAAAGAAGTTGGTAATAGATAATTCTGACAATCTGTCCTTTAAATGTGGCAGTGTCACGTCCGATAAAATTTTCTGAAAAATCTATAATTACCTAAGCTTCACCAAGGAGGTTATGTTTTTGCCGGCGTTTGCTTGTTTGTTTGTCTGTTAGCAGCATTACTCAAAAAGTATTTAACGGATTTTGATGAAATTTTTAGGATATATAAATCTGGAACAATTGATTAAATCTGGGGCTTGATACGGTCACCATCTGGATCCAGTAATTTCTGAAAGGAAAAATGCTGTATTTCTGACAATGCCGTATGGGGGTAACGAGCTTCATTGGCCGAGGTTTGCGCTCTCTGAGTGCTCTTCTAGTTATATCTTTTTAAATCTTGGTTATTTGGCTTGTCTGTCGGGAAATTTACGCACACATTTCAAATCAAATTTTCGGGGAAGTCAAACTATGATTATTATATGCCGCCAATAAAAAAAAAAAGATAAAAAAAGAAAAATCATTGAGGAGCCTAATTTGATCCCAGACAAAGCAGGAAGATCCTGGACATATACAGCAATCATCTATACCAATCATCCCCCCCCTTTCCCTCTCTCTCTCTCTCTCTCTCTCTCTCTCTCTCTCTCTCTCCTCTCTCTCGCTCTCTCTCTCTCTATCTATCTCTCTTGTGTATTCTGTCACGACAAAGAGCCACACAATATTATTATGTTAACATATTTCCGCTGATTCGCAAGTTTTTGATTTCCAACGCACACTGACTGGAATCAAACAAGTGCAGGAAGCGAAATAATTCAACCCCTTTTAAAAAAAAAAAACACACTTTACTTATGATCTGAATTGATAATTTATATGACAAACATACAAAAAGGGCTGATTTTTTGTTATTGATTTATAAAGCATCCTGTCTGAGAGCTTGCGTGACTCCTGAAATGTGATGGACTCCCTGCAGTTTTTACTCAGAAAGAAAAGAAATAGAGGTCAGTCACCGGGATTTCATAAAGACACGGCGTTTCAGCTCAGAAATACGATTTGCACACACGAAAGACGTGAGGAAGCTTCTTTCACTGGTTTTAACGCTATAGATCCAATCAATGCTACATTAACGCCAGCAGCAGAACAAACAGATAAAATAAATCCGCAGGCAAACGATGGAAACGGCTTTATGCACTGCATGGGCGAGATATTGTACATATATACTTCTGGCCAAGAAACTTCTGTTAGAGCGATACCTTCTGTAGACAGATTTTATAATGATGTCATAAATTCCGAGCACATTGTAAACAACTTTTTATATATTTCTTTACATATTAAACCTGCAAATGGAATTTCAAATGGCAGCTGGATTTGTAAACATGTATATACAAGTTTTAATACAGCGGTTCAATGTTCTTTGCCTTTTTTATGTAAAATAAAACACCAATATCAGGCAGTACCAGGAACGAATCATACTAACATGATAACGATTCAGCTTTAAAGTAAATGTCATACAGAATAAGGTGCAACATTTAGGCACAATGACAGTTATTCATCAAAGAATATCTGAATTTACGTAACATAATCAACTAGAAATTTCTAAGGAATACATTCATGTAGAGGGTACGTATTGTGGTATGCTCGTCCCCCCCCCCCCCAACCACCCCCCCCCCCCCCGCCCCCTCCCCCCGCCGTGTTTTCACTACTATCCGGCCCATGTTCCCCCGCCTCCTCCCCCCGCCGTGTTTTCATTCACTATCCGGCCCATGTTCCCCCGCCTCCTCCCCCCGCCGTGTTTTCATTCATTATCCGGCCCATGTTCCCCGATTCATTCGTGGATAACTGACTGTACATTTGTGAATATTCCTTGATGACGTTCCTTAAGCCCTACCAATTTTCAGACCCACGCCAAAATCAAATCGATTCTTCACTGGCCCAATCCATGGAAAACTTTATAAGATTCTGTTCATAATTGCTTGAGTTATGTTGTCAACAAACACGCACACACACAAACAATCACAGGAACGGGGGTGAACGCATACCCTTCGGGCAGAGGCAATAATATATGTACCATAATGTACCATATATATACCACACCTCGGGGACAAGGGGGAGCTAACTTATTCGCAACCCAGTTCTGCGGTTAGCGCGCGTGTGATTGCTTAAATGATTTAGCGGTCAACACCACCACGTTTGGAGGTCGTGATACAGGGGTTTATTTGATGATATTGGGCTAAAAAAAATGATCATCATTAAGGAATGGTGTGTTGGCGGGAGGTGTTTTATCCTTATTTACATTAGATTTTCTTTTTTTCTTGGACCACAAAAATGTGGTCGTCTTAGCGGGATAGCCGTGTAAGTGGAATGGCCTTCAATAAGGATTTTACTTCGGGCCATTCCGCATCTCTGACATAGGACGTCTGTCTATCGAGATGTAAAGTGCCATGATCGGTGATTACGAGGGCCGCACTGTTAGGCTAGATGAGGATGCTAATATTTTTTACGATAGGTTTCTGTCCTTTCTAACAACATCTTCCATGTGCGAGAAATATTCCATTGTAACTGAGCATTTTGGTAAAACCCCTGCGTGTTTGTTGAATTTCTGACCGGATGAATACAAACGTGTACCGCACGGGGTACGTGTCCATGATCGCCAATTTGTAGGCGGCACAGGTAACGACTTAATACCATAAAGACAATTATACACTTTGGGTTGTGAGTTCATATGTTTTCTTAACATAAGGTTAACTCATCACCCGTAATATTAAGTGCGTCGGTTGTTTACTACTTTATCGATGTAAAAGGATGGGTGGCCTTTGCAGTGCATTTCCCCTTACGCCTTGTGTCATAAGTAATCTTACCAGTCCAAATCACAGCTGCATTTCACTGTACTTTCTATAAACCCTCTTAGAAAACGCCATGAAGGAAACTAAATACGAAGGGATATTTGTAAAGCAAGGGAATCAAACTGAAGAGTGAATATGTGGTTTTGTGGTAAAGTTGCATGTCGATTTATATCGAGTACGGTAAAGATATGTGTATATTGTCGATAGCTGTCTAAATTTAAACAGGAGTTGCATGATTCGGGTCCTATGTGAGTCGTTGCCTGGAAAAAAGGTGGCAGTGTGAATATACATTAATAGACATTCAGTTATGATCGTACGGAGTACAGTGTGTAGATTATAGGAACCATAGGCCTATAATACTTATTATTGATATATTTATTATTCAATGTATATATATATATATGATATTATCTGAATAGTTAGGCGGATGATAACATTGGTTATTCCCTTTGCTAAACAGTGTGGGGGCCTGGAGGGGGGGGGGATATATTACCCCATCGCCTCTGGTAACATGCATCTTAGGATATCCTTCCACATAACACGCATTTTTTTGTTCAGTACATGTTTCAAGCATCAGGAAATGTATTGAGTGGATGGCACAAACCGGCTTCTGTGGCTCAGGGGTAGAGCGCATGACCAGGAGATCGTGAGTTCGAATCTCAGCCGTGGCGGTGAGATTTTTCACGGTGCCCCCCCCCCCCCCCCCCGGGGGAGTGATCTGCAGGCTAAATGGGAAGGCCATGCCCAACGGCCGTGTTTCATTCACAAACAATTGCGCCTTTCGGGGGCTCCTCGGTGGTATGATTCAGCAATGGGGACAATTACACTTCCAGGGCCCGCAGGTGCAGTAGTCACTGGGCCTGGTTAACGCCAGGATATAAAATGAGAGGAAGCGTGTGATACTGCACTGTCACGTAGTCCGACACCGGAATGGAATTCTGCAGATGTACATATATGTAGTTAAGTAAGCATTACAAAATGGAGACGGTTACCTCCACCAAAAAATAAAAAAAAAAGAGTTCATGGCACAACTATTTATAATTATTTTACACATATTGTACTAAACCTGTCCGGACCTATAGTTAATGTGAGCTGAAGGCACAAATCGACTATGTAATATTAAATATTGAAGGAACTTTATTCTGATTTAAATCCGCCCTTTAAATAAAATTAACTTCAATTCTCATATCATTAAATAATGTTCTTCCGCCTAAACAAGTAGATAAATCTTCTCACTAAATCCCTTTGGGAGCTACCAAATATTGGATGAGTTGATTACCCCGATGCGCATCACTATATACTATAATGAGGAACTGATGTGCACAAATACATCGATATTAATTGTCCCTCAAAGGCCGTAATTTCATGTTTAAACAAAGGATTAGCCAGGACTGTTTGTCTGTAATAACATTGATAAAGTAAGGGCATTCAGTCCATGACGGTTGTTATCTTATCTAAAGCATTCATGCATTTGGGAATCCCGCTTAGCTCGTAAACAAGCGGACAGTCTCTTATTTAGTGTAAAATCACATTTTGCAATATGGCCGTATCTGAGAGCGAATAATCAAGAGAACGTTTGTATTAATTTCCAATGAACAAATGGGTAACATTTATTTCTTGAGTATTGAATGAAGAGAAGTATCTTGAGTGTACCGTGTTAAACCTAGGAGCCACCTAAACTAGATCTGATGACCTTTTAGGAGTGATTATAGTCATGAGATGGGGAAACTGTAGCCGCAGTTTCGCATCTGGTTCTGCATAAAACTTAAGATTGTATCTCGAATTACGGCTGGATAAATACCAAAGCTCTATTTTCACAGATAATTGCTTACATTTGCGGTTTACTTTTTCGTATCTGCAAATTGTTGTCGCGCGGAAATAATCATTGCTAAAAGCTGCACAGATACATAATATACACAAAACTCAAAAATACGAAGAGCAGCATGATAAAACCGAAACTTTTGTTTGTGTAATTTTCTCTTGGTATTGACAGAACCTTTCAAGATCTGCACAGAAAAAAATACCGTTGCTGGAATACGGATTTGCTTGGAAGAAAATGATATATCTTACTCTATTTTTATGAGCCACGCTGCATATATATATATATATATATATATATATATATATATATATATATATATAAATATATATATATATATATTTATATATATATATATATATGTAGAGATATAGATTTATATGAAACTGACATTGTACATATTTATGTTCTACAGTTTGTTTTTCTCGTTATTCTTTCTGACTGATGAAGCTGATCATTACATACAGACAGAGTTACAAGTCATCATTTAATCTGATATTTAAACAGACAAAACAGGATGACAAAGAAAACGGCTGAAAGCTAAATATTAAGCAGTTTTGATACAGTTTAACTTAAGATAACTGATTATCCTTTTTTACAATCGATTACTATTGCCTTTTTGCCTGTGTTGCAAGTTAATTTCAAGAAATGTGTCGCGAAAATAAAAGCTTCCTGAGTAAAACGCTCTCTCTGTACACAGGTCAAGTTTCGTTTATACTCTAAATGGCCTTCTCTATATGTGCCTGTTGTATGCCTGTAGCGTGGAAATTAAAACAAGCGGTATATAATTTGCCTGTAAAGAACAATTATTTCCACTTTGGAGATGTTTTGTAGAGGCCTTCGCAAACTGACAGGAGTATTGATATGCTCTGTATAATATACTTTATGGTGCGAATATGAAACCCTCGCGACAAACAAAAACAGTCCAAATATTTGAAAATTAACCCATCGAATATATTCGGGGAAACACCACTGAGTTAAGTAACTACAAAGTTGTCGGGGTCACGCACGCATTTAAATATATTTTTTTTTGGGGGGGGGGGGGGGAGGTAAACACCCTGGCACAGGTAACCAAATGTGCCGATAGTGATACTACACTTGATACATAACCCTCGCATGCAATGTATAGGGAGGAATACGATATGGGCCGCAAATTCTGAAGTTGCTTTTCTATATATATATATATATATATATATATATATATATATATATAATATATATATATATATCAAATATAAGATATATACATTCTTAATAATAGTTTAAAGATAAAGATATAGGTATTAAAATAAATATTTTGTTCCGATATCTCCCACATCTCAAGATTATTCTTAATTCCAGACCGCAAAATGGGAACAGCATTTAAGGTAAGAACTGAGCACTGGGTACCGGCACACTTGATAATGTTCTGTGATCATCTTCTTATGTAGTCTCTTTCCTGATAAACTATGCACGATGTGCCAATAATATTGACTTATTCAGATCTGTTGTAAAACTTCTAATTGGGGGCCTTGAGGCAAACAAATAAGACACGACAGCCATGCAATTTTCGTAAGAAAAACTGACACTAATTTCTGTGAGGACTTCATCCGAGTCACGAAAGACCTTGAAATACAATTCTTAAAAAAAGAAAGTGCTTTTTACGTCAGTTGAATCAGGTTAATATAATATGAGCTACAATAATTAGTTGGAATTCTTATTATTACTATGATGCTTTTTGTGAAATAGGATTAATATTACAGTGTTATATTCACAAAATAATTTACCCGAGTCCCGTGGGTCTACGTTTTCTTTTTATCTTTTTTGTTCATTAAAATAGGGAGAAATCAATTCATCATAGCAAATTCAAGATCTGTTTGTACACTCACGCACACAATCACCCACCTATCTACACATATATGTTTTTGTTTACTAGTGGTATAGTGTGAAATCATATTCGTTTATCGGAAGATGGGAAACGACCGATTATAAAATGATTATTTTATGTTCAATCTATATTACCGTCAAAACATGATGTATAGAATTATACGTTCTGACGGAGTAAATTCAGTTGAACCTCAGTAAATAGATAAAGGTAATATGTGCTGGTTTGTTCTAACTGGATAATATCACTTTTTCATAAATAGAAAAATGCAATCGATTTAATCGATTATAAAAGAAATGGCCAATCATCGATCGAATCGATTAATTGGCACTCAGCTAGTGTTTACAAATGTTCGAATTTGTTTTTAAAAAGATATGTTAATGGACCTGTTTGTTTTAGGTACGGTCTCGTGACTGAACGTGAAGGTGACCGGTTCTTGGTGGGGTAATGGGCGCTGGACATATGACCACGAGTTTGTGGGTTCGCGCCCCGTTCTGACCGCCAACCGCTCTAAGGCTCATAACTAAAGTCTTTAATACAAGGATACGCTCTCTCCACCGAGGAATGAACAAAGACTGGTCAAGGGCAGCAGGTTAATGCAAGATGAATAACCTGCAAGCAAATGTAGAATGAATTACCTTCCAAAGCAGCACCATGGCAGTTTGTGCTGTATGCTGGGGCTTTAAAAGGCACAAGAAGGAACAGGCGCGAAAGACAAGGAAGGCCAAATGTGAAAGATGGATGAGACGGCGATATGAGATTATAAACCTTATCTATATATTTTACCTCTAGGCTTTTTACGACATAACATCCATTATTCAACGTCACATGTTGAGGAAACTATTAACATGGGTATATTTCTGCATAAATATATTTATGAATTATATAAATACTTACGCAGAAGATCCGACGACCTTGATGTGACGTATACTGTTACTGTTTTAATCATTTACGATGATCTATTATGCATGCTCATATATAAGCAACACAGTATTCATCAGTTGTACTATAATATATATATATATATATATATATATATATATATATATATATATATATTCAGAAAGAAATAGTAGGGAATACAATATTAGACTGATTGGCATAAAAGAACAAAAAGGCGAAGATTGCAAAAACATAGTGTCACAGTTTATTCATGAAAAGAAGCTTCTAGAGGGTGCAGATATGAGGGATATTTTGAACACAATCGAAAATGCTCATAGAACGGGCAAATCGAAAGCAAAAGGCGACAGACACATAATTGCAAGATTGTACTCCAGACCAATAAGGAACAAGTTGCTGAAAACACAAAAGGAAACAAGAAGTCAAAACCCCCAAGCTAATCCGTCGTCAAGTTTCCTGGCGGAGGACCTGACCAACGAGGATTACCTCATGAAAAAGAAAGCGGCCCCCCAAATGCGTAAAGCCCACGAAGACCACCTGAAAGTGAGATTCTGGCGTGGACGACTAATAATTGACGGCAAAGACGTGCCAATCAATTGTACCTCGGCGACGGAATAATAAGATTAGACGCCTCTGTATTGGTGGTCGACGTTAGCTTCACCCTACCACAACACAACACACGTGGTCGAACCGCGGCCTGCTGGTTTGCACTTGACAAGCCACCAGGGGCGCAAGAGTGCCAAGACCGAGCCCCAGGAATAGTAAAGTTCCCATCTCCCAAAAATTAGAGCATACATTTACAATGATCAGGGAGACAGACCACTTTTATGGCTAGGCGAGACCCGATGAAACTGCGGATATCTTTTATCGCCCAGTGCGTACCTTGAGACTCCTGTCAGAATGTTGCCATCCAAAACGCAGAAGTACTCCAATGGGACTTGTCATAAAAAAAAACAAAAACTGTCAGATGTAAGTTGTAATTTATATGCCTCTAAACTCTAGTAGGCAACATAATATTTACTAGGCTCATTTCCGTATGACGTTGTAGTTTAAAAAAAAAAAAAAAAAAAATGTTCTTCGTTACCACATGTTATATGCTATATGCACTAGTTGAGAATTCTGGTTCAACTTCAGTGTTAACACTATCATATGTTAACATTCCATATACCAATTATATTTTACGTATAAATGATATTCATGATAACACTCCTTGACTACCCTTCGCTTTTTTTTTTTTTTTTTTTCCTCATAATCTTTGGTTACCAGCCAACATACTGGTTAATACCAAAAATATATCCTTTTGAGGTCAAATTTGGTTTAATTCTCTAAGTTTTGAAATCCTGTGTTAACATCCAGCATCACGGTTATATGTCAGATATTATTGGCATTCTTGACAACACTAAGTTCAAGACTACTCGTTGCTTGTTTTAGTCAACATCCCTAAAGTTGTACTCTTTGTAGATAAATAACCTTTTTTCTGCTGGCCATTATCATATGTTTACATTTAATAGGCCATTTGTATGTCAGAATATTAATGAAATTCACGACAACACACCAGATTATCCATTGTTTTATTAAATAAGCTGATAATTACTAACTTCCCTGAAGTCCCTTGAAGTTAATCAATACTTATTTTCTACCATTATTCACAATCCTATGTTAATATTCAACATACCATTCATATGTCAGATATTCACAACAACTCTTCTCGGTCCAAGACCACCTGTTGTTTTGTTATATTAGCTGTTAGCAGTCGACAACACCCAGAGTGGGTTCCTTTTTTAGTCTAAATTTAAATCTTGTATTAGGCATCATCATATGTTTACATTCAACATACCAGTTATATGCCAGATATTATGAAATTCAAGACAACACTCCAGGACTACTAGTTGTTTATTACAAAGCTGTTACCAATCAGTATCTCCAAATGTAGGCTCCTTGAATTTTTGTTTTCAACCATTCACTATTATATGTTAACATTCAGTATATCATTTATATGTCAGATACTTCTGATATTCATAACTACTCACCTGGACTAACCCCTGCTTTACTACATAAGCCATTAGCAGTCTACATCTCCACAGGTGTGTTCCTAGACGTTAAATTTATTCTACTTTTATCTACTACCTAATGTTAACATTCAATGTGAAATTTATATGACAGATATCAATTATCAATGATATACATGACAATACACCAGGTCTATCGATTTTTCAATTTTTAATCTTGTACTATCCATTATCATATGTTAACTATTAACATACCATTTATATGTCAGATATCAATGATATTCATGACAATGCTCCAGGACTGACAGTTGTTTGTTACATAAGCTGTGTACAGTCAACATTCCAAAGATGTGTTCTTTGAACTTAAAATGTTTACTTTATTACTATTTATTACATGTTAACATGCCACATGACTTTTACATTACTGATATTATTGATATTCATGACAACACTTAAGGTCTAACTATTACTGTATTATACAAGAAGTAACAGCCAATATACTAGTTACTCCAAAAGAGTGTTTAAAAGCACCCAAATGTTCTTTGAAATTAATTTTAATTTTCCTTTCTGCTTTCACCAAAAGTGACTATGTAATATTTTTTAATATAGTTTGTAAAGAACTATGAAATGCAGCCCAAGTTTTGTTACTACACATGGGCTACCTCACTTTTATCTTTTAGAACAATAGAGCAGGTGTGTTCCTGCACGAGTAGCCATCAATGTTTTGGCTGCTATATCTTTGAAGCTTTTGAAAATACCAAACAGTTGACAGGTCCCCTTTCCAGGCTCCTTTCTTGCAGGTGACTAGTAACTTGACCACTACAAGTAGGACTTGCAAAAGAAATTTTATTAATGCTCCTGTTATTATTTTTTTTTTAATAGGTTCTACTTCCTAAGTATTGTTAAAAGTATGTATGCATGCCACTGTGGATTTCACTCTTTAGATTTAGTGTGTAACAAGTACTTGTCAAAAGAATGTTTTGATTAGGATGAAGATATGTTAATAAATAAATACTTATCAAAAGTGGATAGATCATTGCTGCTAATAATTCCAAATCTTATTTATTTTCTTCACTTCTAAACATTCAATTATTATAAGTAAATTGTTATCAAACATCAATTTAATGTTAAATGACAGTTGCTTGTGCATCACTCTAAGCATTCTGAAGGCATAGTCCAGTCATGTTTAGATGCATATAAGATTGTCTGTTTTACTGTAGTTAATACAGGTATTAGTGTGGAAAGGAGTAATAACAGTTTTGACATATGTCTGATCATCCACAACAATGTTTATTACTATTGTCATTTTTGTTACTACGGCATTGATGCATTAAAAAAAAATAGAATATTTTCAGCAACTCATACTAACTATATATTAGTACGCACACCTGCCTCTAAAAGGAAAACAGGTCCTCCAGATTCAGTTGTACCATAAATATGCTATCGACTGTAGTAAATGTATTGATATCTATGAGAACTTTTTACAGATTTTAATACATACAGACCTAAACACTTTCTGGAATGGAAAATAGACCAGTCAAACATGGATATTTCATGCTCTTTGATGACCTTGTTGAAAGGAGGTATTATGGTTTGGGGAAAATTTCGTATTTACCTCTATTACTTATATACTCTATAATATCATGAACATAATTTTATTAGTCAGATGAGGCTTAATTAATACTACTACTATGTTGATTACAACCAATTTCATCATTAATTCAAATTATATTATCACGAGATACCAGTCACAATGTCAGTATTAACTTATTGAAGGGTAGAAATACAAAAGATAAGATTTGGTCAACTATACATCATTAGTGTAATGATTGGGTTAAAGTTGAAGACACTTTTTGTGATATCACATGTGCTATTGTGTTAGACATCCTTGGGAGGAAAATCTTCTCAAGATGCTATCTAGATGAATAACAGTCCACTTTCACTATATAATATAAAGTTTTCACTGATAATGAACAGAGCTCTACTGATTAGTAGTCAACACTCAGCACTAGGCAGGTACTCTTTCTGTTAGATCTGTAGCAGAACTTATAACTTGTCATAACCGGTAAGCTTATTTTTCTGATGTTTATGTCATTGTTCATATTATTTAGTGTATTCTATGTATTTTTACATGTTTACTGTATGTGTTGTATATATTTTAGGTACATTAACAAATGCAAGGGTATTCATATATACTGGCACTTCCCCCAGTATAGAAAAACTAATCAATATAATCTTTTATGACCAATATTTGTCAAATAATATCACTTAATGCTAGAGGTCTAGCAAGTTACTCAAAAAGAAGAGAAGTTTTTCATTGGTTAAATAGGAAAGAAAGTTCTATCATATTTTTACAAGAAACTCACAGCACAAAAGATAGTGAAAATAGATGGAAAACAGAATGGGGTAACCATATATATTTTAGCCACGGCACCAACCAAGCAAAGGGGGTATGTACACTAATTAAAAACAGGTCAGACATTCAGGTTAAAGAGGTAATTAATGATATTCTTGGACGATATTTGATTATTAACACAACAATAGGTGAACACGACCTAACCTTAGTAAACATTTACGCACCCAATAAAGATGACCCTAAATTTTTTGAGGATTTAATTAACATTGTAAATCATCATGGTACAGGAAACATAATAATAGGAGGAGACTTCAATTTAACATTAAATCCAGCATTAGATAAAAAAGGAGGAAATTCTAATAACCATTCTAAATCCAGACAAGTTATAAATCATTGGATAGAACTTGAACAATTATCTGATATCTGGAGACTTCAACATCCTAATAGTTTGGAATATACATGGCACAGATACCGACCTGATCCAGTGTTTTGTAGATTAGATTACTTTCTAGTTAACGATAGCTTAATCAACAGCATTAGTCAGTCTGGAATCGAAGCTGGATATAAAAGTGACCATTCACTAATCACTATAAATATTATAAAATCAGAACATAAGCATGGACCAGGCTTTTGGAAACTAAACTGCTCACTGTTAAACGATGATACTTATATATCAACAGTTAAAGAATGTATAAAAACAACAGTTCTTAATAATAAAGAGACAAATCCAACACTACTGTGGGACACCTTAAAATGTCAAATAAGAGGCGAAACTATAGCTTATGCAGCATACAAAAAAAAATTAAAATTACAAAAAATGAAACATTTAGAAAAGATGATTCACAACTTACAAAATTTATTCAATACAACAGGTGATACTAAAGACCGAGAAAATTGGGAGGAAGCAGTGAACAAACATAGACAATTAATAGAAGAAAAAACCAGAGGGGCAATAGTGAGATGTAGAACCAGATGGTACTCAGAGGGAGACAAACCATCTAAATACTTTCTCAATTTGGAAAAAAGAAATTACAATAAAAAATCTATACTAAAACTTAAAGATCAACATGGTGAACTAATATCAGAACAGAAAGATATTTTAAAAGAAGAAATACGATTTTATAAAAAACTATATACAGCTAGAGAAAAGCTCAATAGCTCAAATAGAAATTTTCTTTCCACAGAATATCTTAAAACTCTAAATGAAGATGAAAAGGAATTATGTGAAGAAGAATATAAAGAGGAAGATTTTAAATCTACAATTGATTCAATGTCTCTCAATAAATCGCCAGGTCCCGATGGATTCCCAGTCGAGTTCTACAAAACATTCTGGGGGGATGTAAAAGAACACCTTATAAATGCTATTAATTATTCCTTTGAAACAGATTGTCTTCCAATAACTATGCGTCAAGGAGTTATATGCCTTATTCCTAAGAAAGGAAAAGACCAACTTTATTTGAAAAACTGGCGCCCTCTGTCTCTTCTTAATACAGACTATAAAATAGTAGCAAAAACATTAGCTAACAAACTTAAATTAGTTTTACCATCCTTAATACACTCCGATCAAACTGGATTCATAAAAAATAGGTATATTGGAGAAAATATTATTAAAATTACTGGCATAATCTCTTATTTAAAAGAAATTAATAAAGGCGGTTATTTACTATCAGTAGATTTTGAAAAAGCTTTTGACCAATTAGAATGGCCTTATATTCAAAACACTCTTCAAATACTCAACTTTGGAACTAAATTTAGGAAGTGGATTAATTTATTGTACAACAACATTCACAGTTGTGTATTAAACAGAGGCTGGGCAACAGAATTCTTTCCAGTTACCAGAGGTGTAAGGCAGGGTTGCCCCCTTTCCCCTTACCTCTTTATTTTGGCAGCAGAAACATTAGCAACGGAAATAAGGAACAACCGTAACATAAGAGGAGTAACAATAAATCAGAAGGAACATAAAATCATTCAATATGCCGATGATACAGTTCTAACCTTAACAGGGGGGCCTCTGTCAGTACAAGAAACCTTAAAAGTATTCTCTGACTTTGAAAAAATATCGGGACTCAAAGTAAATATAGAAAAAACAATAATAATGCCAATAACTGCTAATACACAAAACCAAAATACCATAAAAAATCTAGGTTTAAATTGGTGTACCAATCCTGTAAAAATCTTAGGAATCTATATTCATCAAGAATGGAAAAAAATGATAGAGATCAACTATAAAGAAATCCTCAGTAAGATTAAAGTTATAATTAATACTTGGAGTAACAGAATGATGTCTCTTTCAGGTAGAATAACTATTGTAAAAACACTTATAATCTCTCAATTAACCTATTTATTCTTAGTCCTACCAAGTCCTCCAATCAATTATATTAAAGAGATTGAAAAATTAATATTTAAATTTATCTGGAACAACCGGCCAGATAAAGTTAAAAGATCTACAATTATTGCACCAAGAAATAAAGGAGGGCTTAATATGATTCATCTTCCATCTGACATGCAATCTTTAAAAATTTCATGGGTTAAACGGTTCCTCAGTGGCCCTTTAGAAGATGGATGGAGACAGATTATTAATGTACAATTTAAAAACCTCGGTTCAATTATTTTTAAATGTAATTTAAAAGAACATGACATACATAGCTTTAGTGACTCATGTGATCCATTCTGGAAAGATGTGCTTCACCATTGGTGCAAATACAATTTTAACAAGTCCGTTAAATCAGACGAAATTCAGTCACAAACATTATGGTATAACTCTCATATAAAGGTTAAAGATAAAGTAATTTTTTATAAGAAATTACATACTGCAGGTATAAACACTCTTTCTGACATAACAAAAAAATCGGGCAATTATCTAGCATTTTTGACATATAAAGAATTCATTAACAAATACAAAGTTAGTACAAACTTTATAAAATATGCAGGTTTAGTGAACGCAATTCCAACCTGTTGGAAAAAAGAGATAAAAAATAACCCTAGTCTAGAAGCACAAGAATATACAGTGGACAAAATAATAAATAAGAAAAACACGGCACGGTATGTATACTTAAATGTAATTGAATCTATCTGCGTGAAACCAGAAAAGCAAACAAAGAAATGGATTGGTGAATTAAGTTTACAAAATGAAGAAAATATCTTTAAGGCATTCAAGAATATTGCCATGATTACTATTTCAGAGAAACTAAGAATCTTTCAATTTAAATTGTTACATAGGATTTTACCACTTAATCCACTTCTTTACAAACTGAAAATAAGCCAAAGTGAACTTTGTTCTTTTTGTTAAAAGGAAAAAGAAACTTACTTACATATATTTTATCACTGTGAGGTAACCCATAATCTATTAGTAACATTTAAGAGCTGGTTAAAAGACCTGGAACAACTTTTAAACTTAAGTAATACATTAACAGAAACAATATTAATACTCAACACCTCGGGCGACAGCTTACTGGATACTCTATTACTGTTACTAAAACATTATATATATACATGTAAATGTAAAGGGAAATTACCAGTATTCTCTGTGTATAAAACGTATGTCACACAAATTTATAAAATTGAAGAACATATTGCAAGGACGAAAGGTAAAATGGTGACACATATTCAAAAGTGGAAAACTTTCAAAGCATACACTTAGGAAACGAATAATACAGTATAAAGAAAAAATACTTACCCCACATTTCAAATCACAAGAACATTTTTATTTTTGTAATGTACCTTGTCGTTTGTATTCGTATGTATGTATGTATTGTCACTGTCATTACACTGTCATGATATATAATGTACTGTGTTATATGTAACTTATGTTTATAATAAAAAAAAAAAAAAATATATATATATATATATATATATAATGAAAGAGAGAGAGAGAAGTTGAAAGAGAGGTGACGCCTCTCCCTAGACTAATTTAATATGAGACGAACAATCGGATAACACTTTGGAAAAGTATTTGGGAGCGTACATTTTAGGTTTCGATCCTGCAAATATGATATTAATTTTTATTTATCCACTTTGCACAACTAATATTTCTATTTGAGAAGAAATATATATATATATATATATATATATATATATATATATATATATATATATATAGCCTTTACCAAATATTTCGGTCGCCTACCCTCCCTTAATCCTAAGTATGACAATTGGACCAAATAGTAAGTGTTTATATATATTTAAATACAGTTCGTAGGGATTCGTTTCAATTAAAATGATGTAGCCTGCGTAATACAAATTGGACAAGGCGCCTACGCTGGCCGAGAGCCGGGATAGTAATCTACCACTACAAGAAGTAATATAAATTATAAAGCCACGGCCAAAGAGACAATTTAATAGAACATAACACTCTGTGCGGTGAGAGATTTTGTCGATACTCAATGGAGGGACTGTCACAAATCTGAGCGGATCAAGCTCATCCTCCCGCATATTAAATCTGTTGATTGGTCCGCTATAACTGACAATGACAATGGTAAATTGACTTATCGCCTTGACAAGTACAGAAAGTTATCGGTCATTGCCCCGGAACCTTTGTGGCTGTAAAAACAGTTCGCGTGCTTACAGCTGCGTAAATTTAATTTCAAGGGCATAACGTATAAGGTTTTTAAAAATAACGTATTGTTTCAAGTAAAGATTAATTCTTAACCAGGTTTACATATATAATTGTTCATGGTGGAACCAACGTCTTTAATTATAATTATTAATATATAGTTCATTTTCTATATGTGTGGGGGAGTATATATCCCCCCCCCCCGTATTGAAGCTCCTGTGTGCTTATTACGTTTCAATATTTGTAAAAAAAAGACATATTTGCGAACATCGTACGAGTCGTTGGCCCAAAATTCAGCTGGAGTTCGTATATACCCGCCGTGCGATATTCACAAGACATTCGCACGACATTTGTGAAATATTCGCACGACAATTCGCGACCAGTATGTCAGATTCTCATTTTTATCTCCAAATATTTGCTATCTAGTTGCATAGGTCGCAAACCCCTCTCAAAGTTGTCTCGCAGTTCTCGCAATTCCTGACAAGCTGAAACTGACTTGAGAATAGTTCGAGACATGTTTGAGACGGGTTTGAGACACAAGTGACGCCTCTGGACTATTTTGCGAGAAATTATGTTTTGCGAATTATTTAACATATTCAAAATTTGGGCGACAAGTTGGCGACACTTTGCGAATCACGCGAGGAAATTGAGAACCGCCGCGAATGTTTTAAGACACTTTTGAGACCCTCTCGCGAATAAATTCGCCATGTGTCGCAAAGCTGTCGCAGCCCAGTGAGATACAGGCTAAAGCCTTACGTCATATATTGGTATTGTTATCAGAAACGACTGATGACTCAGTTGAATTGCAGAAAAAAGCAAGGTATTTTTTTTTTAATTTGAAAGACATCGAAAAAAGGGGCCACGACAAATTGTAAATAAGTTTTTAATGTAGTCCTGCATATTTTTTTTGGATGCCAAACCTGGAACGTGAGGCACTATAGCATTAATTGTGCAGTGCCTATAACAGAGGAATATATACATTCTGGAAAATGCCCTACAATTTACTAACATATGTTGTGTCGCAAATGGCCAGAAGCCTTCCTTTGTGTACGCAGACAGTGAAGAGATTTCTAAAATTTGTATTGTGTATGTGCAGTTTTAATGGTTTACTTGATCCTTTTATATCTCACAGAGGGAGATAGAATTTGACCAGTTTTGTTGGATACAATCTAGGTTAGACTTGTAAAAGCAAAATAATAATAATAATAATAATAAACAATGTACATATACTTAAAACAGTATTCAATGAATTCGACTGCAAATATTTGTTTCAAGAAATCTCTGAACAGGACCAAGCTATATAGGAAGCGTCGTCTCTGACTTGATGAATTTTGCATGTGCCCTAAATGACATTGTCAATTTAAATTAATGTTTCAATAACTTTCCCATCACAATTTCATTATAGCAGAATGATTACACGTTCTATTACCAACTTTTATTTTCTTTTGTTTCGTATTGAGTTATTTCACATTAAGTGCTTTTCTTCACCAATAAATTATATATATATTATATATATATATATATATATATATATATATATATATATATATATATATTCATTAGTCTACTTGTTTCCTACAATAAACAACTGATAGAGTGCTCTACGGTATGTCACCAGCGCTTTATAATTATATAAATATAGAGGAATCAAATTTTGTCAGATATTTTTACTACTTACATACCACTTCGATCAGACAATCTCACATGATGGGTGCAGCAACATGTTGCACGAAACTACGTTGTTGTAAGAATGTCTGATTTGATTGCTCTATATTTATTTGATTATTCTCCACTTTAAATAGTATTGTGGTACAATTTTACCATGGTCTTTCCATCATTTCTAGCGGAACGGCACATATTGAGAACCTAATATATCCCTTATATATATATATATATATATATATATATATATATATATATATATATATATTATATATATATTATATATATATGTGTGTGTGTGTGTTTATTATTTATTATATATATATACAGCACTGTAATAAAAGCATAACCTTATGTTACACACAATACCCGAGATCATTGACCATGGATAGGAAGGATCTCAGTTAAATGTAAAATGGATGCAATATGTCACACGTAATATGGATAACTTGTTTATGTAAATTGATACTTTGTAACATTTTAAAACGAATATGCTTTCAGGTCATTTTTTGCGAGCCTTCATTTTGCAAGCCAAGTTGAGCCACGAAACTCGGCTTACTACTAAAGTCAGCCGCCTTTTTGTCCAAGCCAGTTGCATATGTGTGGCTATGTGTGTGTGTATGTATTTATTATTATTGATTATACATAAACCGCACTGTAATAAAAGCCTCATGTTACAAACAATACCCGAGATCATTGACCCTGGATAGGCAAGATCTCAAAAGTATTTACCAGTACTGTGTCTGAAGTGAAGGTTGCCACTGCCAAAAAAAAAAACACATCTTACACGGGCAAGGACCAGTCATTAAGACCTCAAGGCTTGTAAGGGGAGACACCAGCAAGGCTTTAGTGGTAATCCATATAGTTTTGTAGGAGCATAAGTAATTAAGAAGATGGAGTTCATGATTAAGCAAATGCTTGCTCCAGCGTTTTCAATTAAGCGTTGGCACTGATAGGCTTTGACGGTCGTCAAGAAAAGAAATGCTATACTACGAAAACATTAGAAATCACATATCAGATAATACATGATAACTTGTCTTGTAGGCTTGTCATCTACTGGCTAAGCTACGGACATGATGAATCTGTTGATTATTTTATGCTTAAATATGTTCTATGTGATTTTATTTTATTTTTCATAAGAACCCATATATGGAGTATATATAGCATATTAAGTACATGTAATATATACTAATACATGTATATAATATATGCCTTATTCAAATGTTTTTCCCCACAGCTGTTTGTCCCTCACAGAAGAGTGCGTCTTTTGGGAATCCTCGGTATGTGTCATGTCCAAGCCATGGGGTAGATTACATACCCAGGATCCGCAGGGGCGGACGACACTGGGCCTGGATGACACCGACATATAAATAAGACAGGAAGGGAATGCTACCACCCTGTCACGCAGTCCTAAACCGAAATGGTTTGAAACTCCTGATCAACATATAATTAGGTATTAGAATGAACTAAGTCAGAATAAAAAAGAATGGATTCCGGTTACCTTAATGAAAAAGATCTGATACATGCGCATGTTCTTGTCATGATGTATATAATTTATCATACATCATGAGTTTATGATCACGTGGTTCAGTATTCCTGCCCGCACCTTAAATACCTTTAATGATACATTCTTAAAACATGAAGTCAAATGTACCTGTGTCATCACTCCTTACATGGTGTTTTATTACATAACCACATAGCCAGAGGCGTTAATACAGGCAGTTTGGGGTACATTTGCCGTCTTCCCCACTGTTTAGCAATGAATGTTTTAACTGCTGAGTTTACTTTATATCTTTATTTATATAAACCTAGTTTAGAAGTAACCTAATCAGTAATGATAATATCTTATTTTTCAAAACTTAGACTTAATTGTAATTTATTTGAAAGGTGTCACGCATACAATGATATATATACCTGGTGCGGGTCCAGAGGGGGTGTTGTGTTTATTTTTTATATGTATATATGTTTATATATTTAAACAAAATGTTGTCCCAACTTTGATTACTCTCCCATTAAGTAACCCCCCCCCCCCCCCACCACCACCACTCTTGAAGATATATTGACGCCAAGGATCATTTCGCACGGCCCAATAACACCAATAACGCGAAGCCTGATCCAATTCTTCATTTGAAGCAAGATTAAAGCATCAGGAAAGAGTTAGACCATACCATAATACAGGCACAGTCTAATCTTCACTGATTAAGCTCACACAGCGTAATAATAGCCTTCAGTTGTCATGTTACTTACACTCTTCTTATCTGTGGTTTAGTGTTAGAAGTTGTGCATCCTTGCATGAACGACCCAAGAAAGAAGGACAGATCCAAGCATAGAGCCCGGCGCCGCTGCCATTTTTCACCGCCGCCAGCCTAGCTAAGATTAAGCCGAACCAGCCGGGTAATCAGGAGGCGCCGCCGACATTTCATTGAGCCAAAGTGAGCCGATTTTGTGCAGCCCAGTTTGGCTTGAGAAATGATAAATACAAAAAGATAAATTTTATACAAATACAAATTCCCGTAACAAATGTTCAGTTTTTGTTTTTTCCCCTTGTTTCTTGTCGCTTAAAGGAAACGGTGTGATTGCTGAAGTATGAAAAGTTGGCTTATGAAACCATCAATATAAACTTTACTCGATATTCAATCAAAAACTAGTTAAATGTAAAATGATTGCAATATGTCACACGTAATATGGATAACTTGTTTATTTAACTGATACTTTGTAACCTTTTTATATGAATATGCATTCGGATCATTTTAAGCCAGCCGTCATTTTGCTAGCCGAGTTTAGCCACGATACTCGGCTTACTACTAAGTCAGCCGCCTTTTTGTCCAAGCCAGTCGCATTTGTGTGGCTAACTCGTCTCCGGCCTCTATACAAACCCCCTGTCAATGGTAGTTTAAGTATACAATCTAGGCCTTTGTTTCGTGAAAATGACTAAAATTTCTCGCACTTTAATTTTAATGAGTACCCACAACAATTAATAGAAGTGATGGATGCTAGTATTGTTCTATTAATTTATGTAAACTGGGTCTTTTAAAAGCTGAATATTTAACTTCGTATAGCCTTGTCCTCTATTATTCATACAAGTTTCTGTCAATGCCAACCGCACTGCGATCAGTCAGATTTTTCCGGTGATTACTGGTGCATGCAGTGTGTGTAGTTTTTAATAAGATATTTTAATGTTTTTGCAACAAATATACAAGTCTTCTTCTGAGTTTCTCCTTATTGTCGGCATATTATAACGTGTCTACTATGTCAAAAGTACAAACACAGTTAAAAAAAAGAGCAATTAGGCCAAAATAAAAAAAAAGGTATGGTTCTCAGGCACTTTTTTTCAGAAATCAATGCGGGCGGGCCTTTTTTGTATTTTAATTTTTTTGGTATGTTTCGATAAAAATGTCAAATGATAAGGGAAAAGCATGAAAACAACAGTTTTATTTTTGCTAAATAAGTAAAAGCACTACAAAACAAAGGAAATTGTATGGTTTTATCTTCTTGAAAGAAATGTTGGAGCGGCAGCAGCTCAAAATTGGAAAGATTTAATTGAAAATCAAAATAAAAATTTTTGATGCGAGGGTTGAAATTGATGCGAGCGGTGCCTGAGAACCATACCTTTAATTTTTTGGCCTTATTACAATTTCTTTAGCCTTGCTGTGTTTCAGTGTTTCTGTTTTAAACTACGGTTCTTTCAGGTTTGGCGCATACAAAAAATCCAATGTGTACAAATCTGTTGATATTTCTAAATCAATTAATAATTTTTACCAAGTTTTTCTTGACATTAATCTATAAAGTTAAACCCTACATTTAGGTTTATTAAGATAGCCACCTGCATTACGTGACCTCCTTATTTTAGAGTTGTTGTGCATGCTCAAGACCGGACCTCTGTTCACTGTTCTTGCTATAATTAACAGACACACGTGGAAAGTGTTTACTCTTGTTCAAAATGTGTTAAACAGGTGAATTGGAAAGAGTATATATGTCTATGTGCCGGGATATATGCTGGGAAACTTTTTGGGTTTAGTCAAAACGAATAAATAGCTTGATATAATATAACAGTAATCATAAGTGATAATCGGTGGTACTCAAGGTTATCCTTACTTTGATTGCACTTGACCATTGATTTTGTTACCTAAAAAGTGTCATATGTACAGACATGTATGGTTAATGTGGAACTTGCTTTAAAATCAAAAGGCATATAGCTAAATTTGGCAGCCAGTTCGTCGATCCATTACTTAGAAAAAATGACAGGCATTTTCCAATATGTTTGCGACTTTAGTTCAAACAGACTCGGCAGAGGCGGATCCAGTATTTTATTTTGGGGTTAATCTAATATGTCGCTTAGTGTTACTGGCATCTAAAAGTAAAACGTGTGCAAACCTGGGATGGGAGAAGGCAGAGTGGGGTTAGTGGGAAGGACTTTGTAGCTTAGAATGAAATCCTGGCGTTGTAGTACAATCTAGCATTTTGCTCATGGTATGTATAACTATGTATATTTATAAGCCTTCAATTATACGTTAAACTATGCACCGGGAAACAAACTAATAAATAGTGTCCAAGGTTGGTGTTTTTTCCTGGTCCTCCGGTGTCCTACACCCCTACCGTCTACCGAGCGCCTACATCCGAGCTATAAAGAGTGCTTCGCATTAGTTATTATACTAGATGTACAATCCATGTAAAATTTAAAAAAAGTTTATACATGTATGTCACTTTGGTCAGGACAATCTACACCTAATCTGTAATAGCCAGATGGTCGTATTTCACAGGTTTATATATAGATAATATAACGGAATTTCGAAAGGGACTGAGATCTAGTGGTCGTAATAGCCAGGTGCTTTCACAAGTGGTCGTTCAGACAGGTTGGACTGTATTTAAAAATAAATAAAATAAAAATTAATGAATATCAGGATCACCATTTCAGTTTAATGCTAATGTGTGCATGCACAAATGTAGTAATGCTTATTTTTTCAATTATTTATTTTCCTTTAATTTGACAAAACATTTAATCATATCCAAGAATAGCTTGAAGGTATGATACAATTTTTTTCAAAGCTGTGGACCTTAACAAATTGATAGTAGTTGACATGATATTATTATAGTAAACAGTGATCGACACGGTTAAGGTAGCAACGTCATATGTAAACTCTAAAATTACCGGTTTTGTTGGTTCTTTTTTGGGGTAACTATTGGGTCATTTACTTTCCATTATACTTGTGAAAAGCTGAATCCGGTGACATTTAGATTTGTCAACATAAAGTAATAAATTCATTACCAAATCAACACATGTCCGAGGAGGTTTTGTAACGACAGTGGCAGTGTCTAGTGATAGGGCAGACCCCACCACACCCTCCTGTAACTGACAGATGTGTGGCCAATGAAGAGCATGCAGTCGAAGAAGAGTTGACCGAAAAGCACAGGCTTACATCTGTTAACCGGTCTTGACGTAACGACTCCGCGGTCCAGTATCTATCATGGGAGTTGTGTCAATACAATGATTGCTGCGCAGTCAGACTGCCTTTGCCCCTTAGGTAAATCTAGCTACCCGATTTTATCTTTTATAGTTACAATTTCAGCAGGGCCTCTACGTTTATATATCTGGCAAAATGCCAGATAAACTTTAATACCAGGTTAGATTCAAATATTAAACCACTGTAGTTTACAGACAAGTTCACGTCACATCATCATGGGCTACCGCAAAAACTCACGCATGAGGGACAGAGCGAAGGAATACTTCCAGAAAAAAAACAAGATATCGACATGATTCAGATTAGGTTCCTGTTGTGATATTACAACTCCTGGAGTAAGAGGATAACTTTCCTTAATTGTCAGACGACGAACACTTAGTTTGTCGATCCTTGCTCATATACGTGCTGAATAATAAGTATATATATATATATATATATATATATATATATATATATATATATATATATATATAGAGAGAGAGAGAGAGAGAGAGAGAGAGAGAGAGAGAGTTGATGAGCGGAAGGTAAGACCGGGTCGCTGCGGTTAGCTCGGCGGGCCAAAATGCTCTAAGCACCTGATAGCCAGCAATCAATTACTACAGATGTTACATGCAGATATTGACTAAATATAGTTAATAAATAGTATACCTGTATGATTATAAAATAAATGTTATCTTATCCAATCCAGTTACAATTTTTTTTTGGTTTCTTGTTGCTGAAAGGAAACGGGATGATTGTTTATGTATGAACGTGTTGGCCTTTGAAACCACCATTAAAAACCATACTCGATATTTAATCACAAATTAGTTAAATGTAAAATAAAACGGGTACTTTCTAACATCGTCAAATGAATAGGCTTTTAGGTCATTATAAACCAGCCGCCTTTTTGCAAACCGAGCTAGTCGAGCCACGAAAAGTACTACTAAAGTAAGCCCTATTTTGTCAAAGCCAGCCGCATTTGTTTGGCTAACACGGCCCCAGGCTCTAGTGCAGTTTATAGATGCAAACCCAAAAGCATATTTGTTGAAACTCGAAATAATACCAAACTTTCGGTCAGTTGATTTGATTTAAATACTTGTAAAATTCGCATGCTTATAGGCGAAATGGTGACAGGCGAAGAAAACGGGAAAAAGGTTTAAAAAATCCCCTATGAATAAATGCTGTTGGCGCTGTTTTACTCATGTTAACACCAAGGATTCATTTGAACTTGGAAGAACAATTCATCTTTAATATTCGGGTGAATGTGCGGTCGTCCCCAATCCGTTACTCCGGTTTCTGTTAAAAAGATACGGATCTATTGTCCAACAAACTCTCCCCATAGACTGTCCTCGGAGTACTTTCCTGCTGAACTTCGTTCTCTTATCAAACAAAAAAAATCAAAACCGCTCATGGGGGCTGCCATTTAGAGAAGAAACTAAAATCCGGATGTGAAAGGTCATATGTTGGAATTATTGGTATACCTATAGTTTATTTGCGGGGTTACTTACTATATATAGCCCGTCTCGTGCTTTATTTTGTTTAAAATAAAATTAATTATCTTGATCGTAGGGTTCATTAAAAAACCTTATAGAGCTTTAAGGCACCTTAAGGGTTCTTTAAATACCCCCCCCCCCTTTATTGCTGATTACAACAATTGTTCATACTGATTTCATATTGATACTGAGTTCATACTGATAAACAATATCTTATACTGATATGGGGTCCAGACTACTGGATTAAAAAATAAATACAAATACCATAATATTCATTAATAATATATTTATTTGCATTTATTTAAATATTGAAAATAATATATATTGAAGCACAAGGATGCCTCTATACAAAACAGGTTACATTACCCTTAATATACATGTACATAATATAAGATTAAGAGGTAATCATACCAATTATTATCTCTTTTTCTTTCTATATATATATATATATATATATATATATATTAAAGATGAAAAGAAACATATATTTATGAATAAATCAATCAATGTATATTCTATAAGTGATGAAACTTTTACTGGAAGAATTATATATTACTGTCATCACGTTAGGTGGTATCATCATCATATTAAAGCAATATATGCCGCATCTCTGGGTGTAATACTATATATATATAGTATATTTGAAAAAGGATTTCTTTTCAGTTTTAGCTTAATATATTGGCTAGTAGTTATTATTTTTCTGACTTACAGTCATACTCCATGTATATATCCAACCCATAAATGTCAGGATAAAAAAAAGGATCTTTCATTAGAAACCACCTAAGGTAAACTTGAAGCTGGATGATGGTTGGCAATAAATGTAAGGTTCAATTTTAATGCTGTTCATTACCCTGTGTTTGTATATGTCTAACAGGATTATATTCTTTGCAAGTGCTTACATAATCATTTTTAATCGTTTGTGCAAAAATGCAATCGATTTTGAAAGAAAACGACCAATCATCGATTTAATCGATTAATCGGCACACCACTATAGGTAATAAATAGGTCCATTAATGCGTTAGCTCTGTGTACAGCCTCACAACAGATATAGGCACAGCCCTAGAGCTTTTAAGTCCAAACACAAACTCCTCTAAAAAAGAAAAAGTCTTTCTCAGTGACTTCGGGTACTGAAACCCATATGCCTAATAGGCCGCCATCACAAGGGCAATCCCCATCGTAAAGTATACGGAGCCGTCATCACAGGTGATATTACAGCTACTGCCACCACGTGCAACTCGTCATCATGGAGTACATCCTGACCACCAGTGAACTTTAGTATTGGCATTGCGACGTTTCTTCCTGTGACAGAAAATACACATTCCAATATAAATAAAAGCAGCCATTATATACAGATTATTTTGAAGTAACCCTGAAGTTGTCTATAGGTTACAGAAAAAGTAAGTCTATTTACATTAATTTTGTTATTTGTATATTTAACGTATATGTTAAAACAGTCCCAGTGTTAGCGGCCCTGAGTATTTATTTTTTGCATTATAAAGACGGACAAAACCTGTTTTTCTAGCTCAGCATTGCAGAAAGTGAGGTGTGCCAAAATAGAGGAAAATATCCCCACAAACAATAGATAGATAGATAGATAGATAGATAGATTGATTGATAGCTAAATTTCAAATGTAAAGAGGCATGTTTCACTGAACCTCTGCCCCATGAAGTTAGTAATATTTATATTTCTTATTTAAAACAAAGTAACAACATAATTACCTTTTTTTGGAGAAACAGGTGGTCTTCATTTCCCCAAAGAAGACCCGGGATTGTTAATATTGCAGCATTATTCTTCAAACCTGAAAAAAATAACAACTGAATTTAGAGTTACAAGAATAACATGTTCGGTGTTGGATATACAGTATGATCCCAAACAGTGAAAAAATGAGCATGCTGAAGCCCAGTGTTTTGCTTTTCAGGGCACCCCGTGACCAGTGACTGTTTCTGTGATTTCACAATCGAACGTATCTATACAGCCCAGCACTCAGGCACTGTAAGACTAACGTGTATACCCCATGCTGTGACCAGCTCCCACTGATGGGCCGATGGCCACCTAATGGCTACTCATTTATCATTTCACATGTGCATGGTGTACACATTGCAATCTACATCTGGTATTACCATCGATATCAACTAACCTTTATAAATGAACACATTTTAAAACGTACTTCCCCTAACCATAATAGTATAATAGAACATAGGTTATAGAACCTCTTGAATACACAGAACAAATACACGCACACTCACACACATATGTATTTATATACATTATAACATATATATATTATACATATATATATATATGTTTATATATATGCACAAATATATTAACATAATTGCGCACACGAATATATGTAAATATACACTTCACAACTTGTATATCCCCAAGCATTAGCCTACAAACGACGTATTGGGGAGGTTTGTTAATTACACTGTCAAAAGGGAATCTATGCACGGGCCATGTTGGAAACTTGCCTGGGGTACAGTAATACATCCACGATACTATAGTGCTGACACAAGCTGTGTATATACCCATTATATATATATATAAATCCTGTATATTATCCATGCTCTGTATACAAGTACACTGTACACTTAAATGACATAATATAACATCTGTGTTACAAATAATCAAAACTGATTGTGTATCGTCAAAAACATATACTGCGCATTTTTCTTACAGCGCTGCATCCCGATATATAACTTGCAACTTTAAAGCTCAATTAAGTGTAATAACTCATGTAGATGATATATAGCATTTCTTTCCAGATAGAGTAAACAAATATTCAGTGGGTAAAATAACACATTCATAAACTTACCTTATAGTCTTCACTGTCTGTTAGTGACGTTACTGGCTTCAGTTACAGTACTTCAGCTGAACCTGGATCTGTCTCCACTGGTCAACACTGGTCAGCACTGGTCAGCACTGCCACTGGTCAGCACACTGTTCTAAATACCCGGCACTTGTAAGATTGGCGCGAAAGCGTATCGATTTACGATTAAGCAACGCCAGTGAGAGTCGTCGCCTCGTTATACATGAATGCAGCTGAAAAATGCTGTTTACACTACACGCCAATCGCACAGAAATGCTGAAAATTGTGAGAGACAAGTGATTGCCGTGTTGTGTAACCCTGGCTATATAGAGTCTGTCCTATTTCCATTTTAAATGTATTGATAATGATTATTAATAATAATAAAAAAAAAAAAATAACAAGAGTACCAATTTTGGTTCAGATTGTATATCACTGCTGAAAAAGTATACACTTACATATATATATATATATATATATATATATATATATATATATATATATGTATATATTCATATATACATATATATACACCACCATACAATCTTTAATGGTCAAAACTAATTTAGCTATGAATTACTTTACTAGACCAAAATTTCTAGTAAGAGTGACTGCATGCTTATTTAATTAAAAAAAAATAACTTAAATTTCCTTAATCATAATATCATGTAGACCTGTATTCGGACTACACTAATAATTATCAATACAACTATTTTAATGCTTGAGTTCAACCTTTAAATTTAGACTCCTTTTTATCTCTAAGGAACGCCTTCTCTCTCGGAAGCGTTTAATTAGTCAGATTATAGAATCACCTCTTAATATACCCTGTTTTACAAGAAGCACTTCCAAAGAACCCTCATGCCTCTCAAAGAACCCTAAATCATCCCAAAGAACCCACCTTCATTTAAAGAACCCTATTTTGCCTCATAACACCCTAGAGTTCTTTACTCAACCCTGTGGTTCTTCAAAGAACCCTCAAAGAACCCTCAAGAACCCTTTTTTCTTAGAGTGTAGGCACTATATACACAAGATATGATATATTGACATTAAAACTGGTTGCAGTAACGTTTTAAAGATAGTTTAGTTAAATAGTCACTAGTACATTTTTCTCTATTTAACCTACTAATTCTTCGAACATGTTACACAATGATATCGCTAATATAAGTGAAAGGCAACGTATAAAAACGCGAATGTCTCTTCGTGACAAAAATACCGTTTTGCCGTATTTCTTTGATTATAAACTATCATAACTAAAAAAATAAGTCTGTTTCAGGAAAGATAAAGTTTGTTGCCAAAGGGGCATTATGGTTTTAGTAATGACAATGCAGGTTGTCTGTGTTTCAAAATTTTATCCTGATCCTATCAATGGCAAGTCCTGTCATTGTTTTTCCTTAGAATCCAGCTTTTTGAGCAACTACACCTATTTTACCTCAGTAGGATCAGTTGGATATCAGAATATTTTGTTTGAAATGAGATCGCACGCATTTCTTTCCTTGTGGACCATATACACATGGGAGAAAACCGCGATGGCCATCATTTATCCAATGAAACTATTGAATTATCCAAGCTTCTATGCAAACTTTTTTTGTTGTTGCAAATTCCTTCATTATCTTATTTTGTCTCCCTTAAACAAATGCTGCTACAGACTTTGTTTTTTTGTCAGTCAGAGACACTTTATGCCATCTGGTGTCCAGGCAAGATACTGATAGAGATGCTGGGTTGATCATTGCAAAGATGCGGTTAGTGTTGGCATGAGGAGCACGTATTTTATCTGTTTATGTTGATTGTATGAACAGTAACAACCCGTATATTGTAAGGAGCAGGGTGTATGGTGGGTCGGGCAGACAGAATAATGTAGATATCAGTATAAGTGTCCCCTTACCTGGACATAAAGGTACAAGAGAAGAGAACGGTGGTGAAACGAATCGAGTCCACCCCGACTGAGGCTGAGTGCAAACCACTCGTGTCCAAGCAAACTCCGAGTCGTCCTTGAAGTTCGAGTACAAGCCCACCATCTTCGAGTCCAAGAATTTTAGAATTAGAGTCCATATCCGAGTCGGGGACGGGGGGTAGTTGTGAAAGAAAAAGCAAAAAGAATGAACAGGCCGACAAGGGAAAGTGTATGTTCGATTGAGCTGACATTGGTAGTGATATCTGGTTATAATTCAAAATTTTACCTTTCCTTTATAAATCAGCAACTGGGGATTCTTTTTATGGGAAGCACTTGGTCACAACAACCCTTATCAGTGTGAAACGATCGCGTCAGGAACGAGAGTAAAATCCTCCATTAATATCTGGATGAAATAAAGAACTGGAGAGTTTCTCAGATCACTTCTGCATGGGACTAGCTACGGTCTTGGCAAATTTTAAATACGCTTTACGCGTGCACGTTCTATATCGTATATGCCCGTTAACATTTTAAGATGAATACATACTGTGTTTTATAGCCTGTTTATCCACACTGGACCATTACTGTTTTTAATGCCTTTAAGTGTTCTCGCGCAATACATACTGCGGCTGGCTTCATATTCGCGAGGTTATGTTTTTTCAGTCTTTCGCAGGGTTCCATTTTCGCGATCACACAGTACAAAAGACCTATACGTTATTATGTGAATTAATTTGATCATATATTAAGTCCAGAGCTCTTAATTTTAATCAAAACTTAACCAAAATATTGTTTCTTAATTGCAAATAAATGGGAAAAAATTGTATCATTTAAAAAATCAGTGTTTTGTTAACCTTCTACTTTTCAACTACTTGCCTTCGACAACGATACCTTTAATTTACGAAGGGTTTATTTTTGCGCAAATTTTCCTATGTTGAATATCGCGAAAATGAAACCCACGCAAGCAAAAAGGCAACCACAGTGAGGAAACCTTAACATACTTTAGGGGCTAAGCATTTTCAGTATGTGGCGTTTCCGATCCTTAGAGAACGCCCCTCCCATTAGAGCTAAGATTTGCCAGTCTTTGAGAATTCGCTTACTTGAATGACTTACTGTCCTTTTGATGGATAGCAGTTTTAGAGTGAAATGTGACATCCGGGTGTCATATTACAAGGCAGTAATTGGGTAGGATGCATTTATTTATTTATTTTTTTGTATAAATCATCAGTCACCAGACATGTCCAACAGATAGCTGTAAACGATGCAAAATTATTCTCATATGACGAGCTTATGAAAGGCTAACAAAAGAAGTAAACTAAGCCTGTCTGGCTGACATATTGACCTAATTAATGACATTTCCTTTAAATCTCGTTAATTCTCGTTTAACAGCAGATGACGCGCAATTTGACGCAATTTGCGCATGAGTCACTGAAAGCTTATAAAATGCCATCCATTGCAGAAAACTGGGCCTCTTAAGTTTAAAAATTGACTCTTTTGGCGCGAACTTGACACCATTTATGTGAACAAAACTAAGGAAACTTGCCAAATCTATCCTAGGCAGAAAACTAGACCTCTCTACCCCCAAAAATAATCAAGGTGGTACCATGCGTCTCGATATTTTAAATCTAAATAATTTTTAACCAAAAATAGGTTACCATGGTTACTGCATAGAGAGATATATTGTGTCGTCAGAAACAAAGTCTTCGAATCCTTGTTTCAAACATAGCTTTCAAGGTTTGATATTGTTCAAGTAATTTAGATATTGCAGCGCCCCCTGGTTGCCGTGGACTTAGAAAACATTAGCGTTCTTTCCTGGGCCATGCATAATAACTTGACCAAGTTTGTAGACTTTGCCTTAAGGTATGACTGAGAAAAACGATGGACAAACACGACGATAAGACAATATAGTTGCCAGCTGCTGACTATAAAAAATCGGTACGTGCCCGGAAAATATATCTCACACCGAATAATCGAAGTTTTAAAAGCGAATTTATTTTTAAAGAAAGACTATTGGTCTCATCTGCTTGAAATTAACTAGATTGTATATTCAGACAAACTAGAAACAATTTTTGATAAAAATATTTTGCATTCTGCTCTCAAGCCAGAATTGAAATGTTCTAAATATTTCTGTTTTCCCGGGTTGCGTATTATTGAATTAATCTTATTGTTTTAAGAATCTGACAATTAAATCGACAGTATAGAGTTGTTTCTTGCCATGAAATAATCTGTCCACTTAGAAATAGAAATCGTTTTGTTTGGTGCTGATCGTTTGTTTCAGATTTCACAATCTGGCCACAGTCGAGGGGTTATAAATAAGACCCCGCTCGATGTCATACAATGACCTGCAACCTGTAAATAAAAGCATTTTAACCGTTTAAAATGTTTAAAATGTCTTTAGAGGACACATATTTGAATTATTTAAAAGCGCTCTGCATTAAAAAAAAAAGAGAGAACAAGATATAAAATGTAGAGCAAATACAACATGTCTCGACCTTCTCGTACTTAGCAAACACACAATTACATTTTATATTTATATATTTGATTCATACTACTTGAAATAGACAATCATTAGCTCCAACAAAAAGAACGAACAATGAACATTCTATGTATACATTCACTATGCTTCGGCCTTTTGAATTCAGTTTGGCTTTGTTTTGTCTGTAGCCGAAATGATTTCCGAGGGCCGAAGCGTTGTGAATTCTGATTGTATTGCACTGCCAGTTCTAAGTGATGTCTATCACCTTTAAATAAACCAGCTTTTTAAATAACCAAGAGTTTCGGTTTCAGTAACAAATAAAGTTATGTTTAGTTCATCACCTGACAAAGCCATGGCCGAACTGAACTCCTCTCTCAGCAACGAGATAACATCACGAACTCCTTCCTGGCCCTACAAATGTATCCCGCAAAATATACGTATAATGTTGCAGTAGAGTCAACATAATCGAGTCCAATTGCAAGTCCGAGTCCGAGCCGCCCGAGTCCATGTCCGAGTCCTTTAAGTGTGAGTCCAAGTCAACCGTCTTCGTGTCCGAGCTTTTAAGAGTTTGATTAAAATATCTTGATTTAAAACAGTTTAACTTGAATATTCGAGGTTATAATGAATATTCCTGTTACACTTTACACATGGTTTTGCTTTGATGTTTATATACATTTAACTCCCGATGCGGGGATAAAGCTTTGTCTATACATTCTTGATTTTTTTAAATTAATGTCAATAGTTCGTGTATTAACTCTATATTAAACTCCTAGTTTATGTGACATTATTTTCCCCTGTACTCGAGATGGACTCTTCCTGATATCTCGAATACTGACTTCCGAGTCCGAGTACAGTCCGAGTACAAGAGAATTAAGTCGAAGTCGAGGTCCGAGTCCCGGAAAAAAAGTGGACCTGAGTCCGGACTTGAACCCAACTCCTACAACACTGAAGGTGTCATAATTAATTCATATGAAAGTGTCATATACCTTATTAATTAATACATTAAAAGCATAATGTAACCAGGCAAACATTTTTTTTTAAATCTAGGAATAGAGAAAAGTGGAAACATTCGCCCAATTTACCATTAATTCTTAAAGAGACATAATCAGGAGGAATATTATACCTATTCTTTCACAGTATCAGTTCAGTTTAACTTTAGACAAAAGTTTTCCAGCAAAACCACCCCAACACACAGTCTCAGTACCTCGTATATGGCTGTTTAACACCTTGTTATGGGTCTGTGTGTTAGTAAACACAGTCCACTTGTGTCAGTTTACCATAACAAGGCCACGTGACCAGAAGTCAGACTGTGAGCCTTAACAGGCGGTGTTTCAGCCAGTGGGAATATGAATAACATTTTTTTTGGTTAAGTCAGTCAGGGTATCTGCTGATTGATGTGTTGTGGCCAGGGATGCACGCGCTGTGTTTATGTTGACACCTTTGATCGCGCCCGGTCCACTGTTTTTAACACTCGTTTACAGGAGTAAGCAAACGATTTCAGGGCAATTTTTTGGCAGATACAATTTTATTTTAAAGGGAAGAATCTATTTTTCATATAAATTAAACATGCTTTATAGGTGATGCCCCTTTAAGAAACATACCTTTCTTACAGATTGATATAATCTGAACATAATTTCCGCTCCTCAGATTTTTCGGTTATAATTTCTAAATAGGAATATGCATTCTTAGGAAAGCAGGCCTCCGCCAGTAAGCTGATCCTTTATGTGGGGTACAGCGCAACACGTGCTTTCATTCACTTATAAGACCATTTTTCAAGGTTCGTTTGTGCGTAAGTTCACCAAGAAGTGTTTCGCATTCACTTTTTTGCCTAATATTTTCTTTATGTTGTTAAAAGACATGGGTCGAATACAGGAGAAATGTATTCGAATACGAATACGAGTACAGCAGGGGTACACGAATACGAATACGAATACAAATACTCCAAAACAAAATTGAATTCGAATATGAATACAAATACAAATGTATTTATGAATATCAATATGAATACAGTTTACTGAAACAAAAATAAATTATCAAGTATCATTCCTGTTTATTTGCAATCATCATATATTCACACTTGCAAAATGTATTTTAGTCCAAAATTCAAAATATTCATGCAAGTGTTTGAGGAGATTCGATATGGTTTTCCAGTAGTTGAAATCTGTGCAGCACAATACTTTTGCTTTATAATATCCATTGGAGCAATGTGGCAGGCGAAAATAATCATGAATCGATCACATCTTGGCAGATGATGCCATACTGATTACTTTTCTACATTATCTCTGACAGACGTACAGCAGTTCACAGTGTGCATCAGAAACTGAAATGATGTCTCTGACACGTCAGAGAAAATATAGGGATAGTCAGAAAATGACATGTGAATTAGCTCACCTGAACTGCTTAGACCTAATTAATTAATAGCACTGACAGCCAGTGTGAGTCCCAGTACTAACCTGAACTGCTTGTATTGTTAATGCATGATTTCCCCAGATCTGCTTAGACGTTAGGGTGAACAGTAACCACACTATAAGCTTCGGTAGATTTGTTCAACAAGATGTGTTATCTTGCAATGTCGTGTACATTCACATGACGGAATAAACACATTAATATTAATTTATCATGAAGAAAGTAAAACATGTCAAAATATGTAAATAAGATTGTTAGTGTGCATGTTTTTAGTGGGTCTAAATCAGTCACAATTAAAATAAAGGCACATTTTCCCAAACGGATAAAGGGCAAAAGGAACATAACATTAATTTATACTCCATGAATTCATGAAAAGTATTCATGAATGTGAATACTTCTGCAGTGTATTTGAATACTAATACAAATACTTATGTACTTTTTACAAATGTATTTGAATACGAATACAGAAAATACCTATATTCGAATACAATGAATACGAATACTGAATACGAATACCCCATGTCGGATTGTGAACAAACACACCCACACACACTATCACTCACATACGCTCACAGACCCTCCCCCCCCCCCCCCCCACACACAAACAAACAAAACGGGAAGAAACGCATAAACCCCCCTGGCGGAGGCAAAATGATGATATATAAAACCTTTACCTTGCATGCGAGCCCCCAGATTGCGGGGCGACCAATAAACACCGCTCTGGCTCCGAGCGCCAAAGCTTTCAGTACATCTGTTCCCGTCCTGACCCCGCCATCCAGGTACACCTCAACGCGTCCTCTAGCGGCAGCGACTACTTCCGGTAAAGCATCGATCTGGGAAGAGTAAAGCAATAGTTCATGTTTAGGGTTTGAATCCCACATATATAACTTATATACCTTTCTTATTGATATTTTTAGGGGAAATTGTCAGAACTAACCTGCTGTGTAATGTAATTAACTTGTGATTTTGAAAGGCAAATGAAGGCCTAAAAATGTTAAAACACTTAAGGAAAGAAATGAACTGTTCATGAAGTACATATTAAATTTGACATAAATTTAATAATTAGGCAGTCGTATCACAAAAGATCCGATCGATCAGACCTGTTACCTAACAAGTGATGTAACACTGAAATCTATAATTATAGTAATCACAGAACAAGACCTCTGTTTAAAAAAAAGCTAAAAAAAACATATATATAGAAAATGATAAAGATATAGGAAAATAAGTTTTTGGTCAATATTTTCAAATTAATATGTAAGTTGCCCCTTTCAGGGTCCAGTATAACCGTGACCGGGAAAAACTGCCGTTTACCAGGTGAACATGTACAAGTCTCGGTGTCATTATAAATTTTCTCCATGATGACCTTTTAAAGGGACATATTCAGAGATCCGGCCTCTAATAACAAAAGATAATTCTGTGAACCTTTCATAGATACAGGCAACATATGTCACGCCGATCCCACAGTTAACATGCTGTTCGTTTTGTTTGTATCAACGTGTTTATAACATGTTGGGGACCCGTCAAAATAACCAAAAGTAAGACGAACTGCCGTTTTGCTAATGGATTTTTGTAGCCAGTAACCTTACGTAGTTTCTGTTTTTCAGCATGGACTAAGTGCTGTGTTTACTTATAGCTTGTTGGTGAACATACATACATCATAAAGGATAAAAAAAATAGTAGAAAATAGGCCAAAGAAAGGTAGGTTTGATGCGGGGCTTAAAATTGACGCGGACGTTGCCTGAGAACCATACCTTTAATTTTTGTTGGCCTTACTTGCAGTTCATTTAAATGTACATAGAATATGCCAGAAAAAAAAACTTGGAGAAATGTAGAAATGAAGACTCATATTCAAATATCTTTGTCAGTCTTTAAAGAAAAGTTGTCCGTCTTTAAAGAAAAAGTACATTGATAAGGCTTCAAAATTTGGATAAATGTAAAAAAATAAGGACTGATGTTAAAAATAAAGAAAAAGTACATTGGATAAAGGGTAATTTAGCAGAAAGGTAAACAATTCGTAAGCTGTTCAAGCATAATAGTAATCTTCTTAGACATACAGAGGCCTGGACTGTGTCCAACGCTCTCCCTCCGTGGTTGGACACATAAACGGCATCAGCGCCGTGCTGTATAGCCAGCTCTGTGTCCTCGGCTGTCAGGATTCCTTTTACTACAACCGGCAGCCCTGATTCCTTCTTTAGCCACAAGATGTCGTCCCAATTCACTGCCGGGTCGAAAAGATCGCCGCCGATAATGCGGCTCTGTTCCTGAGGTAATGAAAAACCGTTTATTATCAGTAGAAAATATGTTTCAGTTGAATAAGTAGTATTACTGGTGGTAGTAGTAGTAGTATAATTATTAGTATTGAGAGGACATAATACTAAAAAAAATACTGTTATCAGTGAACTGATAATACATCCACAGAAGCTATAGAGGAACTTGCCAGGGCCAACATTGGTGCCGCCAGGCTTTTCCAAGTTACCATCGGATCACGCATGGCTGCTGGATGTCTCAGGGGGGAGGGGGCATCCACAGTCAGAACCAGGGCCTTGAAGCCCGCCGCCGCCGTCCGTCGTATGTTACCCCTTGTGATGTCTCTGCTTTTGTGTATGAAGACCTGGAACCACTTCAGACAGTCTGGGGCGGCGTCTTTGATGTATTCCACGGATTTGGTGGCCATTGTGCTCAGGATATAACAGCACCCGCTACTTTGTGCAGCTAAACTTGGAAAAAGACAAGCATTTAAACAACACTTTGTCAGGCCAAAACAAAAATAAAATGTAAGTTCTCAGGCACCGCCCGCGTCAAATTTAAACCCCTGCATTTTTTTTTTTTTTGGATTTTCAATAGAAACATATCAATTTTCAGCTCCAGCCGTTCGGAAATTTCTCTCAAGAAGATTAAATCATAGAATTTTGATAAAAATTTCCTTTGTTATGTTGTACTTTTTTACTTGTAAAGCAAAATAAATATATTATTATAATGCTTTTCCCTGAGCATAATGCATTTTTATTGAAACATACAAAAAAATAAATAAATCGCCCGCCCGTATTGATTTCTGAAAAATGTGCCTGAGAACCAAACCAAATTTTTTTGCCTTATTTTCCATGTATAAAGATACAGTTGTGACCTATGAGAGAAAACGGCTATACAGGTGCAGCTAGATATTTTGCAATAAATCATTGATTTTGGACCGGGCTTAATCCCATACTTAGGCCTAACAGACTTTCATACTCCAAATTCTTTTTATACATGAACCGAATGTATGTGGCTTCTATTCGCGAGTTAAAATTTTGCGATTTCCACATTCTCGAGGGTTCGCTTTTTCGCAATCTCACCCTTAAGTAAATTTCCCATTTAATTTATTTTTTTGAATTATTAATATATTCACAAAAACCCTTATAATTTTGAAAAAAAAATCCAGGGAAAATCCAATGAGTGAAAATTCTTGTTAATTGTAGATAGACAATGTAAAATATTTCATAACAGTCATTATATCAATCATTAACTTATGGATGACATAAAATATATGTTACTAGTAATAATATTAAATTTCGACTTGCGACATTACAAGCATAGATAATGTAATAAAGATACCAATAAGGCTACACGCTTACATTATAAACAAACGTTCACCTGTGTAGTTCAGGCTTCTTATTCACGATTTCTTTTTAAATATTTATAGCGGAGTTATCCGCCTCCATTTTTTAATGATGACTTGTATAATCTTAATCTTAATAATTACGTCTGCGTGTTCCATTTCGGTTTGAGACCACGCGACAGGGCGGTAGCACTCGCTTCCGGTCATTCTTATTTTTTATCCTGGTATCGCCCAAGCCCGTTGTCTACCGCAACTTCAGGTATTTGGTGTGAAATCACTCCCTTAGCTGGGTCACAATAACCAGAAACTTCCAAAAGATGCACTCGTATGTGAGTGATACGGCTGAAGGATACAGCCTTCCCATCAAGCCTGACCTCCCGGCTTTGAGTCCTTTCATCTACTTCTGAGCCACAGATGCATGTTTATTTGCGAATTTGCCATTTTCGCAACTATTTTTTTTTCGCGAAGGTCGCGAATTTGAAACCCTCGCGAACATAAAGCCAACCACATTTTACCCCTTGAAGTTGCTGTTTCTCCATCCGGGTGGAAGAGACCATGCTTCACCGAGGGAGCGACCCCTATCGGCATCGACACGGGGTGACCCAACAACGATGTCGCAAGATCCCTGGAGGACACACCACGGAGCATGCGCGGACGTAACCGTATCCTGGTAATTAAGATATGATAAACCTGTATGGCGTTTCAATAATGTAATGATCTAACAGGATAATATGAATTAATTTAATGCTGCATCTTAAAAGCATCCATAACTGTTTTAATTTGTTCTTGGAAGTTTTCTAAGTAAGAATGTTAATTATATTAAACACAAGGGATTTTGAAAATTTTGATTAAAAAATTTCATGCATTTTTTTTCAGTGGGTGGAAATCTTCCTTTAAGCATGCAGGTAGAGAAGAGATTTATCAAAATGCTTAATTCATGTGCAGGTCTTATGGTTTTTTTCTTATAGCTAACACAGGGGAAATATATTTTATTTTGTGTAAAACACGTCAAACTAATGTACATACGACGACCGAAGTGAGTAAACTTTTTGTGCAAAATAATGTCACCAGATGTCTCTGATGAGGAACAGGCCGTAGGAAGCGTTGTCCTTGTTTGAGGGAATTTAAGAGATGATAATTTTGACCCTAGGTTTCATTGACTTTTTCATCACTCAACCAACAGCTCAGAAAGGTCATTGCACATTGATTTACCAATTTTTTACTTCTTTTGTTCATTGTAAACAATTTTTTTAAATGATTTAATTTCTTTGTACTCATAAAAATATATATGTACTGTTTTAGAGCTTCATATTTGCGATTTTAAATTTTTAACCATATTGGAAAGGTTCTATTTGCGCGACCTCAACATAAAAAGACCTTTAAAGAGAATAACAAATAGTTTATAAATTAATAGCAATGTATATCAAATAATATTGGTGCAAACTCTTAACAATAATTGCACTGCAGTGCAAGCGAACATCGACCAAATAAAAATTATTATTCGTAAATGTTAATTTGAAAGATCTGATATAATTCATAATAGCAATCTTTGATCATACGAGGACTATAATCAATCTTTTACCTTTGAACGAGCTTTTAAGGATGGAACCTCTCATTCAGGAGGGTTTTATAACTCCCTTTCGCAAATATCGCAAATTTGAAACCCTCGCGAACGAAATTGCAACCACAGTATATATAAATAAATATTATATATATATATATATATATATATATATATATATATATATATGTATATATATATATATATATATATATATATATATATATATATATATATATATTATATCTTAAAAGATATACGAGTTTTAACATTTTCCCTTGGTTCTTTACTTGATATTGCTCCGCCAGGTTGCGAGGTGTTATATTTCCCCCGTTTTTTTCAGCCAGGAATTTAACCTAAAGGGAATATAGCAAAATTATGTAAAATTTGATTAAAGTACCGAATCACCTCCCTTTTGAAAAAAAAAATTATGTGATTTCTGACTTCCTCTGTGTATATATCAATGATCTAAGGGTAATTATTGGTGTGAAAACTTCATATAAGGCCTCCGGGAATGATGTGTGAACTTGCTTATCAACAACATGTTTGTAAATACAGTAATGTTGACAAAAATGGAATAACATGTAACCTTAGATCGTAGGTGGCCTATATACGGCGGTAGAAAAGTCACTCATTGCAAAACGATATATGCAGACCTCTGGCTTATCTGACTTGCTGCAAGATGCCCCTGTTAAATAAGTTTTTGATTATTTGAACGAGCTCTCACATATTATAAACACGTTGATACAAACAATACAAGCAGCCTGGGTGCGTTGATATCCACGTTTTTTAATAAACGTTCCACGTGCCTTTATAAAGGTCAGATAGGTGATTGGGTCCCTTTAAGGGTGACCTCTGTGATTGATTACAATAATAAATTAATTCAAATGATTTTACCTTTTGTTCCTACTGAACATACACATGCTTTCCAGATTTAATTTACTTAATTAATTATGTCCGCATAACTAAAACATTTTTAAAGTATTTGAAAGCCCCAGTGCATTGTGGTTAAGTAGTACTTTACTCACAAACCCTAACCAACAGAGGCCAGCTCTCGTGAGGACGTTTTTTTGCGAGGTGCGAGACCCCATTGGTCAGCTCACGATCACATATAAACATACCATGTGTTTGAGCCTGCACCTTCCCAGACAGTTCAGGAGCGGCCATGTTCCGTTGAGAAAAACGTAGGACCTCCTGAGCCCCATTTCTAATTTTAGTTATTTGTAGAAATCATGTGACCACGGGTTTTGAAACGATTGTTACCTTCAAGGACCTCTGGGAGATATATCTTAATTATATTCTGATTGAAAAGACGCGTAACATTGTTACCCCAACAGCGGCATACAACCTAACCTGTTTAAGCAAAAATTAATCCTTCCAATGACAAGAATGAACTGTATTTCGTCAGTTATCACTTACTTTTGAGGAAAACGCTCTTTGGTACTTTACAAGGTTCTTATGAACATATTCGTCCCTGTTAACGCAACGTTAGTGATCTGATGGGATCATTAATCGAAAAGTTTTTACGGATTTTGAATACATTTTCAGGATAGTATGGTAATGATACAAGAAACAATTTGATTTTATTTTATGGGGGTGATCCGGATCCCAATCTGCATGCAAGGTTTTTTAAAATAAAAAATGCATTTCTGAGAATGCCAGATTAGCAGCCTTGGCGGAGGTGTACACTCTCTGTTTGCTTTTCTAGTTACTTATGTTATAGCATTGACATTAAAATTTGTCTAATTGTTAATTAATAGACAGCCGTCTCATATTCTTTGAATAGCTCAAACAAATTATGAATATATATATATATATATATATATATATATATATATATATATATATATATATATATATTTACCTCTTGAATGCTTCTTTGTTTTCTCTCATTGTGATTTCCTCTTCCGCTCCAGAATTGAGGACGCCTTTCTCCCTTTTCCCCAGGAGAACAGCTGCCCTTTGTTCATAATCTGACACGCACACTAAATCTGGCATGTTGCTCACGAGCAGAAATCTGAATACTGCAATTTGTAAAAAATACATACTAAGCAAAGGGGGAAAATAATTAAAAACTACCCTGAAATAATTACTGATATAAATTAAGTTTATAATGTTATATGTATACAAGGCTTTCAGGAACGCGGGGGTAAGCGTCTTTGACGCTCGAAATCTCTTACAGACGCTCGTTTCTGATGGTGCAAGCGCCCAAGGGATCAGAGTTTGCCTTGTAGCAGTTATTGATCACCGCCGGTTGACTCAAACAAACAGGGCTGTTATGTTAACAACTTGACTGATCCATGTAAACAAATAATAAGAGATGTAGCCAAGTCCACACAATCGTTGTTCGAGTGCAAGTGCGAGTCCAAGCCACTCGAGTCCAAAGCCATGTCCTTGAGGTTCGAGTCCAAGTCCGCCTTTTTCGAGTCCAGGTCTTTTGGAACTCGAGTCCAAGTCCGAGTCATAGTCCAGAAAATTTTATTTAAATTCGATTTAGAGATTATCATGTGTTTCTTTGTATAATTAAACTACAAAAGGGTTTTACTTTAATATTCAATTCAATTTAAATCCTAATGCGGAGACTGAGTTTTTTTTACATAGTATAACGACAATAGTATGAACTTATTTTTGTAATATTCTGTCATTAGTATGAGCACTTAGCTTAATAGCGACATGACATTAAATAATAAAAAAAATCAATTAACGTAACCCTAAAAATTTTACACATATAATTTTATAACTAAGATGGGACCCTCTTACATTTTGGCCTGATCAGCGTCGCGGGCTCTTCAAATTTTCTTCCTTTTGAAAGCCCTGTATATATACACCCTAATTACAAATGGTCCACAATGTTAGTTTACGGTTTAATAAATAGATAAACACAATATATTTAACCGAATACTTCATGTAAATCTTATACAAGATACGGAATTCTATTTTTTTGAGATATTGAAATATTGTTTATTATTATATACCCTAGATAATTAGATAAGTGGTTGAAGATGATTACATAATAAAACCTGTGTCTTACCTACTATAAGATGTGACTGACGAAATGGTGTTTATTATGGATTTTATTTTAAATTGATCATTGAATGGTAGACACGATCATCCTCAGAAAACAATAGTCAATATGTTGTACACTACCTTATTGTCGTTAATTCACTTACCTTTACATTGGACTTACTTTTGGTTATACGGCTGCATGCATAATTGTCTCCCGCTGTTTGGATACTGTCTTTAAACTGGGTTCGAATGTTTCAAACTGTCATAAATTAATGAAGTAAAGACTAAATATGGAAAGTTTTCGACATTAACGAATGTAGGTACACGTGCACGTGTAATGTTAACGTAAATTGTTCACAACACATTATCAGTCAAGAACGGACCTCGTGGGATTTTTGTATGGATCCGTTGCATGATTCGGAACGTAATCAAGGAATATTAACAGATGTATAGTCTCGTTTGCACGAAAACAAATTGGAAATATAGGCCGAATAAGTAAATACCAATTGCGAGCGTGTGTCGCACCTTCAAAATTTGGAGCGCTTTGCACAATCCAATACAGCGCTCTCATTTGTCTGAACACTATTCTTATTTTGCTCGCTCCCCACCCTCGTAGTGATACCGAGAAATATTTGCTGAAAAAAAAAACAGCGGTTACAAATGCCTGAGGAGCTAATATAAAGGTTTAAAAATGTTGGGGGGGGGGGGGGGGGTCATATATTTAGCGGAGACGAGAGTCGGGAGAGACGTGGAACTTACCGCTGATTGGAGGATATGGGTATCCCCTTTTATCATAGTCTAGACACTTCTTATAATACATAAATAGACAGAAGAACGGCACAGGGGCGCTTTTGTTGGTATCATGCAGCATATTTTGTTCTGGTATGCAGATTTTTCAAATATAAATATAATTTCAAATGTTACACTCGGATAGACTTGTTGTCTGGAATCAAATGGCTAAGCAATTATAATATATTAGGATATATTCACCATACCTCAATCGATATTATCAAGCTCCCGTTGATTGAACAGTCAAATATTACAGTGTTTCTTCTTTTCCTACTTCACCTCTCGAATAAGGATTGTTACAATGTTCATATTGTCACGGGCTTCTGTGAGCTAACGGTAGAGCACAGGACTTAAAGCCGGAAGGTCGTAAGTTCAAATCTTAGTCGAGGTGAGCAGGAGCGGTCGGTAATCAACCTCTTCAGGCTTAATTGGAAGGCTGGGCCCCACGGCCTTCGATCATTCACTCTTTAGGGGATTCCCCGGTGTTCTGATTATTGTTCTGCAATGGTATATAAATCGGCAGTGGGCATGGCAGAATGGAGACGTAAACATTAAATGATATGCTTCAAATATTGTCATACATATTAATGGTGCATCTTATATCTGAATAATTAAAAAATAAGAATAAATGATTATCAAGGATTCGAATAAAAAGCAGAGTTATACTAATTCTTTCTATATTGCTTTCTTGCTTGCATTAGGATTTCATCCGTTTCATGTTCCCTCCAATGTTAAACAAATACGAATTTAATTTAATATATATTAGGTGCAGAAAAGCTATAAAGAAGAAATAACCATCCGTATAGCATTAGTAAATGTCTCGCCAACAAGTATATAATCAATTCAGCTTCTGAGTTTCCCGTTACTGTCTGCGCATGTTAAACGTTCAGGATTTTCATTTAAAGAAAAGTGTCCTAATTCTAAGTCAAGAGTACAAACAAAATTTTCAAGAGAGTCGTATATTTATCCTTTTTATGAAATTTAGTATTAGTGACACTTTTTGTTATAATACTATTAAAATCTCCAGCAATTATTAAACCTTCTTGAGCCTTGCAGTTTTCACTGGGCTAGTTCAGTGTTTATGTCAATAGCTAAGAGCGATGTTTATCCAGGTTTAGCTCATACAAACAAACCAATGTGTATAAATGTTCTGATATTTTTAAATTAATTAATAATTTTTACCCAGTTTTTCTTGATATTCATTTATAAAGTTTAACCCCACACTCTGGTTTATTAAAATAGCTACACCTTTTCCAAGAGAAGTATCTGATGCTGAATGGTAAACTGCACCACTTGCTGATAAATTTCTGATGAAAGCTTGAACACAATAGGTTTCTTGTAAGAAAGCAATATCAATATAACGCCGTTCCAACCAATAGAATACTTTCTTTCTTTTAAAGTGATTATTTAGTCCTCTGACGTTCAGAGAACAGGAACGAAGTCTGGCCACTAAACACAAATTAAAAAATACTCTGTATCAGTTTTCAAAACAATGTCGGACAAACAGGAATATAAATTGTTGTATTTAATGTTTTGTGATTTACCAGATTTTGCTTCGGACATCTATGACGATTTTGAAGCGAGTTATTTTTGACGACATGACATTCGTCCAGGTTCGTCGTCCTGTGGTTTGTCCTGATTTATTTCAAACGTGTTGTATTGACGTCTCAATTTTAGCAGCAAATGACCAAACAAAGTTTTGACCTTCCAGCTTGTTTCAGGGGTAACCTTTGTTAAATATCTAGAAAGCCCGGGCCCTCATGAAGTTCTGAATACAAGAGTACTAAGGTTGATGAACCAGAGTCAATAAATGCGTCCTTAAATTCAGGGATTTGTTGAAATTTTCAAAGATCAGGTTTTCTAAAATGTCTCATGTATCGTCTGGGGCTAATTTGTCGTCAATTGTATTTATAATAAATATCACATGTAGCCATGTGAAACAATAAGAGGACTGTTTAAAATATTCATTAAATATTTATATATGGTACCTGGGTAAACAATTGAAATGGTTATATGGCACCTGAATATAAAATTGAAATGATTATAAAAGTAAATTTACAATTCTGTTTAAAATCAGAACTTCAAACATATATCAATTATAGAGTATAAAGATAAAACTTATGACCTCGTGGCTCAAATGATTTCCATATAGACCCAAATATGAATTGTCTCCAACAAAAAGAATCTTACCCCTATGACTATAGATAGAACAGTATACCTATATGGTTGGTATTATAAAAACTATAGGTGTAAAGTCTATGTAAAAGGCTAAGAAATGTATATATATATATATATATATATATATATATATATATATTATATTATATTATAAACGTGCTCGAACAACTAATATAATATTACAAGAAAGCTTTAGGTCTGCATTGGACGCTTTATGTAATTAAACCTTAGAGTATAAAAGGCATGTGTGAACTTAAATAAAATACTTTTGGTAAATCTCAAAGCTCGATGGGACTCAAAGAAGCTGGACTTGGACTCGAACTTCAAGGACTCGGACTTAATTGGACTTTGGCTCGTGGGGACTGGACTCGGACTTGCACTGGAACTGGAATGGTCTGGGCTCGACCACATCACTGACACCGCGGAGAACAAAGTATAGAGTAGCCAAACATTGCAAAGTATATTATAAAATATGAAACTGGTTTCGTTTTAGGTGTACCGTGCAGTTTATAAAAGAAAATCGCAAAGTATAATTGTTGAAACACAAAATCATGCCAGAATCAGGGTTCGGTTGATTTTAGGAAAAAAACGGGAAGTCGATACTTGCAGGCGTAATGGTAGTAGTCGTAGAACATTGATTTTTAATGATTCGCCCATGAATTGTGTTGATGCCTTGTTACTCTTGTTAACACTAAGGGTACATTTTGACTTTGAAGAAGAATCCATTTATAATATTCATATCAGGGCGCGGTCACTCAAGTCCGTTCCTCCAGCTTCTACTCTCCAAAGACTGCCCTCAGAGTACGTTTCTGTTGTTTTTCGTTTCTTCATCAAACCCTGAATTCGAAAAAAATTAAAACCGCTCGTGGCGGCTTGTATTTTCGTAGAGACTATAATCCGTATGTCGCAAGTCGTAAGTTGGAATAGTGGGTATACCTCTAGTTTATTTAATGTTTATTTGCGGGGTAACCCATTCTAGCCTGTCTTTTGGTTTATATTGTTCACAATTCAATTAACTTGACACAATATACCCCACATTCGATCATTTTGACATAATAAACAATTGCAGTAACGGTTAAAAAATAGTTCCTTTAAACAGTCCCTAATACATTTTTCTCTATTTAACCCACTAATTCTTCGAAAATTTCACAGAATGATAACGCTTTTGTAAGTGAAAGGTAAAGTTTAAAAACGTTAATATCGTTTCGAGACAAGGTTAGCATTTTGCTATATTCCTTTTAGTTAAAACTTTCATGACTTACAAAACAAGTCAATTTCGGAAATAAGGTATAGGCTGTTGCCTTAGAGGGGCATCATGGTTTTAGTAAAATTAATGCAGATTGTCTAAGTTTAATTTTTTATGTGACCCTATCTATAACACATAGCAAACCTGGTCAGTATTATTTGTAATCCTGTTTTCAGCAACTAAACCTATTTTACCTCAGTAATATAAGTTGGGTATCGGTATCTTTTGTTTGAAATAAGATCGCACATTTCTTCCCCTGGAGCCAAACTCATGTTCTGAAAGAAGGAATAACTCCCACTGCACCTGGGCTATAAGCAATAAAATCTAACCTCATTTGAAGAAGGTCTAATCTGCACATTAGATCTGTCATTAAAATACTTATAACTTATTTCTATTATATATATTTTTTTTGCAGTTTGCCTAGAAAACAGGATAACCTAGTAAAAGAGCAAAATAATCAGTAACATGCAGTTTACGAACATGGTAGAAGACACAATAGATACGACTGCCGTGAAGAAAAATTAGATGATAAAAAGGGCTGTTCTGAAAAATCTACGCATTGCGTATGACATGTAACCTCCATTGGAAGAAAACTGCATTTTATAAATTTTTTGCAGCAGGAAATGGTTAATCATTTATCCAATGACACTATTGAAACATCCAATCTTCTTTACAAACATTGAAAAAAAAAAACAAATATCACTCATTAACTTATAGGTCTCTCTCAAATAAAATGTTGACGCCGACTTTGGGACTTTGATTCGCAGAGACACTTGGCGACATCTGGTGTCCAGATAGTAAACTGATTAAAGCCGCTGGGTTGATCATTGCAAATTAAGATGCGGTTTGTGTTGGCATGAAGAGCACGTATTTTTCTGTTTACGTTGATTGTATAAACAGCAACAACCCGCACACTATAGGGAGCAGAATACGTATAATCAATTTTTTTTGCTATAAAAGAGTGTATGTGCATGTTGAGAGGAACTCCTTGCTTCAGAACAGTTAAACAGTTTGCTTTCTTTCTTACTATTTATGTTAGTATATAATAATAGTTGATATAATATTTAGCATAATGTTATTTGTTCCTGATCCAACCAACAGTGTTTATACCTGATTTGAAAAGAGTATTTTTAATCTATTTGACTGAATTGTTTTGATCAATAAAAAAAAAGCTTTTTTTAGAAGAGTGAACCACCGACAAATCTAAAAAGTGCCATTTTTGTTTTTTTTTATCTCATCGAATCAATTTCTTTTAAATTTAGATCAAATATTTTTTATTTAAAATAATATTAAAATAAAAGTGTATGCACAATTTGACATGACCAAATCAAGGAAAAATATATATACTGCAGTTAAAGTTCTAAATTAACTTATATTTGCAGATTTGTTTTTGCAAATTTGTCATATTTGTAATTTTGAAAAAAATTAAAAATGATAACATTTATTCATTAAATAAATTGTTATTCTCCTGCCAAGAATGGACATGCTAAAAAGGAGTTTAATATAAACTTTTCCTGCCTCAGCAGAAAGTATTATAAGGTTATCAGTCCTTTTAATCCAAATGAGTCTATTAGTAAATATTTCATATGCAACACGGTATTTAAAAAACTTATACTGGTTTTTCATTGGCAGTCATGTCACAGTATTAGTTTGGCAATCATATATCTAGGTTTTGATTTCCATGCATATTCCTGTTATATTTTGTATTTGCTGAAATTTCACAAAAATCTGCTGAGCGCCGTTACCCATGGATTCTTATTTTTTTAATTATCTATCTTGTACAACTGATATTTCTAATGGTATTAAACAATAACATGTTGTGTGGAATTATTTTGAGGTCGTTTTTTATAAGACCACACACAAACAGGTAAACTTGCAGAAAGTAACCGTTTTAATTAAAAAAAAAGAAGACGATACGTGTAATAAAAATTAAAATATTCTAGGGATCTTGCTAAACTTCGTGTCCTTTGACCCATTCATGTGATCGTTAAGCGGTCAGCCATTTTGCAGCATCGCTTTTTCGTGATAACATACACGAACAGGTGACTGCACAGTAATTCTCTATTTCTGTTGTTTTAATAAATAAAATGTTCTATGATAAATCAAAATCGTATTAAACCTTTGACATCAACTGATATATTCACCTGATTGGCTGTCAACCATTGGCACTGTAATCGTTTTTTATCAATAAAAAATGCAAAAAGGTGAATTTACTTTATTTTTTTTTCCGTAGGTGGTGTAGAAATTATAAATAAATAAAATATAAAGTAATGAATTGAAACATCATTAAATAAAAAATTCCAAAACAGATAATCCAGAACCATCTGAATAATACGAGAAACACACACAATTCATAGTAATATATTTAGTGACGGCTGCAACCTTGAAGATTAACACCCCGTTTACTTGAATAGCCCGCTTCAATTAATGTAATCAGTTAACAAATACGATATTCAATTCAACGGGACCGACTGTATATATATATATATATATATATATATATATATATATATATATATACCCACATTTGCCTTTGTCAAATATTTCGGCCCCCTCCCTTCCCTCAATCCTGGCACTAGTCAAGGTCATGGCGAATTGTCTGTTATTATATTTTTACGCATGCAGATCCTATATCTAATTTGCCCATTACAATTATAAGGTGAATAAACATTGTGTTTTATACCAAACTCTTCCATACTTGTCCATTCATTAACGATACGTTTTCAATACGTTGTTTTCGGCAACGAGAACTGTACATACTGTGGTTGGCTTCATATATGTTGGGGTTTTTTTCCAGTCTTTAGCGAAGTTCCATTTTTGCGACTCCACAATACATTAATATGTATAATAATTGTATAAAATATAAAGTGCACAAAGTCTAAACTTAACTAAAAACTAAACAACAATATTGTTTGAAAATGGCAGACAAACGGAATTTTTTTTTTATTAAAATAATCAGTCTTTGAACAAACAAAATTTATTTTTATTCAAAATGTCAACCTTCTATTTTTAAAATTACCCTTCGACGATGGGACATCTTGTTCACAAAGGTTTTATTTTCCCGATAATTCCCTTTTCGCGAATATCGCCAAATTTAAACTCTCGCGAACAAAAAGGCAACCACAGCGAAGAAACCAAGTGTCATTTTGGGTTAATTAATACAGCATGCAATTAATTTATTTTTGACAAATCAGCACGATGTGATCATGTCCCAGACCTGTCCACCAGTAAGCTGTATACGATGCAAAAGCATTCTTATTTCTGGTCAAATGGGCGATCTTTGGCATGCTTAAAAAATGATAACTTATAAAAGGCAAACAAAATAAGTAAACTAAACCTGTTTGGGTGACACCTTCACCTAATTAACGGCATGTCCGTTAAATTTCATATATTCTTTTCTGACAGAAGATGACGTGCAGTTTGGCGCGAAATGCTCATGAGTCACTGAAAGCTTAACAAATGCCGCCCATGTGCAGAAAGCTTGACCTCCCTTGCTTAAAACGTGACCGTGGTATAGCGTTTCTTTCAAATATCGCATATTTTTGTTTGACGCCGACATAAAGAGATTTTACGAGACTTTTAACTGTGTCTATGAAAACTTGTCAAATCAATCTAGGCAGAAAACTAGACCTCTCTAGCTTCAAATGTGACTGAGATAGAAAAACAGGGCCCGATATTTGGAATCTTGAAACCAATTACCCAAAATTAGGTAACCATGGTTACTGCATAGAGAGGTTTCGTGTCGACAGAAACAAAGCCTTTGAATCCTTGTTTCAGATGCAGCTTTCAAGGGTGTGATATTGTTTGAGTAATTGAGATATTGCAAAAAAAAAGCCATAATTATTTTCGAGCTGCAGTGCCCCCTAGTGGCCGTGGTTTTATAGCAAACAATAAAGCGTTCTTTCCTCGGCATGCATAACAATTTGACCAAGTTTGAAGACTTTGCCTTCAGGCATGTGTAATGAAGTCGATGGACAAACACGACAATCAAACTATATAGTTGCCAGCTGCTGACTATAAAAAGGGGGTGCCCGGAAAACATATTTCACACCGTATAGACGAAGTTTGAAAAGCGAATTTAATTTTATAAAATGATTATTGGTGTCGTCTGCCAGAAATTAAATAAATTTTATATTCGAGATACTTGAAAAAATTTTGACTAAAATGTTTTGTTCTAAATATTTCTGTTTAGTCCATGGGCCCAGAGCTAAATTTTAACATATTGGTACCACCCAGGGTGGCAAAACTTAAGTAGTTTTTTCTTAAAGGTCTATACCTATTGATTATATTTTAGTATTATAACTGATCCAGAGTGGTAACTTAGTCTAAATTATCCGCTACTGAATGTAATGATCCAGATGGAAATTTAATCTTTGAGCTGCATCGACTTTTCCACAGTATTTAGATTATAACTTCAGGAATACAAAAGATATCATAACAAATTTGGTCTTAGTAGATAGCTAAGACCAAGGCTTTTTGTGTCAAATATGGCAGTCATTTACATTTATCATCAGTGCCAGATATATATATATATTTACCCCTTCCCCTTAAAATTTGCTGAAAATTTGATATTTTTATTTATTTTTTCAAAGATTCCAGGAACTTTTGACATTTTCGCTATTGTCTTTTATTCTTTGATTTAATCTTAGGTACCAGCTTGCTTTTCCTTGTCTCTTTTTAATATGTTTGGACATTCAGGCTAACGCTTTAATGAAGTATGAGTGACCCTATATGAAAAGTTAACCTTTGAGCTGCATCGACTTTTCCACAGTATTTAGTTTATAACTTCAGGAATACAAAAGATATCATAACAAATTTGGTCTTAGCAGATAGCTAAGACCAAAGCTTTTTGTGTCAAATTTGGCAGTCATATACATTTATCATCAGTGCCAGATATATATATATATTTACCCCTTCCCCTTAAAATTGGCTGAAAATTTGATATTTTTAGTTATTTTTCCAAAGATTCCAGGAACTTTTGACATTTTCGCTATTGTCTTTTATTCTTTGTTTTAATCTTAGGTACCAGCTTGGTTTTCCTTGTCTCTTTTTAATATGTTTGGACATTCAGGCTAACACTTTAATGAAGTATGAGTGACCCTATATGAAAAGTTAACCTTTGAGCTGCATCGACTTTTCCACAGTATTTAGTTTATAACGTCATGAATACAAAGGATACCATAACAATAGATCGCATTAGGTCTCAATAGATAGCTAAGACCCAGGGCATTCTGAGAGTGTGTCAGTTGTGGCAATTATATACATTTATCACCAATGGCAGATACTGATAATTACCTCTATCTCTTAAAATTTGCTGAAAAGTCAATATTTATATTCATTTAACCAAACATTGCAGGAACTTGCAAGAGTTTCGTTATTTTCTTTTATTCTTTGATACCAGCTTGGTTTTCTGAGTCTCTTTTTACTTTTTTAATATGGCTGTGAGAGTTGGTCGTAGTGGTCCATCCAAGGTTTAATGGTAAGAGTGTGTCACACAGCTGTGTTTCTGTCACAAACGACTTCGTCTATGGGGATTCTTCTGTGTTAATTATGTATTGGGGTTGATTACACGCCTAGGAGCCGCAGGTGAGGTAGAGAGAAGGCACGGGAGACCACAGGATAGAAAATAACATGCTACCACCTTGTCACGTAGTCCCAGAACTAATAACATATGACATAATAAACAAAGCCTTCAACCCAATGTGAACCTGTGAAATGGAATATACATCAGGTATAATGCTTACATGATAATATGCATGGCCATTTTGAACCTGAGATTAAAACCAAAAAATTACTCCTGAAATACTGGCTAGGATGTGTATACAACACAAAAATGATTGTATGTGGTGCTTCCAGTCTTGTGTATGAGGAATCCATTGAGGATAGATAGAGATGCCAAATTTTAGGCAGATACTTCAAAACCACTTTCGAGCTTGGTGCACAGATGCATGGAACAACACAAACAACAAAACTGCAAGTGGCACATGAGTATTGTATACGACAAAGCTATCCGAGATGTATAAGTATGCCCAATTTCAGGCATATATAAATCAAATCAATTCTGTGAATAAGCAGGGACATTTACTGTGCCAAAATTATTGTGGTGGTGCCATTAGTCTTGTATATGAAGAAGCTATTAAAGGTGTATAAATACCAACTTATCCATGAAAATACAATTAAGCACAATGTCAGGGTGATATATAACAAATCCTGAAAAATGAGCATGTACATACACTGTGCAAAATTATTGTAGGTTGCGACGCCAGTCTTGTGTACAAGAAAGCCAATAAATATACATGGACAGGCCAAATTTCAGGTAGATACATCAGACTTTTCTTGAGTAAGGTCACTGGGTAGACCAACTTCACCGAAGGGAGGCAGTTGTCAACCAAGTCAAGCTAAGTGCCACGTGCAACTCTTGCAAATACTGAACTCTTGACCTATACGTAGCCTTCGCTGACGCTTCTCTTGACCTGTTGCCTAATATGATACAGTTGGCCGTCTGCTAAAGATATAAATAGTCACAAACTGAAATTTGGCCTGTTGCAAAATCTGAAATAGTTGGCAGTCTGCCAAGCTGTTCATAGATACAAAATCTTGGCCTGTTGCCAAATGTGTCTATACATACTGAAAGACCTTGACTACAATGCTTTTTTAAGCTGACATATTCATAAGTTTTTTTAATCAAAATATTTAGGATAATAGTAGAAGCTTATTGAAAGCTACATCAGAATACAGATATATTTTATTCATGGATTTATCTCAAACTTAAGTTTTAAACTAGAACACCAATTATTTATGTTGCCTTTACAGCTTTGTTTATTTACCCACACAGTTCAGTCTGTTAATAAAATTAATCTATTAGGTTTTGTATCACAGTCCTTTAACTGTTAAAGGTTCAATAATTCAGGCAAAATCATTTAAGTAAACTTGAACAAGGTCACCTTAAAGTAATGTTTTGTTATGAATATGAAACAACAGTTTAAAAAAAAAAACTATTGCATACCCTCAATCTTGTCCGAGTAGGCCTATATCAGACTAACTTCAGCTTTCTATTACTCAAAAAATAAATGAACCAGATCTATTCTTATGCAACTGAGAGACCGCTGCAATAAGAGAACTTTTTGGAGAATCTAACCATTCGTCAGACAGTTTAATTACAAAACATTTCTAAAGTATTGACTGAAAGAGGCTAAAATTAAAGTTTTTTTCCCCGTAAATAACAGCTTAATATAGGTGGCGCCATAATAACGTCAATTTTTAAATATGACCCATGTGATCAACATTTGCATTAAATCTGGTGTTGATAGCTCCTGTAATTTTAGTATGCTTTTTTACCCTGGAAATGCATCTCAGCAAGTATAACGCAAAGAACATTTTCATTATAACTTTTCAAATTTCTTTGCATGTTCGCTCTCTTCCTTGATGCAATTTCCACTTGTTTCTTAATGCACAGAAAAGAGTAGAGAAAGGATGGGGAAAACAGTAGTAAGTACACAATGCGAATTCTTTGAAAATCAACATTCCTAACAGATGGCCTGGCACACTTTTTCTGGAAGATTTCATTGCAATGAGATAGCAGAGCATATTCTATCCCAAGTTTGAATATTGTTTTTATTATCCCTGTTGATACAGATTTGCCTTTCAATATTTAGGTATCTGTTCAATATTTTCTGAAAGGCTAAAAGAGAAATTGGTTCATTTCTACATCGAGCATTATGGATATAGAACACTGCGATTAACAAAAAAATTAAGATGCCTTTTATCTTGAATCCTATCTACTCCGAATATATTCTCATTGTTATTCAAAAGAAAAGGTGTCTGAAATGTATTTGACCACCAGGCCTCAAAATTAAGCCAGAATGTCTGTATATCTTTACAAAAAATGAACTTGTGTAACATTGATTCTTCGTTAGTTTGCAATATTGACACTTCGGTGATTCCCTCATTTTCATTATTTGCAACCATTGATTGTGTCATACAATTCTGTGAATCAGTCTGTATTGGAAATCCTGAAATTTGACACATATTGTGCATGTATACGGACACATAAATATGAAAGACGAATCCTCTGGTGTTGTCTGATGTTCCGAGTTCCATTTTTTAATCCCGGTTGGTATTTTGCGTTTCATGTCAATCAACTTTCTTAAAATATTCTTACTACAGAAGACATCAAGTTTCATGTTAGATATGTAAATGAAATTTTGTTCAATGTTTGTTCGTAACAGTTGTTTTTTTCCAAAATGATGGTTTGGCTTTGCGTAGTGAAAAATATTCTAAGAAATTAACTTTAATATGATATTTAGTAGCTATATCTTCAATCGTCATAAAATATGCATCCTCTGTTTAAATATCCTTTAAAAATTGTATCCCTGCTTTATACCACCTTAGGTATAGTATAGAATTACCATTGGCACATATGCAGTTATTATGTCATATGATTTCATATAAAATATTTCCCACAGAGCATTTATCACTTTTATTATATAATAAATTGGTTAACGTTAGTAAGGATATCTCGGTAAAAAGACGGTAAATGGATTGGCAAGTCAATGTCGCATCTGCTCTGAAACAGATCTGTTATAGATACAGGTGACCATCTGAAATGGGGTTCAGAGCAACATTATTTGAACAGAGGAAGCGTTTAACCCAGGTTAACTTCAATGAGACGTTTTGCAACCTGACGTCTGGAGCATTAAGACCACCATGTTTAACATTGGAAATTAATACACTTAGGGGGTTTATCCTCCAAAATGAATTGATCTATCAACTGCTGTGCCTTTTACAAACAGTGTTCAGGTATATGCAGAACAAACAGGATATATCAGCTTGGACATGGCTAAAGTTTTGGCAATTAAAATTCTTCCTTTAAGTGTAAGACATCTTAATTTTCAAATTCTAAACATATTTTGAATAAGCAAAATTTGTCATCGAAGTTAGCATCTGCTATTTTACTTTCATTGTCATCAAATATAATTCCAAGAATTTAAAAGGACCCGGAGCACCATCTCACTGGTAAATCACCGTCTTCTTTTCCTACTGAATTTCCAATCCACCTGGCTTCTGTTTGTCTAAATTAGCTTTCAGGCCTGAACAGAAACCAAATTAAAAAAGGGACATCAACAGATATCTTCCGGATTCCTCATCTTTAAGAAAGCATGTCGTATCATCTGCAAACTGTGAGATTTTTATTTCAGTGTTTCCTATAATTATGCTTTTTACACGTTCGTTATTTCTGATATGTATGAAGAATAATTCAACGACTAATATGAAAAGGAACGGAGAGAAAGGGCAGCCTTGATAGACACCTCTCTCGGGTTTAAAAAAGGGAGACCTGTGCCCATTATTTATAATACTTATACTAATGTCATTATATAAAACTTTTATCCAAACGATGAATTTCGCTCCAATATTAAAGGACTTAAGTGCTCTCTCTATGTAATTCCAACTTAAAGTGTCAAAAGCCTTTTCATAATCCAGTTGTAATGAAATCCCGGGGTCTATTTTTTGTTTATATAAGTGTAATATATCGATATATATCTGGTCACAGTGAACCAGTGTTGACAGGAAGGGTGTCAGCCTGTTTGCCAAGGTTTTGGCTATGATCTTATAATCAGTGGGCAAGAGGGTAATGGGCCTGCAGTTTTTAAGAAACATCCTGTCTATAGTATGCTTATTTGGCTTAATGACGAAGTTTAGCTTTCTGTAACCTCAAATAATTTCAATTCGATAACATTTGATATCTGATTCTTAAACAAAAATTGGCGCTGCTAGCTCTGATGTTTTGGGAGATGGCATAGGTTAACATACGGTGGATGCCAGTTTGAAGACGCCGCACCATCATGGCATGAGCTCACAGATTGACTATAAATTGGGCCGGTTTCCTCCAACCAAATAATATATATATAAAAAAAATGTTCAGCGCACTCCCAAGTAAACTATCATACACTAAAAAAACTTTAATAAAACCAGCATAGTCTTTCGGATAAGTAGCTGACAATAAAAATATAGAATTTCAATAGTTTTAACGGGTAGGGGTAAATATTAATATCTGCCACTAATGATAAATGTACATAACTGCCACATTTGACGCCCTCTCAGAAAGTCCTGGGTCTTAGCTATCTACTAAGACAAAATTTGTTATGATATCTTTTGTATTCATGACGTTATTAACTAAATACTGTTGAAAAGTCGATGCAGCTCAAAGGTTAACTGTTCATATCGGGTCACTCATACTTCATTAAAGTTTTAGCCTGAATGTCCAAACATATTAAAAAGAGACAAGGAAAACCAAGCTGGTACATGAGACTAAATCAAGGAATAAATGACAATAGCGAAAATGTCATAAGTTCCTGAATTATTTAAATAAATGAATAAAAATACCAATTTTTCGGCAAATTATATGGGGTAGGGGTAGATATTAGTATCTGCCAATGAATGACAATTGTACATAACTGCCAAATTTGACATACCGTCAGAAAGCCCTGGGTCTTAGCTATTTGTAGAGACCATTTTTTTTCATGATATCTTTAGTATTCATGAAGTTATTAAATACATACTGTGGAAAAGTCGATGCAGCTCAAAGGTTAAATTTTATATAGGGTCACTCATACTTCATTTAAGTGTGAGCCTGAATGTCCAAAAATATTAAAAAGGGACAAGGAAAACACAGCTGGTAACTAAGATTAAATCAAAGAATAAATGATAATAGCGAAAATGTCATAAGTTTCTGAAATCTTGAAATAAATTAATAAAAATACCAATTTTTCAGCAAATTACATGGGGAAGGGGTAAATATTAGTATCTGCCACTGATGACAGTTGTATATTACTGCCAAATTTGACATACTGTCAGAAAGCCCTGGGTCTTAGCTATTTGTTGAGACCATAATTTTTCATGATATCTTTTGTATTCATGAAGTTATTAAATACATACTGTGGAAAAGGCGTTGCAGCTCAAAGTTTAAATTTTCATCTTGATCATGACATTCAATAACGGATAACTAAGACTAAGCTACCCCTCTGCATCAGGTATCATACTACAATATTATCTACATGCATAGGCCTTTAAGAATAACCTGCTTAAGTTTTGCCACCCTGGTTGGTACCAATATCTGCTCTGGCCCTAGACTAATTTTTCCGGGTTGCGTTTTATAAAAATTATTTCATTGTTTAAATAATCTGACAATTAAATTGACAGTATAGAGCTTTATCTTGCCATGAAATAATTTGTCCACTTGAGAACAGAAATCGTTTTGTTTGGTTGTCATCGTTTGTTTCAGGTTTCACAATCTGGCCACAGTCGAGGGGTTATAAATAAGACTCCGCTCAATGTCATACAATGTCCTGCAACCTGCAAATAAAGACATTTTCACAGCATTAAAATGTTTAAACTGTCTTTAACAGATATATACAGTGTATATATAAATATATATATATATATATATACAGTGTATATATATATATATATATATATATATATATATATACTGTTACATTTTATATTTATATATTTTATTCATACTACTTGAAATAGACAATCATTTGCTCCAACAAACAGCACGAACACTGAACATTCAATGTTCACTACGCTTGGCCATTTGAATTCAGTTTTGCTTTGTTTTGACTGTAGCCGAAATGATTTCCGAGGGCCGAAACGTTGTGAATGGTGTTTGTATTGCGTCTGCCAGTTCCAAGTGATGTCTATCAGCTTAATTTTAATAACCAAGAGTTTCCGTTTCAGTAGCAAATAAAGTGATGTTTACTTTATTACCTGACAGAGCCATGGCCGAACTGAACTCCTCTCTCAGCAACGAGAGAACATCACGAACTCCATCCTGGCCCTACAAATGTAACCCGTAACAATATATACGTATAATGTTGTAGTACAGTCAACATAATCAGAGTCCAATTGCAAGTACAAGTCCAAGCCGCCCGAGTCCTTTAGGTGCGAGTCCAAGTCCACCGTCTTCGAGACCTTTGGCTTCGTGTCTGAGTCTTTTAGAGCTCGAATGAAATGTCTTGATTTATAACACTTTAAAGTTTTGATATTCGAGGTTATCATGCATATTCCTGTTTCATTTTACACATGGTTTTGCTTTGAAGTTAATATACATTTAACTCCCGATGCGGGGATAAAGCTTTGTTTGTACAGTCTTGATTTTTTTAATATTCTGTCTTTATAGTGTATTTTGTGTATGTGACACTTTTCTCCCCTTTGACACGAGATGGGCTCGGCCTGATATCTCGAGTACTGACATGAGTCCGAGTTCAAGCCCCCGTCCAGGACGGTAAAGTCCAAGTCCGAGTCCAAAAAAAGTGGACCCGAGTCCAGACTCGAGTTCAACATCACTGAAGGTGTCATAATTAATTCATATGAAAGTGTCATATCCCTTATTAATTAATACAACTTTTCTAATCTAGGAATAGAAATAAAAGACACGTTCGAAAAAAATTCCCATTAATTCTTGAGATATATATTTTTTATTAATTTATATATTGTGAACATAATTTCTGCTCCTTAATTTTTTTCAGTTATAATTTCTAACTAAAAATATGCTTTATAGGCATACAAGCCTCTGCCATATGGGTGATCCTAAATGTGGGGTACGGCGCAACCCTTGTTTTCATTCAATGATTAGGCCCATATTCCAAGGTTCAATTGTGCGTAGGTTAACCAACAAGTGTTTGCATTCACTGTTTCGGCTAATATTCCTTCGTTCAATCGTGCGTATGTGACTGCACATTTGTGAATATTCCTGGAAGGCATCCATGGCCCGGACCTACACCAAAAATCTATTTGATTCTTCATTGGCAAATTCGTGAGGTGCCCTGAGAGACTTTCATGGAATTCCTTTATTGAATGTGTAAGTTATAATGTGAACATACACACCCACACCCACCAACACCCACACAGACCCCCCCCCCCCCCCCTCCCCCTCCTCCTCCCCCCCCCCCCCCCCCACACACACAAACAAAACGGGAAGGAACGCATCCCCTCCTGGCGGAGGCAAATATAATGAAATAGAAAACCTTTACCTTACACGCGAGCACCCAGATTGCCGGGCGACCAATAAACACCGCTCTGGCTCCGAGCGCCAAAGCTTTCAGTACATCTGTTCCCGTCCTGACCCCGCTATCCAGGTACACCTCTACGCGTCCTCTAGCGGCAGCGACTACTTCCGGTAAAGCATCGATCTGAAAGAGTAAGGCTATTCATCATGTTTAGGGCTTGACTCTCACATATATAACTAATATACCTTTCTTGTTGATATTTTAGGGGAAATCGTCAGAAATAACCCGTTGTGAGAGTGAAATGTAATGTAAAGGCATAACAATGTCATAACACTCAAGGGGTGAAATGAACTGTTCATGAAGTACATATTAGATTTGATGTAAATTTAATAATTAGGCAATCATATCATAAAAGATGTGATCGTTCAGACCTGTTAACTTACAAGTGGTGTAACACCGAGATTTGTAATTAAAGTTATATCAAAATAAGACACCTGTTTAAAAACTTAACAACCTATCTTTAGAAAATGATAAAGATATAGAAAACTCATTTCTTGATAAAAAATTTCAATATTTATATGTTAGTTGCCCTTTTAGAGTCCAGCATAATTGTGACCGCGAAAAACTGCCATTTTCCAGAAGAACAAATTCTTTGTGTCATTATAAATTTTCTTTAATATGACTTTTTAAAGGGACCTATTTAGAAATCTGGCGTCTGTTAACTAAAGATAATTTAGTAAACCTTTCACAAATACAGATCAGATGTCACGCCGATCCCACGGTACACGGTTCGTTTTGTTTGTATTCACGTGTTCATAAAATGTTGGGGACCCGCCAAAATAACCCGGAAACATTCAACAAGTAAACCTGGAGGAAAGTTAGACGAACCAGAGTTTGGCTAAAGGTGTTTTGTAGCCAGTCACCTTTTAACTTCCGCATATTTGCAACCAGCCACCTTCAGTTACATAGTTTCTGTTTGTCATCATGGGCTCAGATGCTGTGTTTACTAATAGTTTATTGATGAGCAAGGCCATACATCCATCAGAGAGGAATAAAAACTAAGCAGAAATTAGGCCAAGCAAAACAGGTATGGTTCTCAGGCACTTTTTTTTCAGAAATCAGTGCGAGCGGGAGCATTTTTTATTTCAGCTTTTGTTGTGTGTGATTCGATATAAGCATGAAAATAACGGGCTTTGTTTCCTAAACAGGTAAAAGCACTACATATCAAAGAAAATCGTATCAAAATTGCATTATTTTATCTTCTTGAAAGATGAACATCAAAATAAGAATTTTTATGCGGGGGCCTTTTTATTATTTTGGCCTTACTTGCAGTTAATTAATTTGTACCAAGATCAAGCCAGAAATCACATAAAATCTTGGATAAATGTTTAAATTAAGGACTAGTGTAAAATTATATTTGTCAGTCTTTAAAGAAAAAGTACATTGCATAAAATGTATTCTAGCACCACTGCAAACAATTCGTAAGCTGTTCAAGCATACTAGTAATCCACTTTGACATACAGTGGCCTGGACTGTATCCAGCACTCTCCCTCCGTGGTTGGACACATAAACAGCATCAGCGCCGTGTTGTATAGCCAGCTCTGTGTCCTCAGCTGTCAGGATTCCTTTTGCCACAACCGGCAGCCCCGATTCCTTCTTTAGCCACGAGATGTCGTCCCAATTCACTGCCGAGTCGAAAAAATCGCCGCCGATAATGGGGATCTGGCCCTGAGGTAATGGAAAACCGTTTATTATCAAAAGTAGTAGAAGTTATGGTAGTATAAGCAGTAGTACTAGTAGAAGTTTTAGTAGTAGTATTTCATGTTAATATTGAGGGGACATATATGCTCTGTGAGTTAGTCCTTTTGTCACATAAACAGTTACATAAAAATCGACTGTTCCATGTATAATATATATATTCTTTTCGTAATTAATGAAATGATATTAAAAAATATTATCATCAGTGAACTGATAATACATCCAAACATGATACAGAGGCATTTACCGGGGGCAACATTGGGGCCGCCAGGCTTTGCCAAATTTCCACCGCATCCTGCATGGCTGCTTGCTGTCTTAGAGGGACGGGGGCATCCACAGTCAGAACCAGGGCCTTGAAGCCCGCCGCCGCCGCCCGCCGTATGTTACTCTTTGTAATGTCTCTGTTTTTGTCGATGTAGACCTGGAACCACTTCAGACAGTCTGGGGCGGCGTTTTTTGATGTCTTCCACGGACCTGGTGGCCCCAGTGCTCAGGATATAACAGCACCCGCTACTTTGTGCACCTAAACTCGGAATTAGACAAGCATTTAAACACAGTTTTTTAATTGCACTACGCTCTTTACACAGCGCTTTACCCATAGGCAAACTACCTATATCGTAAAAGCTTTCTGTTATGACCTTGTATCCTGAATCTACACCAGAGGGGAGCACTGTATTTTGGTCCAATCAGATGAGACCCTGTGCTGATAGACAAAACGGTTTACCAGCCAAGCGGGGAATACACGAAGCCAATGTTGTTCATTTCGTTTTGAGTGGCAGCTCATCGCCCCGGCGACCGTTTGAACAATCCATAGGCTCAGAGAGAATTGCCCCTCACTTGGTTTCTGGGCGGAGCCTGATGCCTGTCGAGTGTTTGTTGACTTGCATTTGGTTGGCAGCTTGACACATCAGCAGTTTTTTTAGCAGACAAGCCCATGTGCACCACCTGGTGTTTAAGTGCATAAACGGTCAAAGCAAGCAGCGGGAAAATTAGTAGCTTCTTTAGAAGCGCAAGATTTCCGCTGCCTCGGGAGCGTATAATTGCACATGTATATAGATACAGTAGAGACCAGTAAGATAACACGGCCATACAGGTGATGCTTAGTAATTTGCATTAAACATCGTTTTGGATCAGGCTGAATCCATGATAAACAGACATTCGTAATCAAGAGTCTACTTATACATCATTACTGAACTTACTGTGTGTGGCCTTATATTTGCAAGGTTAAAAGTTCGCGATTTCCCCTTTCTCAAGGTTTCGCTTTTCGCGATCTCACCATACAGTAAATCACATATACCACTAATTTTATGAATAATTAATGTATTCACAAAAACCTTTACAGTTTGACAAAACCCAAGAAAAAATTCAATGCGAGGAAATTCTTGCTTATTATAGATAAATAATGTAAAATATTTTATATCATTCATAATATCAATCATTAACTTGCGGATGACATATAATATATGTTAAAAGTAAAATATAGAATTTTGACTTGCGACAATAAAAGCATAGATGTTATAAGGATACCAATGAGGCAACACGCTTAAATTATAAACAAACGTTCACCTTTGTAGTTCGGGCTTCTTAATCATGATTTTAGTTATCCGCTTTTAGTTACCCGCCCACCATTTTTGTTATGCTGATATATCTAATTCTAAATCTTAGTGTATTTACGTCTTCAGAGTTCCATTTTGGGACTACGTCACAGGGCGGTAGAACTCGCTTCCTGTCATTTTTATTTTATATCCTGGTGTCACTCAGGCCCGGTATCTACCACACCTGAGGGTATTCAGTGTGTAATCATCCCCATTGCTGGGTCATAACACCATGGAACCTCCCTAAGATGAACTCTTTTGTAAGAGATACGGCTGAGGGGTACAGCCTTCCAATTAAGCCTGCAGTGCGCTCACCCTGAGTTTGGCCCGAACCTGAAAATCTCACCCCTTCTCGGCTAAGATTTAAACTCACGACTTCTTGACTTTGAGTAATTTGCTCTACCTGAGCCACAGATGCCAGTTTATTCACGAATTTGCCATTTTCGCGAACATTTTTCTTTTGCGAAGCTCGCGAATTCGAAACCCTCGCGAACATAAAGTCAACCACAATATTTATCCCTTGAAGTTGCTGTTTCTCCATCCGGGTGGAAGAGAGCATGCGTCCAGGACGGAGCGACCCCTATCGGCATCGACACGGGATGACCCAACAAAGATGTTGCCAGATCCCTGGAGGATACACCACGGAGCATGCGCGGACGTAACCGAATCCTGGTAATTAAGATATGACAAACCTTTATGGCGTTTCATAATGTCTTGATCTAAACCTTGGCTCAGGATAATATGAATTTAATTTCAGGCTGCATCTTGAAATCTCCGTAACTCTTCGAATGTACATTGGGAGTAATCAAAGTAACAGTGTTAATTATATTTAACACAAGGGAAGAAATTTAAAAAAAAAACCAAATACATGTATTGTTTTGTCAGTTGATGGAAATCTTCCTTTGAGCATGCAGATAGAAAAGAGATTAACAAAATGATATAATACTTGTGTGGGTCTTATAATTTATTTTTATAGCTCACAGAGGGGAGAATGATTTATCTAGTTTTATTGGTAACAATATATTTTATTTATGTAAAAAATGGAAAACTAATGTACATACGACTGAATAGAGTTAACATTCTTGCAAAGTAATGTCGCCAGAAATCCCTAAAGAGGAATAGGCTGTAGGACGCGTCGTCCTCGTTTTAGTGAATGTAAGGGATGGTAGGTTTGACCTAGGTTTCATTTACGTTTTCATCAGTCAAATTACAACTGAGATTCATTCCACATTGGATCACCAAATGTTTTTCTTTGTTGTTTGCAGGAAATCTTCGTTTTCGGCAAGCATGTTGCAATGGTCAGTTGCGTTGTCTCTGTGTTTGTATGTCAGTAATCTACTTGCCACAATTTTGTAGCAATCGACCTAAAACTTACAGGGTTGATTGAACATCAAAAGTCCTTGGAGCGTATTGTTTTTTGTCAACATAGGTCAAAGGTCAAGATCAAGGTCATCGAAAAACGTCGAATTCATAACTTTGTCAATATTGGTCCTATCTTCACAAACTTAGGCTCTTTTTCTTTCTCTGTGTCTCCTTCATAATAGGCTCTAGTCGTCCTGTCTTAACTTCATGTCGCTTTGTCAGGATGTCTGTCTGTCTGTCAGTTGTCCTCAATTTCGCCTTCTTGCTGGTCTTACATATAGCATTCTACAGGCCACATTTTTGCAGGAATCCTTTTGAAACTGATACATTTTATGTCTTGCACTATTACATCAACACGAGATGTTCTAGTTATCTCTTCCAATTTTGGTCAGAGTTTTTTTTCTTCAAATCTTTGTCGAAAATAGTCTCAGCCACATAAACTGCACTTATTTATTCGTCACATTGCCTTCACTGACTTTGACCTTGGTATTACTGTTTGCATGTATTCCGGCAAGCGCGTGACCTCTGGTCGTCTTGTTTTTTGTTGAACTTTTTTTCTCAAATAATGTTTTCTCTTTGTACATGAAAATGATATTTATGTACTCATATTCGAGGAAATAAAATTTCGGGATTTTCAATTTTTCATTATTTCGGTAGGGTTCTATTTTCGCGACCTCAACATAAAAAGATGTACAAAGAGAATAACCAATAGTTTATGAGTTAATTTTTTCTCAAATGATATGTGTGCAAACTCTTAACAATTACACGTGTAAACCCGATCCAGTAAAAATAATAATTCATAAAAGATAATTTGAAATATCCGATATAATTTATAATTGCAATCTCTTATCATACACGATCTATAATTATTCTTAATATCAATCTTCCACCTTTTAACTTGCTTTTGACGATGACACATCTTATTTATGAAGGTTTAGTTTAAACATATTTATTTTAGTTGGATTATGCAAATAGCATAAAGTGCTAATGAACGTACTTTCATAATCATTTCGTGAAAATCGTAAATTCGAAGCCCTTCCGAACATAAAATTGCAACCACAGTATATATAGATAAATATTACACATATAATATATCTATTATATTGTATCTTCACAATTAAGGTTTACGAGGTTAAACATTTTCCGTTGGTTCGTTACTTGATATCCCACCGCTATGTTGCGAGGTATTATATTTCCCCTATTTAAGTCTGTCAGCTAGCAATTTTACACAAAAGGGATTTAGCAGGGTTTTTTTTTGTGGGGGGGGGGGGGTGATAGAGGGTTAATTTACATCATTGAAGCAATCCATTACATATGTAAAGTGAAATAAATAACCATAATAATTTAATTCAAATGATTATAACTTTTGTTTACACTGAAAATACGCATGCTTTCCGGATTTAATTTAATTCATCAATTATACGTCTACGTGACTATATGATATTGATGCGCATTTTATTTGACTTGAAACAGCTGTAAGTAAACATGTTCCAATGGCCTATATCTAAGCCCTTCAGCACATTTTGTACGCCGTTTAGCTATTTGAAGGCCCCAGTGCATTGTGGGGAAAAAAGTACTTTACTCACAAACCCTAACCAACAGAGCCCCACTTTCGTGAGGACGATTTTAAGAAGTGTGAGACCTCATTGTTCAGCTCACAATAACTCGTAAACATACGTACCATCTGTTCGAGCCAGCACTTTCCAGGACAGTTCGGGAGCGGACATGGTCCCTTGAGAAAAGTTTAGGGCCTCCTAAGCCACATTTAAAATTTTAGTTACCTGAAGATATCATGTGACCACGGGTTTTTAAATAAGTGTTCCTGATATCTTGAAGATATCATGTGACCACGGGTTTTTCAACACGTGTTCCTGATATCTTGAAGGGCCTCTGGGATATATATATATATATATATATATATATATATATATATATATATATATATATATATATTAATTATATTCTGAACGAAAAGATGCACTCCTTTATTAGCACTACAGGGATATACAATCATACCTGATATATGCAAAAATGAATCCTTCCAAAGACAAGAATCAAATGTATGTCTTAAGTTACCACTTACTTATGAGGAAAACGCTCATGGGTACTTGACAAGGTTCTTATGAACATATCCGTCCTTGTTAACGCAACGGCAGTGATCTGTAAGGACCATTAATCGAAAAGTTTTTACGGAATTTGAGTATAGTTTCAGGATTGCTTGGCAATGATACAAGAAACAATTTGATTAACAATGGGCGTTTCCGGATCACCATGAGGATGCAAGATGTTTTAAATTGAAAAAAGCACTTCTGAGAATGCCAGATGAGCTGCCTTGGCTGAGGTCTGCGCTCTGTTTGCTTTTCTAGTTACTTATTTTAATAGCATAGACATTAAAATATGTCTAATTGGTAATCAATAGACAGCCGTCTCATATTCTGGGAACAGCTAAAACAATATATATATATATATATATATATATATATATATATATATATATATATATATTTATATATATGTGTGTGTTTAAATATATATATATATATATATATATATATATATATATATATATATATTTACCTCTTGAATGCTTCTTTGTTTTCTCTCATTGTAATTTCCTCTTCCGCTCCAGAATTGACGACGTCTTTCTCCCTTTTTCCCAGGAGAACAGCTGCTCTGTGCTCATAATCTGACACGCACACTAAATCTGGCATGTTGCTCACGAGCAGAAATCTGAATACTGCAATTAAAAAAAAAACACACGTATTGTGCAGACAGAAAAAAAAAGAAATAACCTGAAATCAATATTTAAAAATAGTTTATAATGTTATGTGTATACAGGGCTCTCAAGAACGCGGGGGGTAAGCGTCTTAAATGCTAGACTTCGCGTATCTGGTGGTTTAAGCGTCCGAGGGATCAGCGTTTGCCTTGTAGCAGTTGCTGATCACCGCCGGTTGTCTCAAACAAACCGGTCTGTTGTGTAAAGTAAACTGACTGATCCATCTAACAAATAATCAGAGATGTAGCCGGGTCCACACAATCCTGATCCGAGCGCAAGTGCGAGTAGAACAAGAAGGCCCTCGAGTCCAAGTCCGAGTCCTTGGGGTCCATGTCCGCCATTTTCGAGTCCAGGCCTATTGAAACTCTAATCCAAGGCCGAGTCCAAAATGTTTTTATTTAAATTTGATTTTTAAGATTATCATGTATATTTTGGAAGTAATTTTACACAAGGTTTTTACTTAATGGAATATTTAATTCCATTTAACACCTAATGCGGAGACGGAGTCTGTACATAGTATAAGGACAATTGTATAAACTTGTTTTTTTTTTAATATTCTGTCATTACGTCTTTATGATGGGTTTCTAAATTGAATTTCAGGCCTTAGGTGTTAACGTTTTTGTATTTTTTTCTGCTGGACTCGAAATGGACTCGGCCTGATATTTAGAATACTGGCTCCAGGATCATCGAGTACAAGTCCCGACTCGATTCCTACATCACCTCATATAATAATATAATGACACGATTTCTAGTCTAATAGCGATATGACATTGAATACAAAAAAGGATCAATTAACGTAACCCTCAAAATTTTTACACATATAATTTTAAAACAAAGTTGAGACCCTCTTACATTTTTTCCCGATCGTCGGGGACACTTCAAATGTTCTTCGTGAATATATACACCCTGATTACAAATGGTTCACATTGTTAGTGTAAATAAATTAATTGGGTAGTGTAATTAAATAAATAGATAAAAACTATATATTTTACAATAGATGTCGTGTAATTCTTATACAAGATATTGAAATATATTTATTGAGATTTTTTAAATATTGTTTATTATTATATAAACTTGGGAATTAGATTAGTGGTTGAAGATGATAACGTAAATATACCTGTGCCTTACCTAATATAAGATGTGACTGAACAACTGGTGATTATTCTGGAATCTATCTTGAATTAAACTTTGAATGGTAGACACGATTATCCTCAGAAAACAATATTTAATGTATGTTGTACACTAGCGAGTTGTCTTTTATCATTTAACTTAACATTGGACTTTACCCTTGGTTTTGCGCCAAGTACAAGTCGAGTACAAGTCCCGACTCGATTCCTACATCACCTCATATAATAATATAATGACACGATTTCTAGTCTAATAGCGATATGACATTGAATACAAAAAAGGATCAATTAACGTAACCCTCAAAATTTTTACACATATAATTTTAAAACAAAGTTGAGACCCTCTTACATTTTTTCCCGATCGTCGGGGACACTTCAAATGTTCTTCGTGAATATATACACCCTGATTACAAATGGTTCACATTGTTAGTGTAAATAAATTAATTGGGTAGTGTAATTAAATAAATAGATAAAAACTATATATTTTACAATAGATGTCGTGTAATTCTTATACAAGATATTGAAATATATTTATTGAGATTTTTTAAATATTGTTTATTATTATATAAACTTGGGAATTAGATTAGTGGTTGAAGATGATAACGTAAATATACCTGTGCCTTACCTAATATAAGATGTGACTGAACAACTGGTGATTATTCTGGAATCTATCTTGAATTAAACTTTGAATGGTAGACACGATTATCCTCAGAAAACAATATTTAATGTATGTTGTACACTAGCGAGTTGTCTTTTATCATTTAACTTAACATTGGACTTTACCCTTGGTTTTGCGCCTGCATGCATTATGGTCTCCCGCTGTGTGGATACTGCCTTGAAACTGGGTTTGAATTATTCATATTGTCATGTGTTAATGAGGTAATATATATGGAAAGGTTTCGATTCTATCGAATGTAGATACACGTGCACATGTAAATTTAAATGTAAAGTGTTCACAACACAACTCACCAGTCAAGAACGGAATCTCATGAGGTTTTGGTGTGGATCCGTTGCATGATCCGGAACGTAGTCAAGAAATATTCACAGATGTACAGTCCCGTATGCACGAATTGAATTGGAAATATAGGCCGAATAAGTGAAGGCTATCACGAGTTGCGGGCGTGTGTCTCACATTCAAAATTTCGAGCCGATTGCACAATGCCATACCACGCTCTTTGGTCTGAACACTATTCTTTGCTCACTCCCCACCCTGGGCTCCTCGGTGTTCTGACCAGGGCATGTGGTTGATAACACACCCAGGACGCGCGGCTTAATTTGTTATTAACCAAGCCTATGTGACACCAGGATACAGAAAAACATGACTGGAATCGAGTGCTACCTCCCTGTCACGTAGTCCCGAACTAAAATGGCATTCTGAAGATGTATATACTTAGATTTAGAACACGCGTGTCCAGATATCCCTACTCTCAAGTAAAGGAGGTTAGATTAGCCATGAGCTTTTGACCAGTATGGGTCAAAAAAGCAACATGGTGGCAAGCAGTTAAAAATTGGTTCACATTGGAGGAATTTATTTTCTTTATACTTTTGTTTAACATGAACATGGGACATTTGCATTTTGCGGAGAACCTGCCAGTGAACACCAAACCATCTGTCCCAACTGTTTAAAGTGAAATATACATGTTTGAAATGTACATGTCCAGCATTCCGTCTCCCGGAGGGTGACTGAAATGTACAAGCGTCTCCGGCATGACGTCACAAGTCAACCAGTGCTTTAAAACACAGCGTATGACACACCGCGGGTAGCCAGGCTGATAAAACGCACTACCCTGCAGTAACCAAACAAAGCGGCTACCCTAATTATAAGTTTTTCGACATACCAACCCGAAGAAACGTGTTTTATATTGAGGTTTGAAAATAATATAAAATTTATTAAATACCATGCGAATCTCATTAAAATTTACCCTCTAAAAATCTGGCGTTCGCTAAAAACCCGGTCTTTCCTCATAATAATTTACTCTGAACACGGTCACACTAAAGGCGTTATGGGTTCGACTCTACGATCTGCCCAGTAATTTCCCCTGAAAAATTTGTCTTCGTAACAATATACCGATCCTAGTTCGAATCATGTAAGTATATATATAACATGAACGTTCATCAAGGCATAATAAAGCTGTGATTTACGGTTTGGTTCCGGTAAAAAAATCCCATAAAACAGGGGTGTATCCAGGATTTTTTCTGGGTGGGTCGTGATCATAATATTTTGGACCTATTCCCAAGGGCATGCATAGGCTTTTGGCTAAAGTGGGGAGGTGGAGCTCACATGGAAATGCGAGAAGTACCAGAAAGCGGGTATGATTGACCTGTTCTGTTCATGAGTATAGTAATATAAAGAATGCAGGAGTTGATGTATGATTCTGATGTTCCATACATTTTTCCATTGAAGCTTTTTAAAATGGCTGTAAAATGACGTTTTGAAACCAAATTAAAAAAATTTGTGATGCTTTATACCTGAAAACCATCTGAAGGTCAGAGAATAATCAGGGAAACCTCAGGGAATTTTTTCAGAGTTAGCTGCTGGAAACCCTCTTAATTACATCGATACATGTCTTATATATTACTTATTTTCTCGTGAAAATTTTTCATGTAGCCCAATTGGCATTTTATGTAAATGTTATCCATGCGGCCACCCCCGTAGGTAGTCGAAAGGCGAAAGATTAATGAATAATAACATATTTTGATGCTTGTAGCTCAGAGATTAACATTATAAACATATAATATCAGTATACGCGTGGGTTTAAACTTACATATCACTTCGATCGTATATGCACAACATTATTTTATTGGACCTTGATTTTCTTTTAGTAAAATACGTTACCAGAGACAACGGTTTGCCAACTACCCGCAGTTTTTGTTGATGACTTACTAATGTGTTGTCATGTTATTCTTTGGAAGGGAATTATCTTTTTAACATTTCATTTTAGGATAATTTAGCATTAACCAGATAAAAAATCATTAGCCAAACGTTTCAGTTAAAAATGGAGATTAATAGCTCTATTAATAGTGTTTGATGAAAAGTCCAGCTCACTAAACAAGTCTGCTAACTTAACTGGTGTGTTTGTAGTCTGATTTTGGAGGATTTTATATATATAGAGAGAGAAAAATGGAATTTATATTTAGGCCATATTGCTTGTCTACGGAAGCGTATTGCTGCCACCTGGTAAAAGAAAAATAAATTATTTATCTCGTACGTACGACATAGTATCTCGTACGTACGACATAGTATCTCGTACGTACGACATAGTATCTCGAACGTACGACATATTATCTCGTACGTACGACATACTATCTCGTACGTACGACATAGTATCTCGTACGTACGACATAGTATCTCGTACGTACGACAAATTATCTCGTACGTACGACATACTATCTCGTACGTACGACATAATAAATCTCACGAATTTGATTCATAGACTAGATAACATGCCAACAGATATATGTTTAAGCAATATGTATATGTTAAATAATGTATGTTTTCACATTAACTATATATATACAACATCTCCACCTCCTTGCAAACCGCTGGACCACCATTGAAATCAACACGCACAATCACATATATCTATTTATTTATAGTATATATTTAAATGCTATTCGATTCACATTTTTGTGTGTGTCCAGGTTTCTGTAATATTTCAAGCAAGCGAAATATACATCAAATCGTTGTCTGACAATCATATAAAGAACTCATTTTACGACAGGTGATTAAATAATGTTAGCAGTATATGATATTATAATAGTGACCCTGTCATAATGTTAATAAGAACAAAATCTTGCCTTTGCCAAACTGAAACTACTTTTTTTAGAAAGAAGGGTTCGGACAAGAGGTTCAGCTCCCAAATAGCCTGATTTTAAGTAACTGAGAATGATCATTTGTACGGCAGGTTTCTAATATTCTAAACTGATCTTTCTAAGAACTAGATTTATACATAACACATCGTGTAGTTGACCTTTTAAACTATTTAATGCATATACAACCATTGATATGATTGTTGGGTAGCTGAATAGAAAACAATACATTTAATGGGGTACGTATAATTTTTATTTTGAACCAAATTATAAATAAAAATATATTAAAAACTATCACTCATGGGCGTGCGATTAATCTGTGACAGAAGAATATGAAATTAAAAAATAAGTCTTAACCGCATATGTCAGGCTGAAGTGTTGGTAAAATCTACACCTCAGATTTGTCTCATTTGCGGATTGATAAAAGATAATGTATGTGGTACATGTATGTGTAACTCGCCCTTTTGTAAACGGCATGAAGTTCAACTTATGAAATCAAGCACTTCGTTTAATTAAATATGAATCATGAACCTCTCCTAATGGGCATCTCTGTATTACAGAACTTCGATAAGTGTCTGTTACGTGTTTACATAAGATGGCCCGGTGACCAGAGGAAAGATCTTGGTCGCGCATTTGCGACATTTATAAAAAATAAAAGAAACATAAAAGAAGAAACACCTAGAAAAGCTTGAAAACTCTTGGATTGTGAATTTATGTTGTACCACCACCAGGTGGAGTGAGCGCTGTGTTTGTCTCGTTTCTAAATTTTATTTCCATTTCAAATTTGCCATATAAGTATAGGACTCCCCCGCAAGTAACAATAACTAAATGTGTCTCTTGTACATGTCGGGATATTTTATCTGGTCAAACAAGAACCTCTAAATATTACATGTACATGTATTACTAATGACATTAATAGTATCCACCGGCTGAGCCATTCTAACACAGCGCTGATATTATATTTCAAGGCTCTCAGTCTTTTCATACACACACACACACATATATATATATATATATATATATAGAGAGAGAGAGAGAGAGAGAGAGAGAGAGAGAGAGATGAAAAAAGAAAGTGCGAGAGAGAGAGCCGAATGTATGGTAAAGAATTTAAATGAAAAAAGGACCTATTTACATTTTACAAACCAGGTATTTTGAGTATACATAAAAATACAATTTAGTCTCCTTAAACTATTAAGGTATCTTTCAATATTTCGTTCTTTGTTTGCTTTCTCTTGTATACAAGTGGAAAAAATACTTGCCCCGGGCGAGATCAATGAGGAAAAACAAACCTGGTGGTCGTAAAAATAAACTTCACAAATCAAGCTTTTTCAAGCTTTTCTGGGTGTTTTTTTCTGTCATGTTTCTTCTTTTTTTTATTGATTGTCTCGTGCGCTAAACTAAGATCTTGCTTCTAGTCACGCGGTCTTGTTATAGTTAACCGACAAAGGTGCACTGTGTTTACTCACACACAGAACCATAATAACGTATAAAACCGGTAAACAGGAGATATTAAGCCCGTGTCGACATAGATTTGCTGAACAACTTTCGTATTCAGCCAGAATGAGTTAATAACGTGAGACAAGAGGTCATTTGAGGTCAAGACTTATTTTAGAATTTTGTATTCTTCTGTCACAGATTAATCGCACGTCCATGAGTGATAGTTTTCAATATATTTTTTTTTATAATTTAGTTCAAAATAAAAATTATACGTACCCCATTAAATGGATTGTTGTCTGTTCAGCTACCTACCAATTATATCAATGGCTGTATATGCATTAAATAGTTAAAAAGATCAACTACATGATGCGTTATAAGAAAGACCAGTATAGAATATTATAAACCTGCCCCACAAATATCTGTTCTCAGTTACTTCAGTTAAATCAGACTCTTTGGGAGCTGTACCTCTTGTCCGAACCCTTCCTTCTCAAAAAGGTAGTTTCAATTTGGCAAAGGCAATATTTTTTTTATAATTAATATTATGAAAATTGTTTCTTATTAACATTATGGCAGGCTCACTATTATAACATCATATACTGCTAACATTATTTAATCATCTGTCTCAAAATGAGAGTTCTGTATTACTGTCAGACAACGATTGATGTACATTTCGCTTGCTTGAAATTTTACAGAAACCTGGACACACAAAAAATATGTGAATCGATTAGCATTTAAATATATATTTTAAATATATAGACATATGTGAGTGTGTGTGTTGGTTTCAACGTTGGTCCAGCGGTTTGCAAGGAAAAAAATGTGAAAACATACATTATTTAACATATACATATTGCTTATACATATATCTGTTTGCATGTTGTCTAGTCTATGAATCAGATCCGTAAGATTTATTATGTCGTACGTACGAGATAATATGTCGTACGTACGAGATAATATGTCGTACGTACAAGATATTATTTCGTACGTACGAGATAATATGTCGTACGTACGAGATAGTATGTCGTACGTACGGGATAATATGTCGTACGTACGAGATAATATGTCGTACGTACGGGATAGTATGTCGTACGTACGAGATAATATATCGTACGTACCAGATAGTATGTCGTACGTACGAGATAAATAATTTATTTTTCTTTTACCAGGTGGCAGCAATACGCTTCCGTACTTGTCCGAGTGCGCTTGTTAAGATATATTTTTAGTTTACGTATTTATTCTGTGTTTAAGTGTTTGCAGGTTGTTCTATCATTTATATTGTCTTGAGCGGTTGCCTTTGGGTGGTGTTTCTGGGTACTTTTAGTTCTGATGTTTTTGTTAACCTACCAGCTCATATTAACAGTGACTTTCCCGCTTTAAGACTGGCTTACACATCACCTGGCTTACTGGCTTACCGCAATGTGTCCCAGTAGGCTGTTCTGATGTATTCCCGATGCCAAGCCGATGAAACAACGATATGTTCCGGAGTGACCCCGACACTTAACATTTTTGAAAATGTTAAAAAATATCCAGATGTTACCCCGATATGCATCGATGTTTCCAAGCTGATGTTACTCCATGCCAAGTCGATGTCATAACGGGCGCGACATCAGCGATGACCGGCTTGTATATAACTGCGTATAAGTAATATGCAATGTCTTGCAATAACCACGCTCGAGTGAATATGACATTGGCATGGGAAAAGACTTGCTAGGGCTCGTACCTGAGCTAGTTAGGCTGTGGACTATGCCTCGAACAGAAAGTGCGCCAACAAATCAACTGATGTTCAGCGTATTCGCCGCTCCAGTGTCTATTTTTTTTTGGTGGCAGATGAGGCTTGTTTCTTATTTGTTTTCTTGCTTTGATTTGTTAATAAGAAATCTTAAAGGTAGTGAAAAATGACTACTTTTGTGTAGATTACATGCACCATACATTGAATTGAATCGAATTTTGTATTTTTCCTTATAAGTATGCACATTTCCACACATATTGTATCCAAATAATAATAATAATAATCAACTGGCCCATTGGCCATGACGCTTAGCTGAATTTGACAAATAGGTGATGCATGTATTAATTCTTATTATATTAATGTTATGATATATATTTGTTAAAGATTGAATGACTTCCAGAGTGCTCAGAATCAGGCGTTTTGCCCATAGGCCTTAGAAAATATGATACAGTGACCTTATTTATGGTTTACAAGAAGATTTTACCAAGAACTCCCCAGATGCTAAGTTCTATGTAGATTGCTACGATTTGCACACATCTAGCTTATAGGGTGCTATATGCTTACAGAATATGGGTCACAGTGACCTTAATTAGGGTTTCTAAGAAGACTTAACAGGGCTCTCCCTGGATCTTAATTAAAACAGAAGTTTCTACGTCCAACTGCTAACATTTGTACCAAAATGCTCAAATCATGTCTTTTGTCTATCTCACAGAATATAGGTGATCGTTTCCCTATAGCTAATTTCATGTTTCCACGGACATTTACCCAGGACCTCCATTAATATTACATAAGACGATTCTAAGCCCAACGGATAAAACCAGTGCCCTGTCTGTTCGTTCTAAATCATGCATGTCTTCGGCCTGTAGGTCGCTGAATATAGATCACCATGGCCCAATTTAATGTTTCCAAGGAGATTTGCCTAGAAATTCCCTGTGTAGCGTTTTGAGATTCTAAACCTAACAGATACGGTTTCAGCTCATATGACATTCAGGGCGCTCAAATCATACTTTCGTCCCAAAGGTCGCAGAATGTTAAACCAGGTAGAAAACTTACCCTCTCAGAGATTGTGTGAAGAAGTCTAAAATTTTGTTTTTGGATATTCTGTTTTTCTCAATTGTTACGTGTGTCTCTTTTATTGTGCGCTGTTTGCATTCTGATTTGTGTAAGGCAGGCCCTGGTTTATTGTGCGCAGGAGTGTTGCATGTGTCTATTAGGCAAGCAAAGTCCATTGCAATGGGAGACGCGCGAGCCGGCCGGCCCGCGTGTGGGGTCTGAAGTGTAGAAACACAGCGTTCTTTGTTCTAGATGGTTCACGTCTGTTCCTGTTACGTGTGTATTGTTCTTTGGGATTATCCATTTCTAGTACTTTCGGATAAAAAGTTATAAATAAGGGGCTGTGTTTAGAGCCGAGAGAGAAGGAGAGAGAAATATTCCAGCGGACACGGAAGAGTGTGAGTCAGTTTGTGGACCTTTCCGATAATTGCAGCACTTATAGATATTCTTCGAACTTTGTAACAGATTTTATTCAGTTTGCCTTTGGGACTATTACCAGAACTTCACTTTTGGATTAGAACAGATTGATTTCGGGATTGAATTGGACTATTATTCTCTGAGAAGATTTACGTGAACTGTTCATCTTGACTATATGTTTTCAAGGACTTGTTGAGCTGTGACAGTGGTGGTATCCAGAAAAGCCTAGGATCCAGACACTCTGGTACTGTACATTTTTATTGTTTTACTGTGTATTTGTATTGATTTTGCGCATTTTAATGTCAGGATTGTTTTAAGCATAAATTATAATTATTTGTTAACAAAAAAAAAACACTGACTTCTTTATTCGTTCCCCTATGACATTTTGAAATATTTTCATACATATAAACGGTGCATCTAATCTATAAATGATTTAAAAAATATTGCACATATAATTATTTTTGAGTGTTCTCAACAGAACTTTTAAGACACTTACCCTCCCCAATTTCTGAGAGTCGTTTATATATATATGCGTTGATCTGACCTTAAAAATATAAAGAATGATAATTTCAAACCTAGATGGGCTGTTTGTGGTATATAAATATATATATATATATATATATATATATATATATATATATATATATATATATATATGCCTAGATGATTAGTGTGTTATTAAAATATGCCTGATGTATGTGACATTTATCATTAATTTAAAACAGAATCTCACCAAAGAAGTGTAAAGCTTATAAGACTAGATGCAGTCCAACCAACTACAAAAGAATTTTTAGTGTGGATCGGTCTATGTATATTGTGATAGCAACTTGGATTTCATTCTTTGTATACCTTCAAGTTACTGGGCCTGTCTAGCTTTTCGAACGACCCACTCCCTTTAGCTAATTAGAGGATGCAGATTAGAACCGATCCGGGTGCACCTGGCCGACAAATCTTTATGTGAATGCAATCGACCAATACTTTTCTCAAGTGAAGGTGGCTCTGCATGGGTACAAATATTGAGTAGAAATCGATTTCCATTCTTGAGTTTTCTTATATACTAGCGAGATATACCTATAAATTCGTCATGCGACCTGTGACATCTGGCTTTAAGTGTGGGCGCAAAATTGGAGCCCATGACAGCGGGCTGGAGACACTGGGAATTATAACCTTGTCAAGGTTAGATGAGTGTGCGGCGATTGGACACGAAAACACTCCCAGGACAGCTTCCGTAGCTGTATATCACTGCAGGCTATAAGTGTGAATCGACAGCTCGCCTCCTTTTTGGCAACCGAGGTCGGAGTGATTAATAACCAGCTCAAGCAAAACCCTACACGGGAAATATTGAAATAACAGATAGAGTACTTTTAATAGGAAACAATGGCTTTAGTAAACGATTTATGTTCCGTGATTGATGGTTGCAACTTTTATTTATGTTTTGTAGTCGGCTATATTCTGAAAGATAGTTTGAACGAACGATCGTTTAATCGAACAATGCCCTAGTCCCCAAGGATATTTAAATAAACCACGCTCTACGAGATATGTTTCATTATATGAGACAAACCTTTTTTTTCGTATCTGAAGAATTCAGTATGAGGTATCAGACGTTTTTATGCGTCAGTCAGTGACTTCACCTCTTTGTTGGGAAGTCACATGGATTAGTTTATGAAGATTTGACGAATGAATGACGTCTCGAGAAATCCAATATATCTTTGATATAGATTGAAGGCAGCGTATACCAGGCGACGACAAGAAAAAACTCAAAGAACGATTATGTGTTGATGCTGTAACTGATACATGGTACTGCCTCGGCCATGTCATAGTACTATTTTTCTTACTTTCATAACAGTATGATCTACGTATGCTTACCAAGACAATATACAGACTTTGGTCAGCTAAGCCAGTTATTTAAGCTGTCAGGCCGTCCGTCCGTCAGACAATGTTGTTTGCTACCGTTGACCATGGGACACTTTATATGTGGTGTGCAAACCTTTACTTGGACCAGGTAATCACTGGTCGAGAAGACTCTTGTCAAGTGACAAAGGATTGTCGGGAGAGATGTCAATACATGTTATATGGATAACCACATTTTTTTACTTATAAATGTTGTAAAATATATTCATATATGGCCGTGTCTGGCATCCCTAATTTGACGTCATAAGTAAAGAAATAAAGTGCTGCGTTTTACTCCTGTAAAACTCAATGGTCACGTATAGTTTATCTGATGTAAAACATAATTGTATGCGAAAGTGATTATATTTATACATTTTAGAGGCATTATGACTTATCTGCCAAAAGTTCTTATCATAAACATTACATAAAGGAATATTTCAGTAACACCGTCACGAGGTTCATATATTGTTGCATCCTCTTCAATGGAACGCCTCTGATCGAATTGGATTGGAGAGATCATTTATTTTCATCGCTGATTAAAACTGCATGCATGGGGGATATAGACCCTTTATGTACACAAATATAGAAAACATATGATTCCTTCGAAAGTAAAAATATGTTTTTGTGCTTGTTCTCGGTTTCTAAAGATTTCTTCACCATTCAAATGATGAGGCCTCGTAATGGTATTAAAATCACCATCACCTTGTGCCAATAAGGACTTTTTGTTTCTTTTCGTGAACACGGTGACAAAGACATTCTAGAATATACTTAAAACAAGTATAAGTTTGAATACTGACATACAAAATATTTCGTTATCTTTTAGATTATGGAGAAAGAATAGTGAAAGTAATATGTATATTTGACTTACAGCTGTTCAAGTTGATATAGAGAGTAATAAATAAACATATATGATTGTTCTATGGTAGTACATGCTGATAAAACACATCAGAGGAATATAATCTACATATTACTTTCTATTTGTTTCTGTGAGATAGTTAAACATATGAAGAGATACTCTAGAAGTAGAAAACTGATGTAGTAAACTACGTAGAAATATCTGTCTTTAATTTTTATATTTTTGATAAACAGATGTAAATGATATTCTGATTCTCAGACTTTGAATTGTCAAGTTAACTTAAAAACAAAATCTGCCAGCAGCCGATAATTATATTATGAACGTATAAGATATTATAAATTATAATTAATACAATAGATTATTATATGATATATATCTATGATACACTAATCATATCAGAAAGGAAACAAAATATCTTAATTTTACAAAAGCAACGAACGTTTTTTGAGTCTACATATCCCTTTGTATTGATCTGGGCAATATATTACTTATGATAACCGGCTTATGTGAATCTTACAATCAAAATGGTTTCTAAAGGATCTCTAAAACAATAAATTTTTAAAATTGTTTACGAAAAATCCTTTTTATATAGATTTGCCGCAGTAAATAAATATATGGATGTTTCTTAGATGTATTAGTAACCTCACAAAAATATTTGATAAATAAAGATCTGTCAAAATAATATTTTGCTACACCTAAGTACATGAAATATATGAAAAACTAAACCAAAATAAATAGCCCGGCATTATAGTTCTAGCCACAGCAAGAATATCAGCTATCATTTTGAAAGCCTTTTCCTTAGTGACATATGCAAGGAGAACGCATTAAATAGGTGATTTTACAAAATCAAACCTTATTTCAATTTTATTATATATATATATATATATATATATATATATATATATATATTTATATTTAAATTTACATAAAGCGAAGCAAGACAGGCATTTAGTCTGACTGGCTAAAAGGCTTTAAATCAGCAGTTCAAGTGTACATGGCACAAGAAAAACTTTTTTCCTGACTCATCTTTATCAAGGACGTTGCTATTTTTTTATATATGCTTACTTTCACTTAGTCAATTAACCCTTTAACGTATATATACCTTCAATGAAGCATGATAAGGATTGGATTTGACTGGGGAAAAAGGTATAATGACAGCAGTTCAAATGTACATGAAAGAATGATAGAAAAGGTATTTTTTTCTCAACGCATTCGTTCTAAGAACGTTGTTTTTGTAATATATCAGTCAGAGAACTGATATATTAAATCCAGAAAAATATCATCAGTGATTCCCGGAATAAGAAATTATGGCAAAAATTAAGCTATCCAATAGTTTTCGTTGAAATAAAGATCTAAAAAAATTATTTCCAATATATTCCTAATTATTTGAGTTTGATTTCTATTCGCTGATTGGAGAACACTGACAAATCAAAAGTAACAGGATGACCCAAAGTATGAATCCCTTTTGCTTCATCTTTCATTTAGCAATTCTTTATTGGATATCTTTCGTGGCATTACATAAGCAATGCTCGTTACAAACATGGCAAATCCTATGCTATCTATATTTTATTAACTGGGGTCGCACTGGCCTTTTCTTCCTTGATTCCTTTGTGGCCACGCATCGGATATGCACATTCCTTATCTTGGCCTGTCAGGCATGATGGATAGTACGTTCTATGGGGTTCATTTTTATTATTTCTCCATACATCCAGAGATATTTCAAACTGTTTTTCAAAGGGGATATCTCAACGCCACCTTTTTCCAACAATGATTGTGTAGAAAGACTGAACGCAATTTGTCACTCATCATCAAGGCTGGAGGCCCTCCATAACATGGCTATTTTGTGCAAGATGGAGTCAAACAATTATGTGGATATTTGTCACACATATATAAGGAGATTATTACAATATTTAACAAAGCTTCTTACAGTTTCTTCTTAGTAAAGGAGGTTATTTTTGGAAGCATTATAGGATCCTGTTACACTATTCATGTATACTTACGTATTGGGATGATGCAATTATTTGTTATTGGAAAAATCTAAATCTGTAGACCACGTCCGTGAAAACAATGATTCACCTGTCAAAGCTTTAAAAGCGATTTTTTCATAATTAAATCTTCGTATTCTTATTTGCAGGTAATATATTTATAAGTGCACACTTCAAGGAATGGGGCAACTGTGACTTAATAAAAGTCAGCTATGAATGTAAATGCTCGAGAAGTAAATTTGATTAAAAATAAAAATAAATTATGGATCGCGAGGAATATCGTCTTATGGTAAATATTTTACTAAAACTGATTGTTAATTAATTTAATAAACACTGTAAAGCCAAAGATTAGGAGAACAGAAAAAAATATAAAACGGTTATCTACCACGTATTCATCTTCTAGGAATTAAAACGACAATTTGAAGAAAAAAGAAAAAAATAACTGCGTACTTTCTTTATAGCAGAGAGTAACTTCGTAGCCGGAAGCCTGTCTGGCTACAAAACGATGTGTGTCAACAGCTCCCGTGCATATCACATCAAAAAAGGTACGGATGTGTTTTTCCAGCCACCTCAGTGTTCAGATTATTGATATTTTCTAATATATGCTCTTTTTTAACTCTGCTGTCTAAATCGACAACATAACACAGAAGACAACGGTTGATGTTTTACGAATCAAAGACAGCAAGCTCTTCAGCATTCCTTTGACATTTCAACATCAGTGAAAAGATAAATGTCTTATAACTAAAGTCATCGAGGAATTGCCGCTTATACAAACTTTAAAAAATAATTCCGAGCCAAAATATATATGTTCTTCACTAGGATATGCTTGATGTGTTTGTTTTAGTTCTTTTCAAATACCAGGTCAAATAAGAGATTACACCATGCCATTTAAATACAATAGGCTTAATCTTCATGTTTGCAATAGGTACATAAAATTGTAATATCTGTATATGCTTAAAAGGAAGGTAACTGCTATGATATATTGATAGGGAAACAATATATGTAATAAAAATATAATAATGTTCAAATGTAATAGTTATAGTAATATAGTGCAAAGTAATAAAGTAAAATATAAACCATAACCGTCCTTATATGACTATCCATGTAAATCATTACAAACGCTGTATTAATCGCTCTTCAACTCCTTCTGCGAAACCTTTGTTATGGCATCTTTTACAACCAGGCGAATGGAAGAGGGACAACATTTTTCATACCAGTGAGTGTGATTTGTCGGATTACAAATTTAAATGTATTATATTATTATATGATACACCTCTCTCATTGGTATAAACATTCTTAACATTGTTCGAACCCTGCGCTAAGGCAAGCAGCGTCTAGGTGAAAGGAATTCTTGGAAGAATGCAGCGTAGAACCAATGCTTCACGAGTGGTTTTGCTTGTTCCAGGAACGTTATTCCGGGTCGAACCAATCACCCACCGCTCGAATTAAAGAAACGTATCAGAGGCTTGTCGACTAATAGAAACTTGGTAGAAAGAGACGGGCGTCAGTGCTTATTCAAATCAATAAGTGTTCCTAAGTGGCAATGAAAGAAGTCCCGCTAGGGGGAAGCAAACGGGGGGGGGGGGGGATGGTACCTGGGGTCCGCATTGATCGACATATCCCTTAGAAATCCGCGTGAGGAACTTATTAGTGAAGAAAATATTATTGTTGGAGAGCATCCCAGTCGTAGCCAGGAGTGTAGATACGATTGTAGACAGCCGTGATGTCCAAAGTTTGGGAAAAATTGGTGTTCAACATTGTGGCGGCCTTGATGTTACCCAGCGTGCAATACAAGATGTTCCCGGCTGTGTGAAACAAAATAGTGCACATGTTTGTGAACCCATGTGGCGCAAATCGTGTAGAGGTTTGACGTGTGTCGCAAGGTAGTGAAAGGCTAGGGCATAGTATGAATATTGGTTTTAAGGATGATGAAAATAATAGTCAACAGAGTGTCGCATAGGATGTTATTATTAGTGATGAGTGAATACATTTGAAGGTTGTATAATGCCATATGCTCTAACGTGAGATGTTACTCTGGATTAATTTATATTGTATGATGATTTATGTTTCTTTCTGAACTCTGGACCTTTGGCAAATTTACTAAAATGCATACTAGTATATTGATCACTATACTTAAATGCATTGCATATTTCACAGATAGAACCTGTCCAATCGATTTCAACCATATGCTCGTACAGGAGGAGAAATCTGAACCCAATCCAGGTTCTTGTTATGCTTTGAGTCAAATACAGATCACACAGATCATTGGGTACAGGTGTGATACAGATCATTGGGTACAGGTGTGATGGCCTTATAAGTAAGGGTTTGTCATTAAGTGTTTCTATTATAGTTTGTCATTTAAAGACTTATGTTTTTGTCAAGCTTTGCACTGATGTTTGACTTATTCCCAAGTTACTGGCAATTTTCCTCTTGACACGTTTACCTGGATCGTCCTCTTGAGGATGAATGTTCTCTTCAGTGTATACTTCTTGTTTGTCTCATCTCTTGCAGTCCTTGGCCTGCCAGCCACTGGTTGTCGATCAACTGAAAAAAAAGGTTCTTTCAAAAAGTTTAATTACCCTATCCCAGATCGTAGATTCCAGAATAGTTAGTCACCCCGGAGCAAACGGCCATACACACCAGTACCCAATGTCCTGTAGCCAGATGACTCTTGAGGACACCGACCGCAGGACATCATCCATTACCAAGTACTGGATAAAGCAAATTTTGCTATGCACATTTATTCATGCAATAAATCAGGGTGATAAATTCCTGGACCAATGAAATTTTACGGACATTTTAAAATTATGTACATCTTCATACACACAAACATCCAGCAACTTACTTACAGTATTTATAAAATGATAAACCCCTATATATCGGGGCGTTTTTATAAATCCCCATACATATATACTAACATGAATAGAAAAGACAGTCATGTAATAACGACTACAGTCACAAATGACCTCTGAAAAACCTTGTTTAATAATAATGATAATAATAATAATTATTATGATACTATATATACATATTGTAAGATGGATTGTTAGATGAATAAATAGACAGTTAGATAGGTTGCCCTTTATAATAATCAACATTTAAAAAGGCCCTTTTTCGCTGTGATGCCTGAAGACTTATTTTTAATTAGTATACATTACATGAGTGACAACTTGCAGCCAGGCATTCAGTGTGTCTGGTTCTATTCCTTTTAATGTCAGTAGCCGCCTTAGAGATGATGCATTTACTGTCCAGAATGTTTAAACCCATTAGAATAAAGGATATTGATTATTTTCTAATATAAGCTTGCATTCTCGATCCAAAGTCTAGATCCCAGTGACAAGACAGAGACTGTCTCGTAAAAAGATACCGTAAGCAACACTAGGACTCCCTTGATATTTCTTAACTGACCCCAAAATATGAAAGATTCATATTATGTGGGTCTCTAAATATACCGTTGGCAAAATCTGACATAAATAAATGCTTAAATATTCTGTTCTGAACATGTTTTTTAATGCATATTCCTATTTCTTTTTTTATCTCTTTATAGATTCAAGGGCATTGAAAAGGTAGCTGTGAAGCAATGAGAATTACTGTGAATACTGTTCGCTGTATAATAATTGTGGCAATAGGTACGCTAACAGCAATAAGCTAATTTTTTTACGCTAACAGTTATAAATGTTTAATTCAAGTAGTCACACAATTTATTTTCAAAGTAATAATAAAAACAGAAATACTCAAAAAGTGTGGATTAACAATGTCGTTTCCTTTCTGTAACTTTTATTTTTATATTATCCATCTAAATAATAAATGTGAGAAAGTGCTCTGCTGAAAGTCCCGTGGTTACGCCTGTCTTACAAACTGCTATTTATAGACCGAAATTTAATTACCTTTCACGCCTAATTAGATGGAATAACAGAAGAATTTAAGATTTAAAGGTAGAGGTTTTTACGAAGATTTGATTGGTGTTTTGTTCCATTATTTCAGTTTGCCTAAAAAGCAATCTTGTCATCTCCGCCATTGAGCAGCACAGGACGGCAGACTCGTTTACAGGAAACGTAGGAACAATTAATGAAATAAAATGTTATGATTTCTGCAAGGAAAAGAAAACGGAGAATAAAATAATACGGTTGGAGATGATCCGAACGACAGCAAGGAGTGACGACCAGAATATGGAACAAGGTGTTGTCCAACTTGGGACCGGGAATGTGAAAGGAAGTGCTGCCAATGGGGTCGAAATAAATGGTGTTGATCATGTGGATCAAGTTGGTGCCGACGTTGTGACACAATCTGATGCTGATGAGGTGGTCACAGGTGGTTTCCGAAGTGTGGATCAAGGTGGTGCCGATGATCTTGCTCAAGGTTATTTCGATCGAGTGGATCAAGGTAATGCCGATGATATGGTCAAAGCTGGTTCTCAGAATGTGAATCGAGGTGGTGTGGACGGTGCGGCAAAAGACGTTGTCGACCGTGTGGATCAAGGTAGTGAGCATGGCACTGGTCAGGGTCCGTCACAGGATTTGGAAGGAGAATACGGGCTGCGGGGCAAAATTTGTGGTATGCAATTTGATATATATATAAAAATAAATATAAATATATATAATAGCAAATTGGACAAAAGGGAATAAACAAAACATTTTTTTCTTGCTACTTGGGAATAAACAAAACATTTTTTCTTGCTACTTTGCAGTACCTTTACGTGAAAATCCAGCAAAATATCGGCTTTATTTCTTTGTACAATATTTCCATATGTGTAATATTTGTTTGACAGAAGCTTTGATCTAAATATGGTTAAGATAAATTTTCTTACAGGTAGGGCTGAAATTTCTTGCCCCAGGAGTTTCGGCAAGTTCTTCAGAGAGGAAAGTGAAACCTCTGGGCGTATTATAGGGTCTTGTTATAATATACACACTCTACTCAGAAGCTGGGACTTGGCCAGGGAAAGCTGCAAGCATACTGGAGGAAAGCTCGTCAGCATTGAAACAAAATCAGAACAAGAACATATCGACAAAATAATCGAAAATTTCTCAGGTGAGGCCTATAGTTTTATTTTTTATTCTCTAAGTTTTATATATCACAAGACGCATGCCTTCTTAAGTCAGTGTTAGGTAAAGGTATATCAACCTCAAAGTGTTCGTGTCCGATTAAAATATAACTTATCTGAACATTTGTATTCAGGTAATTAGACCTAAACAAACCCATTTAAGTTGAATTATCGGGCACAGGTTCGCAAAGAAAAATCTCACATAGGCTGTCCTAAATATGCATCTGAATTACTATAGTATTTGATTCAACCTAAATTTTTAAACGGATCAAAAACTGAAAAAAAGGTTGAAATATACATTGATACGGATTTCATTTCAAAATTCATATCTCAGGTCCCAAGGATAAGTTTTATATCTGGACCAGCGGGAGGAACGAGCATTTAAAAATCGGTTGGATTTGGGAAGGAACAGGACGTAAAATCACGTACAGCAACTGGAGCCGATCGGCAGACTTCAAAAGGCTGGGAGTTCTCCGTATGGACATGTCCAACAGACAGTGGTACGCAGCCGCTAAAATAGCTCTGGCTTATAGTTTGTGTGAAATTGAAGTACGCTGCGAGTAGGGTCAAGCAATATCCTCGTGTCATATCAGATGCTGGTAGTGTTCCAAGGCCTCAAGCTCATATATATCGGAACATTAGCGAGTGTTTTCCTTTTTTATTATGTCACTGATGTTTGTCTTGTGTGTTGTTTTGTGGATTTCTGTAATATATGGACAAAACAATCCGTAAACATTGGTAACTCTGGCCGAATTAATCAGCTCGCACTCTTCTGACGCATTGTGTATTCCAAGGGCGATTGGTCTGAGCGACTCAGCTATGTGAAAATAGTTTCCTTCTGTCAGCTCATATAAATACTTCTTGTGTTAATTTTGTATTATATTTTGTCATATATACACACATATACATTTATATGTACAAACACACAGAAAGAAACGCGTTTCACTTCGAATCGATACTGACTTTCTGAATTACGGTCAAATACTCTCCGGTATAGACATACTAGACATCGACAGTTATTCTGCGTTTTTATATATCTTTTTCAGGAGTTACTTCAACACTTTCGCAAAGAAAATCATACAGATTTTTTTTGGAGATTCAACATAATATTTTAACATGATCTGATAGAACAATACTTTAAAAATATTTTAACATGATCTGATAGAACAATACTTTAAAAAAAATAGATCAGGTCACAAAAACTATATCGGCTATTATTTACATTTCCACCTACTTGTCAGGCCTTGATTAATTATTCGCGGTCCTTCAGTCATGGAATACTTGTAAAATGATCAATCTGATCTTCAAACTGATAAAAGTGCGAGTGAGATATATGAAAGATCCGCCTATGTAACTTTTCCATTTCACTCTTACTGATATATAAAGGTTCTGTCAAAACGTACTCTTCAGGTACACTTAAAACACACAAATATATAATTTCATAAAATTAACTCAATAATAAATTTTGGAACTGTAGACAAATGTTTAAATCAACGTAAAAATAGGTTATGTCAAAACTAACTCTTCAGGTACACTTATATTTTGTTATTTCCGTTGATTTGAACACTCGTCTACTGTTCTAAAATTTATAATTGATTTAATTGTCCCGTATGTAAAAATATTGACAAAACCTACTAGACGGTGAAATTCTTCATAATATCTTCATTTGAAAACGTGCATATGAGCTATACTGTCCTTATCATAAAAAAGTTATCATATAATTATAATATTTTTACAAATTATGATCAAATTTTACTCCTCTTTTATAAAGATTTTTTTTGGGCTTCCGATCGCATATTCACTAAATAAAAGGTCCTTGGGTATTCCTTAACCGTATTGCTGTCTGTATAAACTGACCAGGAAAAAACTTTCGAAAAAAAATAAACGGGTAAAGTTAATAATATATATTGTATTGATCTCTTCAATTGAAAAAGACTTTTTTAGTGATTTTACAAAAGACATATTTCAGAGGAAGAATATATTACTGCATGCTGCGTAAGGGCGAATTGCCTTTCTCAGATGTTCTTTGAAGCTTTATAAATGATTGAAATGGACACTAATATTCCAAGACAAAATGCTTATGCTATGTTATATCTTTAAATGTCCTGAAACTCATAGAGTCAGAGAGTCAGACATAGTATAATAAATTATGTTTAGTCACGTCATTCCCATGGATGTGAACACAAACTGTTCGCCTGCACCGGGTGTATCGTTGTGTTATCTATTACAATTACATTAACTTAGCAAGTCGCAGTTACATAATAGCGCTCTCGATCGTACACTTAAACGAATGATCAAGTGCAAATCAATTAAAGGTATGATAAAATAGTGCTAAAAATAAAATAAATATTTCCAATTTTCAGGAAAAAGAACAATAATAATATATTTAAACTGAAAAAGTAGCAATATACCTTACAATCTAACAGAAAAGTATATAAAATGTTTTGTTTCTTTGTAAATGTAATCAGTATCATATGAATAAGTAAGCCTACCGAGCAATTTAAAACGATGTGGTACGGTGGTCAAACCTGCAATACAAACCGTTATTTATTGCCTGAATTACTGTTTCTTCTCGTTGTTAGAATTACGCAGACAAGCAATAGGCATATTGTTCAACTAGACTTTAAACTAAGATAAATAAGTATGGGTACTTTTCTCCGTCTGCGTGACTGGTTGTGTTATGGGCCACGCCAATGAGGATGGTATAGTTGTCCAGAGTGAAGAAAACAGCGGCATTGAGACATTATGCTATGATTTTGCTAAGGGTATTAAAAACAGAGAAAATGACAATTTTTACGGTAATCGATGACCCGTTCCAGAATCAAAAATGCAAATACAGACGACTGCACAGCGTAGTGTCGAACTTTATTATCCATGAGGTTAAAACACGTGTGCAATAAGGTGTATGCCAGCGTGACGAACGTCGCGAAACCCAACTGGTTTCTCCTCGCAGACCAAAAGGGAGGGGAAGGGTTGGGCGCCCATGGTGTTGAACGCGGTGTCAACGATTGTGGAAAATGTTTTTTTTTTTTTTTTTTTTTGCTAATTGTTGAAAGTGATGATAAGGACGTGCAGCAAGTTGGTGAATAGAGAATCCTGTAACGTATTTACATGCGTGGTATGATATTTAGAATACGAGGTATATAAGGTCTTATTTTGTGACAATAAATTTTATACATAACTATGTTGAAATGAATATCTGATGTGGATATTTGTTATATTTCGGAAGCACTCAAGGACCCCGTTCCACTATTCATGTACACTTACACATTCAGATGATGCGGAGAGGTGTATAGATATTAACGGAGGAGCATTGAGACCGAGGTAGAAAGTACAAATATCGAGAAAATACTCCACATTTTATAAGGTTTGCCTTATTAATTAACTATTCATAATAATGGCATGACATCTTTTCTTCTTTATTCATCTGTAATGGGTGATATGTTTGTCACTGGATCTATAAACATCAAACAGTGTATAAAAAACAGATTTGTCTTTAATTGTTATCAGAATAGGGGCCTTTTACGGTTTTAACAAAACATGTCATATTACTTGATGGTTCATCTTTATAAGACGACCTGGAGTCCCCAGGATGTAATGCAATTATGTAGACAGTAAAAGCGGGATAGAGTACAAGCGTTTATAGACTTAACTTAAAATTCATACTTTAGATCCCTTGGCCCTGCATTCTTCAGGGAGGAATATTCAACAGGGAGGAAGATTCAACAGGGAGGAAGCCCTTGATAAAAAGGGTAGGAAACGTAGCTGAACACACTTACAAGCAGAGCCCCAAAGGAGAGGGGTTATCCGGCTAGACCTGATTTCGTGACAGTGGTATAACATCGCGGAATATTTTGTTTGTCAATATTCTCTTAGACAATCTAGTGGCATCCATTGTTTCGTATGTCATGGCTGAATTCATGGGGTTTGGGTGATAACAACGTACTTCAGTGACAATATCTTGTCCAAAGACCATTAATTCCGCGATAGAGAAGCGTAGCACGAGATATAAGGTTGGTCAGGTGTGAAGTCAAAAACAAAATCCAAATCTATGTTGACCGCGTCTGTGAAAACAATGATACATCTGTCAAAGCTTAAAAATCGACTTTTTCTTTCTTATTTTCATGGAATATGTTGATAGGTTCCCTCTTCCAGGAAGGGGCGACAGTAATTTAATAAGGTCAACTACGGACAAAACTGCTCGAGAAGTAGATTTGATTACATATTAAAAATTATAGATCGTGAGGAAATTCGACTTATGGAAGGTAGTTACTACTTTTGATATTTTCTTAATGTATTGGACACTGTAAAACTAAAGTTAAGGAAAACAAAAAGAAAAAATAATATTATAATTAGGGCTTTTATTAGGATCGGGTATTTTTCTAACACCAATTATAGCGACATTTTGAAAAAAAAAACCGCGAGATGACTTTTAAGCAGAGAGTGACTTTATTGCAGAGAGTCTGTCTGGCAACAAAACGATTAGTGTCAGCCGTTCTCGCGCATATCAGATTAGAAAGGTACGGATGTGTTTTTTTCCAGCAACCTCAGTGTTCAGGATATTGATCATTTCTTATATATGCTTTTTTACTGTACTGTTAAAATAGACAACTTTACACCGAAAACAACAGTTGATGTTTTACGAATCGAAGACGGCAAGCTCATCAGCATTCCTATGACTTTTCATCATTGTCCAGTGAAAAGCTTAAAGTCCTATAATTAGAGTCATCGAGGAATTGCCGCTGATAAAAACATTAAACAATAATTTCAAGCAAATGAATTTATGTAATTCAGTTGGATATGCTTGATGTGTTTGTTTTATTTCTTTATAGATACAAGTACCAGGTAAAAGGCATATTGCAAAAAAATATAAGTAATTAAAATATAATAAAGTTCAAATGAAGAAGTTAGGGAAATATAAAGTAATAAAGGAAAACATATAACATACTGATATTCCTTAAATGTTAATCTATGTATATTTTTAAGCATACGAATTGACTTTAATGTTGTTCAGTAGTGTACTCCTTACGCTGTGCTTATACGCTGTATTAACCTTTCTTATGGTATGAGTTTCGCAACCAGGCGTTTTGAACAATGACAAAATTGTTCATACAAATGAGAGTGTGATATGATGGATTACAAAAGAAGATGTTAAATACGATTCACCTCTCTCATTCGTCTGAACATTCTGAACTCTGTTAGAACTGTACGCTATGACAAGCAGTGATTTGGTAAAAGTAATTATAGAAAGAATGCAGCGTAGAAACATAATTAAAGAAACTCAGAGGCCTTTCGACCATGAGAAACCTTGTAGGAAGGGATGGGCTTTAGTACTTGTTCAAATCTTTCAATGTTACGAAGTGGCAATGCTGTCAGCCCCGCCATTGGAAAGCAGAGGGGGGCACTGCATGGGGTCCATAATGAAAGACATATCCCTTGTAAAATGGTTTCATTCGTGCGAAGATACGAACCAATAAAAGAACTAAAGATAATTGTTGAAGATGATCCCAAAAGTTGCGATGCAAAAAAATGCACATTTACATATCGAGAAGTAAGGGCTTGCGGTTATAGTTGGATTATCGGCTTATCCTTGCCATCATGCAAGTAAGAGTATAATGTGTCCTTCACCCAACTGAATAAATGCCTTATGTTGTTTCAAACGGTGTTTGTAGGACTCAAGATCTACCTGTATATCTGGACCAGCGGGATCTACGACAGGAACGGAAATGGGTGTCTTTGAAAGAGCCCTTTACGTAAAGTTAAACACAAAAAAAACTGGAATCCGATGCATTCACGATACAACGCGCGAGCTAACCACCTGTCCATGATTTTCGGAAAGTGGTTTAGTGCCCGGAAATGAGTGCTCTCTTATTGTTTGTGTGAAACTGTGGTCTATTGTAGGAGGAATGGACAATATCAGGTACTTGTACGAACCAGTTATTGTTTTTTTATTTCCCCGTATTAGTCGTATCAGAAATATGTCTACTGGTAATGTTAAATTTTTATTTTAACAGTGCTTCTTCAGTCCTGAATCATTACTAGTTAGTGTCATGTGCTATTCATGTTGGTTCCGTTTGTTAATTGATATAGTTAATAGAACTAACTTAACTCTCAAATTGAAAGATAACTATGGTAAGAATGACATACCTTGGCTATATGACTATTTTTAATAAAAGATAAGTACTAAAAGTAACCTTATCCTGTTATTCCCTAGCTTTCGTTTATACATATTAATTAGTAACTGATTTAAGCAAACACTGAATCTTAAGGTAACAAATAATCTAATTTATCTTTCAAATTTAATTGTCAAAATAATGAACGAATACAATATTATATATTACATGTAGGGAATAAGCTATATTTAGGTCTGCTTTGTGTGTATTTATATTAGTTACACGTATATTTTTTATCTATTTGTCGATTATAGATCAAGAGAAAGATCCACTTTTAGTATAAATTATCTACTGATGATAACTCATTAATATGCTCGAACTACGAAATACACGTGACATTAACAGCATATTAATGAAATAAATATCCATGAGCGAAGCAGTTGAGAGCAACCAATCAGGTTGTCGTTGGAATTGTAAAGAAGAGTTTGCATAATTTGATTGACTCTCTCAAACAACGCAATAGTGGTAAATCGGGCCAAAATCTCAACTGTTACAGAACGGTATAACTATAGATCTTGTCTATCTGACATTGGCTAAAAGCGGAGGCTTGAGGCATCCACATTTATTATTCCATTCCTTAAACCACAATAACAGTTTGTCATTTTTAAAATCAACAGGAACACATCAAATATAATATGTACCAGTACGTGTGTCCGCTTATTTTTCTGGGATGCGTTTTTTTTTTATAAGACGAGAGTATTAAATGTTCTCGCCAAAAGGTGGATGGGCTTTCCCTCCGTTAACCGAGTGAAAAATAATGTTTCACCTTGCATTATATTGGTAATAAACAGATTAAAAAGGAGAAGCTGCTATTCCAATGGGTTACGTCAATCATTGCGAATCCAAAGACGATCGACCTTTTTATGTCCTTGTGATGTCACTGTTGTCCTGTAAACAGTAACCTCAACCTTAGATTTTTAAAGTCTTCTTTGTAAGTGCGCTAGGGGGACTTGTTTCAATTATCAGGTGAAAGAAACCGAGCATGAGGGTTGTGTTGGTTAGGTCAATTGGCCTTACCATGAACTCCTTGACTTTTATCGCATATTTAGTTAATGAATAATCATGAGCAAGGGAGTTGCAAGCAATCGATCAAAATCAATTCGCATAATTTGGGACACTTTTAAAAAAAGACACATGAAGTTTGTACCAGTAGCCCTGTCCGCATGATTTTTTTGGGTAGTTTCGTACGTTGTATAACGTAAAAAGGTTGGGGCCATTCCAGATGATGGAAAGCCCGGTATGAAAAGCCTGTATAGGTGCACTTTTAGGCTCATTACAAAGTTGGGTCAAAGGGGCGGAGGAAAAGGGTTCACATTAGGTCAATGGAGGTTTTCTGCTGGGTTACTTTGGCCAAAGGTCACCGGCCAGATAGCAAGTGCTCGCACTATATATCACTCTCTCTCTCTCTCTCTCTCTCTCTCTCTCTCTCTCTCTCTCTATATATATATATATATATATATATATATATATTTATTTATATATATTCACAACTAAAGCATCTGTGGCTTCAAGGACGGTTCGAAACAAACACTTTAACTATTTATAGTGTTAAATATTGCACCATTTTTATAACGAGGTTTTCATCAAGCTTATCACGGTACGTAGAATATTCACAGGCTGGTCTGGCTGTAGCGGTGGCAATTCTTCCCCCGCATTTTGGACGTCGCGTTTGTGAATTTAGCATCTGGACCACTGGTGGCATTGCAGAGTTAATATTGATATGCAGCCTTCCATTGAATTTGATAACACCCTCAACGTTTCCTTGGTATTGTTGTACCAGCTCGTCAGTTGTACTGATTGGTTTGACGCTGTTGTGCGTTGCTGACACATCACAGAATGTACTAGTTTTAAGTCTTAACTCAGGGGTCAACCCAGTATGGCTGGTCCTGGTGTGTCAGCAATAAATAATTCACAGTTGTCTTATTTGACCTATATGGTTTGTTCATAGGTCATAACACCATACCCTCTGGTTTCTGAACCTTTATACGCAGTTAGGCTTGTCATTTACGCTGAATAAGCGTTTTGTTTCGGGACCCAGGCTGCTGTAAGCTTTTCTGGAAACATTCGGCGAATATACGTAGAGGCAAAAATTTCCCTTGGGAACTGTATCTATCTACACCCTCAAACGGCTCTTCTAGTGATGTTTCTGGAGCATTGCTGTTGACTGCAAGCACTTGCTGTCTGGCCGGTGATCTTTGGCCCCTTATGTAGATGAAGACCTATATACCTTTTCTGATAACCGAAAGTGGCGCTCCTGACTGGTGGACGATTACGGGTATCTTTGGACCGACTTTTTTTTCTGAAAATGGGCCGGTAACCACATGCCCGAAAGCGGATTTCGAACGATGGATATCTATTGATAGGTTTTCCAGTGTCTCTAACCACAGTTATATCAGTGTGGTGGCTGATATTGAGTTTTATGTTCATGAACGGATGTAACTTGAGATCAAGTCTCAGAGATGCCATGCTAGCTTGTTTTTTGTAGCAGTTCTGCTTTTGTAGCTTCGTGAGTAAATATCGAGAGCTGCATTGATTAGAAGTGTATGATCTTTACTGATTAATACCTCCTGTACTTTTCTGTGACATGTCAATGATCAACTGCTCATCGAGGCGGTTACTGCACTTATGTTCGTTTGTGAACCGACATGTTTTGACTATGAGTTTGTATTTTGTTATGAAATCGTATACGCTCCCAGTTGGCCCTTGTTTGCTGTAAAGTAACCATAAAAGTTAAGGCACCTTGGTCAATTCCTGTGTACTCACCAGGTATTACAGCGTTATAAAATATAGTTTTAAGTTAATCAGTGTAACAAAGGTGTCAAGTAAATCAGTCCGTTTAACCAGGTTATACTGTTGCAGAGAGTATGCATTATTTACTAATGTTAAATACAAAGTGTCCGAAAGGGTTATCTTAAATGCAACTGCTAATGTGCATCTATTATCTACATACTAGAATATTAATTAAGGAACACTGACTTGTGTAAACCCAAATGTAAACAATGCAATATCTGCACCACTGATGTCTATACAACGCACAGTCTGGATGCCTAAGCAACCTTATGCACAAAGTCCGTTAGGGCTTCAACAACATACAAAATATTTGTATTAAAAACAATGATCGTATGTGCTCAGGTTTACAAATTCAATTCAAGGATTACTGAATTAAAATTGTTAAAAAAAGGTTCAGAAGTTCTCCATTTTGAGCCACAGAAAAACAAAAACAAAAAAAAACGTAAAACCAAGTTCAAAAGCGCTTGATAGTTCATGAATTTACGTTGGACGCAACAGTCACTAGACAAATTACAGATCCTCACGTAATGTATTTTGTTCTCATTTATGATGTAATATGGATCTTGATGGATAGGGCGCTTGACTTGTGACCGCAAGGTTGTGGGGTGGCGTCCCGTTATGACCGCTATCTGAGCTAAGACTTCCAAAGTTAGTCAAAGTCCTTACCAAAAGGGTACGCTCTCCCGACCGAGGAATGAATGGGTACTGATCATGGGCTGAGAGACGAACAAGCTTCTAGAGCTTGATATGGCTGTTTGGCTTGTATCATCTAGAATAACTACAAGAATGAACAAGCTCGAGCGACCTAGAAGGGAAACGTGTAAAGTCGGATGAGACTGACATCGTCGGTGATATCAGACTATTAGCCCCCATCTTTATTGAATTTTTGTCAATCCGCTTCTGTTTGGTTTTGCGCGCAACCGACAGTCAAGTACATGTTATTAGTGACACACCTGGTCAGCGGGAGGGGTCTCCCAAGTGTAATTATTTTAATGTGTCATAGATCACGCAATGTAAATGGCAGCGGATTGTTTTCAGTATGGTATGTAATGATTATAAATTGCATGAGAATTGTATCAGAAGATTGAAAAGTATATGTAACATTTAATGTATTTATAGGTATGGCATTTTGCAATTTTCCGCCATCACGTTATGATTTGTTAATATTGTCGCATATCTGTATTAGTTCAAGAATAAAAGTAGTCAACCACATTGGTGATCATTTTTGTGCTCCCAAATCGTCAGCCCAGCTGTGCCACTACAGCCCGTATGCACCCGATCACACACACACACACACACACACATATATATATATTTATGCAGTCTTTCCTTCGCGGTCACACAGCACTCTGTGTTTTGCGACAGAGCATGATATGCTAAGAAATGTAATGAACCTGCATCATGTTTCCACCTGCCGACATGGTCCAAGAGCACCCAACCGTGCTAAAAAGAAAATATAACAAGTGACCCATGGGTCATGACGCTCAGCTGACTGGGAAGAGATTCACAAAAGGAAATTTTAACATTAGAATGGTAGTATATACCCATTCAACTGAAGCATCAAACAGATTAACCAACAGGCCAAGATTTAGTCTGTATTTATATATCTCAAAAATAGAGAAAAATGTGTAAACTTTTAAAACTAGAATACGGGTAACCGACAAGTGACTACATGTATCTGCCAAAATCGGATAGTGAGGCATGGATTGAGTGGCAAGGGGAAATAGAGTGAGGTATGTTGCATATTAGCATGGATGTCTGCAGCCTAAATGTGTATGTAGGTTGTGCCACCTACCACTAATCCAGAAAGCTGTCCAAGTTGTATACACCTGCAAAATTTTAGGCAGAAAAGTCAAACCACTACATGTATATGAGCGATTTTTGCCCATGGCAGACAAACAGACAAACACTGTGCAAAAATCGTTGCAGGTAACCCCTCCAGTTTTGTGTATGATAAAGACCTATGTGAGATCTAAACACATGCACAATTTTGGCCCAATCGGTCAAATGGTTCCTGAGATATGAGCTTGGATGTGTGTAGCGTTAACTAGAATGTAGGTGGCGCCACCTGTCATAAAATCAAGAAAGCTGTCCACGATGTATAAACTTGCAAAATTTTAGGCAGTTATGTCGAACCACTACAGAGAAATGAGTGATTTTAGGCCACGGCAGACTAACAGACAGACACTGTGCAAAAATTGTTACAGGTGGCGCCACCATTTTTTGTGTATGTTACAGAGCTATCAAAGGGCTACATTTGTATAAATTTTATTTCCTGATCGGTCAAACGGTTCCCAAGATATAAGCTTGGATGTCATCAGCGTGAACGTGAAAGTAGGTGGCGCCACCTGTCATAAAATCAAGAAAGCTATCCTGGATGTATACGCATGATGAATTTCAGGTGAATTAGTCAATTCACTGCAGAGATATGAGTGATTTTAACCCAAGGCAGATGAACAGATGGACACTGTGCAAACATGGTTACAGGTGGCGCCACCATTTTTTGTGTATGTTATAAAGCAATCCAAGGGCTACATTTGTATCAATTTTATTTCCTGATCGGTCAAACGGTTCCCGAGATATGAGGGTTTATGAGTGGAAACAGACCCACAAATGGACACTGGATAGAGAGGAAAGGTCAGAGGTCAACGCAAATTGGTAAGGCACCAGTTCACATGTGACCCGATAATAGGTGTAAGTTTGGGAAAAATCGGTCCATTAGTCTCCGAGGAGCTCTCTGGAAACGAACGCCGCCGCGGTGGAGGAACTCGGTCAAAAACATAGTATCCGCAAAACTTCGTTTTGGCAGATACAAAAATACAGGTTGCTCCACCAGTCTGCAGAAACTAATAAAAACACTTAATGGTCAATATCCATGCAAAAAATCATGGTGATCTCTGCATTAGTTGTTCAGATACTTCAGTTTTTGTATCAAATTGTCCATTATTCTGAGGGATACTTCGGAGTCCTATAGCTTGAAGGATATGGGTAACAGAGACCTAATTTCAAGTTTCCACAGGCACCTTTCATGGGCCTCCTTGCATGACAAGAATGAAGATTCTAGGTCCAGTTGTTGCGATTTGTACCCTGTTGACAGATAACAACATCTTTAAAGGTCTCAAAAAAAAGAAAAAAATTCGTAAAAATTTGAAAAAAAATAGAGGTGGCACACCCAGTCTGCAGAAACTGATGGAACAGCTCATGATCAATATGTATGCCAAAAATCATGACCATCAGTGTTGTAGTTATTGAAATACTGCAGTTTTTGTATCAAATTTTCCATTATTCTGGGGGGGGGGGTATTTTGGACCCATACAGCTTAAAGAATATGGGTAACAGAGACCTAATTTCAAGTTTCCATGGAGACTTTTCATGGGTCTCCCTGTGTGTCAAGAATGAAGATTCTTGGTCCAGTTTTTATGATTTGTACCCTGTTAACAGATGTTCATATCTTTAAAGGTCTCAAAAATACAGAAAAATTTCGTAAAAAAACCGAACAAATACAGGTGGTGCCACCAGTCTGCAGAAACTTATGAAACACTCCATGATCAATATCCATGCAAACAATTATGGTTATCTCTGCATTAGTTGTTCAGATACTTTAGCTTTTGTATCAAATTTTCCATTATTCTGAGCTGTACTTTGGAGTGCCATAGCTCAAAGGGTATGGGTAACAGAGACCAAATTTCAGGTTTCCATGGAGACTTATCATGGGTCTCCCATGGGTCAAGAACGAAGATTCTAGGTCCAGTCGTTACGATTTGTACCCTGTTGACAGATAACTACATCCTTAAAGGTCTCAAAAATGGAGAAAACAATTCGTGAACATTGAAAAATACAGGTGGCGCCACCAGTCTGCACAAACTGATGAAACATCTCATGATCAATATGTATGTCGAAAATCATGACCATCAGTGATGTAGTTAATGAGATATTGAAGTTTTTGTATGAAATTTTTTACTATTCTGGGGGGTAATTTTGGGCCCCATAGCTCGAAGGATATGGGTAACAGAGACCTAATTTCTGGTTTCCATGGAGACTTTTCATAGGTCTCTCAGTGTGTCGAAAATGAAGATTCTAGGTCCAGTCGTTACGATTTGTGCCACGCTAACAGATGACAGCATCCTCAAAGGTCTCAAAATAGAGGAAAAATTCGTAAAAAATCAAACAGTACAGGTGGCGCCACCAGTCTGCAGGAACTGATCGAACATCTCATGATCAATATGTATGCCAAAAATGAAGACCATCAGTGATGTAGTTATTGAAATATTGAAGTTTTTGTATGAAATTTTTTACTATTCTGGGGGGTACTTTGGGGCCCCATAGCTCGAAGGATATGGGTAACAGAGACCTAATTTCTGGTTTCCAAGGAGATTTTTCATGGACCTCTCAGAGTGTCAAGAATTAAGATTCTAAGTCCAGTCTTTATGATTTGTGCCTTGTTAACAGATGTTCACATTTTTAAAGGTCTCAAAAAAAGAGAAAAAAATTCGTAAAAAATCGAAAAATACAGGTGGCGCCACCAGTCTGCAGGAAGTGATGTAACATCTCATGATCAATATGTATGCCAAAAATCATGACCATCAGTCAAGTAGTTAATGAGATATTGAAGTTTTTGTATGAAATTTTTGACTTTTCTGGGGGGTACTTTGGGGCCACATAGCTCGAAGGATATGGGTAACAGAGACCTAATTTCTGGTTTCCATGGAGATTTTTTATGGACCTCTCAGAATCCCAAGTTACAAGGTTCTAGGTCCAGCGGTTACGATTTGTGCCTGGTTAACAGACGGACAGACGGACAGACGGACAGACGGACAGACGGACAGACAGACAGACGGACAGACGGACGACGGACAAAGAGTGATCGCTATAGCTCAGATGACTTTCAGTCAGCTGAGCTAAAAACCGATATCGCAATTAGTTGAACTTCAGTCACCTATATGGATAGATAGGTCGATAGACAGATAGGATTCTTATATAAATCAGCCTTTTAAAAGAAAGACTTTTTACGCGTTGCCATTTTAAACATTAGACGAGTTTTAGATCTCAGCTGGTATTCAGCCTGTCTGGCTACAGTTCATTTTATTGTCAGAATAGTTCCAGTAAAAATGACACGTTCAAGAATAGATGGAAATGTATTTTCCAATTCATTTTTATACAGGATACCTCAGGTACAGGTAATTCTTTTTTTTAATTCATTAGGATTAAGCCTTTTTTATTTTTAATATAAGCTAGCACTCTAATTCATAGTCTAAATCTTAGTGATAGAGCAGAGGCTTGGCGATTGGAAGGAGGAACCGTAAGCAGCACGAAGATAGCGTAGACATTTTAACAGTGACCCACGAGAAGAAAAGGTTACACCTTTTGGGTCTCTACATATACCGTTGACATAAAAGCTTACAAAGATATATCCGTATATATTTTGTTCTGTTTATATGTTCTTTTTATGTATATTCTGGTTTATGTTATATTTATTTTTATTATAGGTACAAGGGTCTAGCAAAGGTAGCTGTAAGCCATGATGGTGACTACGAATGCTGTTCGCTCGATCATAATTCTTGTAGTAGGTACGCATTGAGTTCGCACAAAGAAAATTAACTCTGGTGGCACTACTTCAGCCATTTATTACACGATATATATGTATGATACTAAAAGTAACAAAAGTTTGTTTTTTTTCAAACTAATCATAAAAGTAATGTGTTTTTTAATTGATAAACAATGTGTTATTGGCAATTCCATTTGCTTTCTATAACTTTAGTTTCAACATACCCATTAAATGTAATCATGTGAGAAAGTGCTGCCTTTTGTATGTTGCAGTAGTTAAGACTTCTATTTCTGGACAAGATTTTTTAATAATCTTACTCGCCAAATTAGACGAAAAAAAAATACGGAAGGTTTTTCAATCAAAGAGGAAATGTTTCATATATGGAGACGAACTGGTGCTTTTTTCCATTATTTCAGTTTGCCTAAATGGCCGTGTAGTTAACCCCGTCATTGAGAAGCACAATGCCGCAACTTCGTTAACAGCATTACCTGAAGAAATGAAATGCTATGATTTCTGCAAGGAAAACAAAATAACGGAAAATAAAAGAATATGGTTTAGGATGACAAGGACGAGAATAGCCAGGAGTGCCGACCAGATTGCTGAACAATTCGGTGCCCAACGCGGAACATGGAATGTCAAACAGAATGCTGCCGAAAGTGTGGAAAAAGATCAGGGCGGTGCCGACGTTTCGAACCAATTGAATGCTGATGGTGTGGTCCATAATGATGTACAGAATAAGAATCAAAGTGATGGCGATGATGTAGAAGTAGGTGGTGCCGACCGGGTTGAAAAAGATTTTGTTGATCCTGGGGATCAAGATGTTGCTCCACATGTGGAAAAAGGTGGTCACGGTGGTCCGGCCGAAGATGTCGATTTTACTGATCAGTTTAGTCCCGTAGATCAGGTTCAAAATAGCGTCAATCGTATTGATCAAGATGGGGCAGTTGGTCTGCTTCAAACTGGTGTCGATCAAGGCGGTGCCCATGATCCAATCAAAGGTGTTTCCCAGAGTGGGAAATGGGGTGTTTCGGACAGCGTGGATCAAGGTGATGACCAGGTCGTACAGCATGGTGCTGGGCAGATTCTGGCACGGGATGCAATGAATTTGGACGAAGAATATGAACGGAGGGGCAATATTTGTGCTATGTAATTAGGTATATAGGACAAATATATCGTATAATCATATATAATTACATATATGTATATAAATATATTTGTACACACAAATACCCACATGTACATATATATCCTTTATGGACAAAAGAAGCAATTACACTTTTTATCCTTTCTATTTTACTGTACCTCCATGTAAAAAAAAAATCCACCAAATGTATCAACCTTTAAATATTATTCAATATCTAAAAAGATCTAATTAATTTTTACAGGTCAGGCTGACATTTCATGCCCTAACAGTTTCGGCCATTTCCTGCAGAAGGAATATGGAGACACTGGCCATAATATAGGATCTTGTTATGCCATACGAGAACCACCTACAGCTTGGCAGAGTTGCAGAATCCTGCAGAGTTAGTGGAGGAGACCTCGTCAGCATTGAAACCAAATCAGAACAAGAGCATATCGGCAAAATACTCGAAAAGTATCCAGGTTTGGCCCATGGTGTTAATTGTTATGAAATTTTGTTTAATTGGCAAAGATATGCGAAAGTGTCATTGTCAGATTAAACCATTAAGCTCCCTTGAATGCTTATTTTCTGGTTATCCGTTTACCTTTACAGACCCGATTAAGTTGAATCATCGGGTGCAGCTTAGCAAAGAAAATTCTCACATAGTATTTCTTTTATTGGGTCTGAATCACTGTCGTATGTGTTGTGCCAGAAAGGAACGGACATCAATACGCAGCATATCCTTCGTACATGTTGAAAATGGTGAAAAGAAAAAAAACTAAATTTTATGAAGATACAGATTTTTTATCTTAGATATTCCTATTTCAGGCCTGACTTGGATGTATTTTGTCTGGACCAGTGGGAGGCACAATCGTGCGAAAACCGGGTGGCTTTGGGAAGCAACATTGCACAAAATTACCTACAGTAACTGGCACCCAATGGCAGACATCGGGAGCATCGGAGTTATTCGTGTGAGAATGCATGACAGGCAGTGGTACGTCGCAAAGGAAGCAGCCCTGTCTTTTGGTCTGTGTGAAATTGAGGCACGTTGTGAGTAGGGTTAGGAAACATCCCTGATGAACAGGACAGAAGTTTATTCAGGAAGAAGGCCCCAGGCCCAAATTTCCAAAAATTTCAACAATAATTCAATCAAATAACTGCATAAATAGAACAAAAAGCAGCAGTCTTATAATTAATAAATATATAATTTCACTAACACATATAACATGACTGCATATCTTAGTACACAATTAGCTTCATTGCCATCATCAGTGAGTATGAAATACATAATTTAACCATCTATTTTTCTTCGTCTCCTCAAAAAGGAATTATATACATATGCAGCAACATTTATTATTTCAATATGATTGTCTAGAATGAAAAATTAAATCACTTAATTGAATAATTTAAAACATCCCGGATGCTAGTAATATGTTTCACAGTTATAAGGATATCAGAACAGAAATTAGTTATAAAAAGAATGATTAACTTTAAAGATACCCTATACTATTCTATTAATATATACTATTAATTCTGTGATTCTGTGAGGCTTTCAATTATGACTATGCCTATCAAGTCTAACCACCTTTTTTTCAAAAATGTCCTTGTAGCATCGTCATATGCTTTATGTAATTAAATAAAAACTATTACTGTCATTGTCATCTTTTTACAAAATATGCGGTTGACAATTTAGTACACCATTAAGAAGATAAGGCGAATCCACCCGACCAGTCAACCCCACATGAAGTTTATACAATACAACATGCATATCCCGAGAGAACCAAGACATTCTTCACTTAGGTATGGGTTTGGTAAGGGAGAAAACATACCGGCTTCTGTGGCTTAGGGGTAGAGCGCCGGACTCAAAGCCGTGAGTTCGAATCTCAGTCGAGGCGGTGAGGTTTTTCACGGTCGGCCCCCACCCAGGGTGAGCGCTCTGCAGGTTTAATGGGAAGGTCGTGCCCAACGGCCGTGTTTCACTCACAAACGAGTGCGCCTTTCGGGGGTCCTCGGTGATAAGATTACCAACCCAGGGCCAGCAGGTGCAGTAGTCACCGGGCCTGGTTAACGCCAGGATATAAAATGAGAGGAAGCGTGTGATACTGCCCTGTCACGTAGTCCGAAACCGGAATGGAAATCTGCAGATGTACATATACTTAGTTAAGCTAGCATTAAAAAAATGGAGGCGGTTACCTCCAACAACAAAAAATAAATTAAAAAAAAAAAAAAAAAAAGGGGGAGGAAACATTTGATTAAGGACTGTGGCATGCAGTAGTAGTCATTTCATCTTGTCGTCTAATCTCCTTGCTTCATTTTCTAAGCCATCTATATTGTTACTGATAACATTGCCAGGATGGCTACCCTGCTCGGCCAGTTACTAGTTGACATATCTGAAGTCACCCGAGGGTCATCTCTCAGAATCTGTCACTCCCACAAATTATACATCGTAAATCAACTCACTTTTATAATATATGAAAAAATGTTTAACATAATTCTAGAGGGAAACCAAATCAAATCATTATATTAATTAATGTTGTATACCTGCACTCGCATTCCATTTAGAACCCCAAGGCAAACTTACTTCCTCTCAGTAAAAGGCAATTATATAAAAAATAAAATCCAGTTGATTGCAGAAAATATTTTAACAAAACTTATGAATGAAGAGTTTTCGTTTCGCACATTTTTTGAAAACGTCATGTATTTTCTAATATATAGCCCAAGCAGTTGCAAGCTATATGTAACAGAGAATCATTTTGAGTTTACTATTTTTGGAAGGAATACACAATTAGATAATATACAGATAGAAGAATCGCCTGTATTTGTTTTGCGATTTGACGTTGGTGTTTTTGTTAAATGCACAGTTAATGCACAATTTTAGATAAAAAAACATCCGAGTTTTGGCTCAGGCTTGTTTTGTTTGGTTGTTTTACCCATTAGTATATTACTCTTGGCTCTTGTGAACCAACACAATGACAAGGAAGCTCAATAAGAGCAGAGCATTTTCAAGGTGTACTCTCATGAAAACGATAATGTGGATGCCAAACACCTATATTAATGCATATTTATGAAACAGTTTGCTATCCTATCTACAGAGAATTGTGGGGAAACTAAGGGTGTACCATGCTGGCACCAAACCTCAGATGGGAACCTTTCTTTTTCTTTAGCTTTAAGTTGGATCGGAGCAGGCCATTTTGTCAAAAGAACCATCACTGGTGTACGGACCTCACAGAACCCCAAATTTATTTCATCAGAAAAGTAAGAAGGGATACTTTGGTTCCAGGGTCTCAGTTCAACTATCTATATAATCAAACCGCATTTGGCTTTTCTTCCAAGCAAAAATTTCCCTGCTTCCGCTTTAATAGAGCCCTCCAAATTCGGCACACGTATGGTCGATGCGCCCCTTTAGGACAAGTTTGTTTTCTTTTTTCTCGATAAGTTTTTAATTTTATTTAGCTGCATAATTAATTTTTTTTTATTTGCCCCCACAAGCATATCGCCTTTTTTGTGGAGGCGCCTGAAGGATTCCCCTGCATTTCGAGTTCGCTGACCATAGAGCGTTATATGCTGTGGCCGGGTTACTATTCGCGGTCACATATCTGCTATAATCTCCATTGATCCTACTATCCATTATAACGCATCTGTAATGGAATTTTACTCCTCAACAGGTAGCAGCAGTAATTATTTTAAGCGCTTAACAAAGACCACATGACACCGCTGTAAAACAGAGTCATTTTCAGTTGGGTCAACACTGGGAACTGAGACCAGTTAATCAGACTGTCAATGGGTTTTACGGTTTGTTTATTTCTATAAATTAACAAGTATCTTTTCATGATAACTATCTTTAAGAGTTCGGCCATTAAATGGGTTGTTTAAAAGAATTGTTGTTTTGGAAGATCTACAATTTAGAAACAATTCCTAGACGGTTGGGGGCATACATTTTTGTTAGGATCCGCAATCTGCAGGAGCGTTGAAACATGTATATGGTGCATCTTTAAACTGGCAGGGATTTCAAACACAAAATAGATTTTAAAGTTGGAGCCCTACGAACCTCCGCCAGAACCTTCCTATCAGTCACGTGTTCATATATGTAGGGTTCATGTAAAAAAACGGTCATGCTTCAGTAACACGGGTACACCTGGCGAGTGGCAGAACAAATTCATACGAATGGCGGCTTTTACACGGGGACAAAGGAATCGTCCTTTGTCATTTTTGCAAACAATAAAACTTATATATTCTAGTCATTCTGATTTCGTCCAAAATTAAATTTATCTTATTATTTTTTTATATGGAATTACCCAAACCCTCAATAAATTTTCAGCAAATCCGTACATAACTATTTGCGTTAATTTCCCTAAAGACAGTGCAACGAACCAAGACTGAAGTTGTTTCTTTGCCAAAGACATGCACCGAGGTATATTAATTAATTAACCTGCCATTTATCTGTCATTTTTCGATCAGACCTGCTTATTCCATGACAATCAACAAAGCTAAGGACAAACATTTAATACTGTTGATATCTATTTACTTTAGCTGGTCTTTTTACATTAGAAGCTACACGTGCAAGAGCCTTCAACGACATACATCTGTCTGTTAACATGTCTAAGGCTACCCTCAACTGAGAACTAAATCATTTTTTTTCTTTCATGATGTCCTCTAAGCTTAGTATCTTTCATAAACTTTTACCTTGCTGTAATCATATTATTTCTTTAAATTATTTTTCACGGTAGAATGTTTCTATATACAATTGTTGTATTTGTGATATTTTCATCACTCTAGCAATGATTATGTCGTACTTACAGAGCGCTCAACCTGGGTGGGTGCTGACTGTGAAAATCTCACCCAACCTTTGCTGAGATACACCTGCTTTGAGTCCCGCCTCTCCTTGACCACAAAAGCCGGTCAACTATATTTTGAAACGAGCGACAGCTTATGACATGGATATATCGACTTAACAGCCTGTTCTAAACTGCGAGGTTTATTTGCGTATGTTACGTAAGTCAACACAGTTACGCCTAAATGAAAGTCTAGGGAAACATTAGAAGACAGTTTCAGAGGGGACAAATTTGTAAGTTTTTAATCAATGCTACGTCACGACATGACGTAATTGTTTTTAACGATTTTAAGATGCTTATACAACTCGGTTTGACTTTTAAAGTGTTTGAAGATAAAATGACTAAACATCCCGAGTCCTGATATTACATTTTGTTATTACAGAGTACAACGATAGAACTTATGATATGTACTGTGTATTGGCATATACTTTCGCATTATATGAGTTTACTGATTTTGTAACAGAGCGGGATGAAGTAAAACTCAAGTTCTCGACATGCTTCGTTTGTAAATGCTAATGAGTTTCCTTTGCCAGGTAACTAGAACCAATCACCTATCTAGGCGGCAATTCATTCATATTAATGCTACAAACTTTTCATAGGAGATTGCCTCTTTAAGCACAAGGAAACCCAGGGGAGGGGTCCGGACCTAAGGTTTTCAGCCACCGCCACAATTTTTTAAAGGTTTCAGACCAATTTTTGCTGCCAGAGCCCCAACCCCCCCCCCCCCCCCCCACTCTTTTCCGAAACCGGTTTCTTTGGACGTTGTCATTAGTGTTAGACCCTCTTTTTTTTCCTATTACGAGCGACAGCCATGTTTTGAGCCTGCCAGTCCCCTTCCGTGTCATAAACACGAGGATACAAAGAAAAGGTACAACCTGAACCCTTTTGGATTGGCTTTTTTTATACTTATTTTTACAATTTCGAAGGACCTCAGATGTATAAATAGGCCCCTTTAACGTTATATTAATTGAGCATCGAATTGTTTGTACAACGCCGTATACAACGCTAACGGAGACTTAAGTATTTTTTTTTCTTTGAAATTTTATCTCGAGATCTAAATATATTAAGGCAGTAAAGCCGTTTGCAATCACTGTGCACTAAGACTTGTATCAATGAAATGAGACTAAGTCGTCCTATTTTCATGCAAAAACCAATTCAGTATATATCATATGAAACCATATAAAATTATCTAACCGATGAAATATAATTTTTTTTCAGATGCCTAGTAAGAGTAAATAACAATCCTTGACAATTTATCCCATATTCTCTCTCTCTCTCTCTCTCTCTCTCTCTCTCTCTCTCTCTCTCAGCAACACAATTGAAACATGCGTTAACCAACGAACTATAAGCGAGTTCGTCCTCGGACAATTCAGGAAAGTTAGCCTCTTACCCCGAGAGCACCACAGGAACCTGTCGTGAATCTTCCATACGGATGAAAGAAGGGACCGTATTCAGTTTTTCACAGTACAAAAATCATAGGAAAACACTATACTCCACTGTCCTACGGAACTTTGATCCCACCATGAATTGTGACCTTCCAAATATATTAAAACAGCGTTTGGCACGTTTTTTTTATTTTATTTTTACATTCTATACACACGAGATCTGTCAGTTCAATAGGTATTGTCCCTGTACGGGAGTTGTGATTTTGGAAGTGACAGGAGCATTTGTCTTTATTCAGATAAAAGGTGGCACTAGCGACTGCGTTCACTACTTTCAGTAGCAAATTTATTCATTAAGGCCGAAAAAAAAATAAAAAATATAATGTATGGTTCTCAGGCAGCGGTGTACCTAGCCTCATTGCGACCTGGGGCTGTCTTAGAAATTGCCGCCCCTCTGACAAAAAATTTCAAAACTGGACAACATATAGAAACATATACCGTTAAATGTCCTTGTTATTGGCATTTATTTGACAACAACGCAATTATATGGATAAATTCACTGGTAGGGAATTCTTCCGCCACATGTTAAAGAGCAGACATGGCTTTGCTAATGTAAATCAAAAGATCGCTTTAAGTTCAAACAAGTATTTTTTATTAAGAAGTGAACAGAAAAGAATAGATTGTAACTAAATACAGATTAAACTGCAGGATACACATATAATGTGATAATTTGATCTTTCATCGTTCATGTAAACACATTTTGTGATTAATTTTAACTCAACATGGAAATAACTTCATTTGGCGAGTGTTATTCCATTCTCAACGCATACAAATACCTTGCCACATCTATAATTCCACCTCTTGTTATCGCATATGACAGTAACTACACCTAATAGAGCTAATAAGATATGCATGGTACTGTTGCATGCAAGGCACTTTAGTTTTTGATCAAAACGCGTAATTTCATGAGTTATGTGTAGGCATGGCATGTTTAATATTTTCACATAAAAATCCAATGTTTGGATAAACTAACTTTGTTTAATTAAAATATCAACACTGTCAAAATTAAAGCATACTTTAATTCAAGGCTACATCAAATTCATTTAAGAATTATAGTGATTATGCACTTTGCGACGTTTTATTTATGAACTTATGACTATTTGTTATTCACTTAGATATTCACATAAACTTCAGGTAATGATATCATTTAAATATATATTATATTTTTAACTTCATATGATTT
>CM049307.1:57779369-57781869 GCA_026874595.1 Sipunculus nudus | reverse complement strand
GCCCTTTAAAAGAAAAAAATGTACAAAACGTTACAAGAAACTAGTATAAACTGACAATGTGTAATACCTATAGCATCTTTTTATGGAAGATTTATTATCGATTACAAATGTATAAATTACTAAAAAAATGCTAAGAATAATGCACAAATATGCAAACGAAAGAAATGCATTTTACACTTCAGATGTATATATAAATGTATGAACGTATTGAACGTATAAAAGCAAGTTAAAGACTACAGAAGGAAATGCATACATGGAAAAGTAATTTAAGTTATACCAGTTATTCAAAATAAACGCTGGTGAATAATATCTTAAAAAGTAGTTAGAGAATAATATTCAATCATGAGTTATTCATTATGCTTAAAGCACCTAAATGTTTATATGTAGTTGAGTCTTTATTTTATGACTGATCAATTATTTGAGTGAATGAATGAAATGTTTACATAGCTGGGCACTTGTGCTCACATCTCATGTTCATCTCTATACGATACCTTAAAAATAGATTATTAATATAACCAAGTCTTATTTTTATTTATAAATCAGTTGGTAGAAAAAAAATGCCCAGATCATATTTTCTTTTGCTATGAATTCCCCATTCTTACTGCTTGCTCCAGAGGAGTCTTTATTTGCTATGTAAATTATAATCCTCTGCGAAGCAAGGTTTGTCACGTAATTAATAACCGACGTTGGTTGATTTGTCTGTTAGAAGCTGTACTCAACAGATATAGACGGACTAATGAGGAGACACAGAAAAAAAAACAAAATTCTATTTCAAAGATGCTTAACTGTTGTGAAAAGAGGCGATAAAAAAGATTGTCTAGTTTTTGGTTTTAGGGAAATCTTTAAATGAATATAAATTTCCGAGACGGGCGAGCAGACTGGTTATGCAAAATCGAGTTTTAGAACTTGTCACACATTCCTCATGAACAAATAAAATCATTGCGCTACAAACTGTAAATTAAAAAAAATTCATATAATATGAAATGTCTGACGTCAAAGTCTGCCTTTACGTTTTGTCTCAACTTTGTTCATGAGTTTCCAGTTGTAAACTATGTCTCGGGGAATATATAATAAAATGCACATCTGTACCCATTTACAACATTTCACAATTTTCAAATTGTCAGATCATATATGAAGTGGAAAAATGCTAAAGGTATATTTTGATATCTAAAGCCCCGGAGTCATGTTTAGCTAGTTTCTATAGTCCGTTTCACCAACCGTGAAACACTGTTTTTTCACGATCATTTTTAAAGGAATTGAGACAGAACAAAGATTTTTGGTACAGAGTTAAATGAGAACGCGACCTAATTTTCTGACAGGAAAAATGCCACATACCCCAGATGAATAGCCTGTAATGAACAAAAATCAAAATCCAGGAGAAACTCGCGGGCTGTTTACGACATTTTGTACCTGGTCAACTGGCAAGATTCTGCCTCGCACGTGCGGGACGTCATAAGCGGTGTTCCATTTTGCAGGAGATAGAATTCCGCTGTTTGGCGGTGTGAGGTTATCAAACAATAATAGCAGTTAGCACGTTAAGTTCTATCATTAATACATGCATGTAGCCCCTGTTATATCATATGATTGTACATGAATGATGAATGGCATCCCTGCTCTCTCCCTTCGATGCGCTTTTACAGAGACAGGATAACAAAAAAACCTGATACATACACAACAACAATAAAGTTACAACAAGGAGTCGGTATATTCATCAAGGAAAAAACCATGTATCACCTGAATGTGTTGATAACAGTGACGTACACCGTTCAAAAGTGTTATTTCCACCGCCACCACCGATATTTTAAATATCAATGGAAGATTTCTAATTTCTTGTGTACACGTGTGTGCTCTACAGATTTTCTCCAGGCTGGTCCCCACGCACTACCACCTTTTACAATGTATCATTGGCGGCTCTCTGTGCAGAGGTCACACAGTCCATTCAATCCAATGTCAATTTCCGCAGGGGTGTAAATTTTTAATTTGAATGAACTTTCGTTTTCGTTCATTAACTATTCCTCAGTGACAGACAACTGAACACATCACCTTTCCTGCCCAAGTTTACATAAATGCCTTTGTCACTAGCACAATATTTGATTAGCCTTGTGTTGATTTTTTTTTTCTATTTTCCATGGAAAAGGAAATTCTGGTGTTTCCGAAGGCCTACTATGAATTTTTTGGTAATATCAGAAACATATATTCATTACCACTTGCTTTTTTAAATATGACGTATGTATACAGTGATTATGTCCACATATCAATTAAATGTTTTTTTCTGAAAACATTTTATTTCTGCCTTAATTTAGGCATAACCTACAGACCAGAATAAACATTATAATTGATGTCTTGCGTCATCCCAACCTTGAAATGGGATCGTCTATATCGCGCTGCAAGTACGCCCGGAACGGTCATAGGTTGGGAGAATAATACTTCCGACCAGTTCATAATAAGTGGGGGTGGCAAGAAGCCAGTATATGGGTAAGGCCACTGAAAATTTCCCCAG
>CM049307.1:57581869-57774369 GCA_026874595.1 Sipunculus nudus | reverse complement strand
GTTATGCAGTTTGCTAGAGCTCAGCTCCCGAGCTTCAGCTCTAAGTTCCTTAAATTTGGCATACAGTTAGATTTCTCCAAAATCCCCTACCATGCCAAGAATTTGGTCACTAGGACTTAATTCCTTCGAGATATCAATGAAAAACTTCATTTTTCCATTATAAACCCAATGTTATACTTTAAGACTGCCTAATATCAAAACCACTGATCTGACTTTGATCATATATAATATACATATTTTTCTATACATTCACTATGCACATGCCAGAAATGATGTCAGTATTGTGTATTTTTTTTAAGTTATGGGCCCAAACATAATGCACTTTGTAAAAAATCAAGAAATATATTTACTCCCTTAACAAGGGCATTGCTGAAGCTAGAGATTTTTTTTGTCAGGGATGTAACATTATTTAATCAAGATTCAATTGAATACCCAAAATTAGTTCTGAATTTTTCAAATTTTATAAGTTATTAGTATAAATATAATATTAGTACCTTAAATTTTGCCTAACTGTGACCAAGGCACGTTTGTTTCCCGTGAGCACTGTTGATATAATTTTCATATCATGCACACATAAGGATTTCAGCTTTTTAGTTTAGAAAGCTGAAAGAAATTTGCCAAATATTGTAGCTTTTATTAATGTTTTTTATGAGACCCTGTCAGACTTTGGCTCTCTCCAGCCCCTCTTGAGTCACCTGTATGTTGACCTTGTTGACCTTTCATCAAATTATGCACGCTTGAGCGGAGAATCCAGGCAGCTTATGGCCAGCCACAGTTGATCCAGGTGTTCAACCCAACTCATCTAGTAGTTTTAACCAACAACATAACAATAAACAATAAATTAATAAATTTTTATTGGTTTTTAATAACAAATTAAAGAAAAATAGAAAAGGAATTTGTTAGTTTATAATAACAGGAAATTAACTTGCAGTTACTGATGATATAAGAATCTTGTATCGATGGGTAGAATGTCACATATTCCAAATAACACCATGCAGTCACCATGGCATTTTTCAGTTCATTTTTAATGATAAAGAAGTAAATCATATTATTCATTACTAATCATTAAGGATTATATGAAGTAAATTAATGATAGACAAAGATGCAGTTGATAATATTAATCTAGATTCCTACTGTGTCTAGTGTGTACATTGATGTGAAATTAGTCCAAAATGAATTTTTTACAGTTATTTTTTAATATAAATAAAAGCCATAAAACCAGGTACTTATGATCATTATTTAAATGTGTGAAATTTGTATATTCTGGATTCTCAACATCATTGTTTGGTGAAAACTGAATAAATACCAGACATGGTGCGAATACTTTGTAATTGTATTTAAATACGAATATGATTATGTACTCTATTATAAAATTTCTTGCATAAAGAAGGTAAAAATGAAAGTATATGAATACTCGTGCAAATACTTTCAAAATGTATTCATGAATGCATTCATGAATATATTCTTTAATATTATTTTAATAATCATATCAGTTATATTTCATTTTAAAAAATCATATGATTCTCTTATTTTTTTTAATAAAAATTATATTTGGGACAATATTTGTAATTTTTTTAATAAATAGTTAAACTCTTATATTATATGTTCTGCTTATAAGTTATATGGCCAAGTAAAAATCATTGTGACAGTAGTACTCCATTTGTTAATAAAATAAATGAAATCAATCCTCTTCCCTGTCTCCAAAGGTACTATCAAAATCATACATAAGCTAAACAACAACAACTCATAATACAGCTTATATTTATTACCACACAAAACCAGCATGTGCCTCATTTCTAAATAATATTTTTTATCATATATAACAGCTGAGCGTCGTGACCCATAGGTCCCTTGTTTTAAAAATTGGCAAAAATATAAAATTGGTACCTTAAATTTTGCCCAACTTTGGCCACAGCACGTTTTTTTCCTGTAAGTACTGTGGATTTAATTTTCACAGCATGTATACATAAGGATTTAATCTGTTAAAATCTGAAATTTGAAAATAAAAGCTGCAAAATTAGGATAGTTATTGAATTTTTTTGGAGGATCTTGTTGTATTCCCTTACATTGTCAAGCAGTCCACTTTGATGACTGTAGGTCATTCAGTGCACTTCTCTATGCTCCCCAGGCTGTTGGCATAATTTTAGATGTCCCCAAAATCTCCTACCATACCAAAAATTTGGTCATTAGGACTTCGTTCCTTCGAGATATTAAGGAAAAAAAACTCCTGTTTTCCATAAAAAAAGCTATTGTTACACTTCAAGGCTGCCTAATATCAAAACCACTGATCTGTTTTTGATTTTATTTAGTATTCACATTCTTTCATTCATTTTCTATGAACATACCAAAAATTAGGTCAGTATTGGGTATTATTTTGAAGTTATGGGCCAAAATATAATGCAGTTTTTAAAAAAATCAGGAAATTTATTAACTCACGTAACATGAGAATTGCTGAACCTAGAGACTTTTTTTCAGGAATATAACTTTATTTAATCAAGATTCAATTGTTTACCCAAAATTAGATATGAATTTTGCATTTTTTTCAAGTTATTTGCATAAATAAAAAAACAATACCTTAAATTTTGTTCAACTTTGGCACTGTTGATTTAATTTTCACAGCATATAAACATAAGGATTTAATCTTTTAAAATCTGAAATTTCAAAGAAATTGATTGGAAAGAATAGCTTTTATTCACGTTTTCATACACCATGTCAAGTGTTGTTTACATCTAGCCCACCTAGTAGTACAGCCTTCACTTGCATTATGTAACACACCCCCTCTGGCTTCCCCTCTGCCCTGCACTCCCCCCCCCCCCAGATGGTGCATAAACTAGATGAATGTTATTATTTTCTGTATTTGATTCATTCTTATTCTAGGCTATGCTACTTTTTAGATTTTGTGTTGTACCACCAGAGTTACAATGATTAAAGTGTACATTAAATTGTGTCCACAAAGTGGTGTATTGCTGTGAAAGTGTGGATGTTTATCAGATAAGTAATTCCTTACTTCAGAAGAGTAAAAACTTCACCAGGTGTGAAATTGACTAATAATTCCAGTAATAAATTAAAACTGGGATAGTAATTAGCACAATGATATTGTTTGTCCCTCATTCAACCAACAGTGTGTATACTTTATTTGAAAAGATGTTTTATTTTATCAAATTTACTTTTATTTTATTTTGGTGAATAAAATTAAGCATGTCCTGAAAACTCAAGTGTGCAAAACTTTTTAATAGTGATTCAAGGAATATTCTTGTAGATGCCATGTTGTGGCATTATTTTCTTTTAAATTCAGTTTAAACATTTATGATTTAAAAATAATAAAATATATGTGTATGCATAATATGACCCAATATGAGCTACACTCTGGATATATGATGATTGCAACTTTTGCAACAATTCTAATATTTAAACTTATAGTTTCAGTTTTTTACTCTGTATATATAATGATTGCAACTTTTGCAACAATTCTAATATTTTAACTTATATTTTCAGTTTTTTTTTATTAAAAATTCATAAAACCTGTAAATGAAAAAAATGTTTCAGATAAAAACTTCTTAATGGAAAAAGTGGATATGCTTAAAACAAATGGCTTATATATAAACTTAAATGCATTATTCCCTTGAAAGTGAAATAAAGGTATTAGTCCATTCTGTCCACTTGCCTGTCCATCTGTAAATTTTCGTATGCAACACAGTATCTCAAAACTTTTACTGTTTTTCTTCATGACAGTCTTGTCAGAGTATTAGTTTGCAATCATATATTTAGAACTTTACTATAACCAAGTAGGAGGGCCCCTTTCCTCTTAGCTTTTCATATTCTTATATAAATGAAAAACATTACAATAGTATATTTCTACATCCACCTTCATGCTGCCCTCAATTTTCCCTTCTCCGAACCCCAAGAAGCAAGAACAAGATGAATCAGATATATTCATACTTTAATATTTGTATCCGCCAAAACGAAGTTTTGCGGATACTATGTTTTTGACCGGGTTCCGCAAAACAAAATTTTTACACAAATGTAGCCCTTGGAGAGCTTTATAATATACACAAAAAATGGTGGCGCCACCTGCAACCATGTTTGCAGTGTCCATCTGTTCATCTGCCTTGGGTTAAAATCACTCATATCTCTGCAGTGACTTGACTAATTCACCTGAAATTTGGCATGCGTATACATCCTGGATAGCTTTTCTGATTTTATGACAGGTGGCGCCACCTACATTCACGTTTACGCTGCAGACATACAAGCTCATATCTCGGGAACCGTTTGACCAATCAGGAAAATTCTTTTGCACAAATGTAGCCCTTGGAGAGCTTTATAACATACACCAAAAATGGTGGCGCTACCTGCAACCATGTTTGCAGTGTCCATCTGTTTGTCTGCCTTGGGTTAAAATCACTCATATCTCTGCAGTGACTTGACTAATTCACCTGAAATTTGGCATGCGTATACATCCTGGATAGCTTTTCTGATGTTATGACAGGTGGCGCCACCTACATTCACGTTTACGCTGCAGACATCCAAGCTCATATCTCAGGAACCTTTTGACCGATCAGGAAAATTTTTTTGCACAAATGTAGCCCTTGGAGAGCTTTATAACATACACAAAAAATGGTGGCGCCACCTGCAACCATGTTTGCACAGTGTCCATCTGTTCGTCTGCCTTGGGTTAAAATCACTCATATCTCTGCAGTGGTTTGACTAATTCACCTGAAATTCAGCATGCTTATACATCCTGGATAGCTTTTCTGATTTTATGACAGGTGGCGCCACCTACAATCAAGTTTACGCTGCAGACATCCAAGCTCTTATATAGGGAACGGTTTGACCGATTGGGCCAAAATTTTGCATGTGTATAAATCTCATATAGCTCTTTATCATACGCAAAACTGGTGGCGCCACCTGCAGCCATGTTTGCACAGCTCCCGTCAGTTTGTCTTTCATGGGATAAAATGACTCATATCTCGGCAGTGGTTTGACATATCTGCCTAAAATTTTGCAAGTTTATACATCCCCGAAAGGCTCTCTTGATTTTATGACAGGTGGCGCCACCTGCATTCTAGTTTATGCAGCAGATATCCAAGCTCATATCTTGGGAAACGTTTGACCGATTGGGCCAAAGTTTTGCATGTGTATAGTTCTCACAAAGCTCTTTATCATACGCTAAACTGGTGGCGCCACCTGCAACCCTTTTTTGCACAGCGTCCATCAGTTTGTCTGCCAAGGGCAAAAATCACTCATATACAATATAGTGGTTTGACTTATCTGCCTTAAATTTTGCATATGAATACAACTTGGACGGCTTTCTGGATTTTTTGGTAGGTAGCGCAACCTACATACACAATTTGGCTGCAGACATCCATGCTAATATGCAACACTTCACCCGTTCCACTCTGATTTAGGCGGATACAAGTAGTCGCTTGTCGACTACACGTATTCTAGTTTCATTTTTCATTTACTCACATATTACATTAAATTCCTTTATAATAGCCTAACATGTACATGATATTCACAAGCTTTATCGACTCGATATAGGATCACAGTGGAGAAACATTTATAGTCCAATCACGATCAGCTGAGCGCTGTGACCCATGGGTCCCTTGTTTAGAATAAGGTCCAAGACGCAATCATATTGTCAGAATATTTCAATGCACATATTTCAGGAGTGGTTTAACGTATTGACCAGAAATTGTATATCTTGTGTCACTTTAGCTCATACATATGACTGGTGGTGCCACCTTGTACTGTTTTAGCTCAGCTGACTTTCAGTCATGCTGGGCTATAGCGATGGGTCTTTGTCCGTCGTCCTTCTGGCCGGCCGGCCGTCCGTTAGCAGGGCACAAATCATAACCTAGGGGTTAGGGCCATGAACCCTATGCAGTCTTAGAGGTTCTAAAAAGATCTCCCTGCAAACCTGAAATTAGGTCACTGCGACCTATATTCTCGAAGTTATGGGGTGTGTTTGCACCCCCCAGAAATAATTCTTTTAGCCAAAATTTTCATCCCAAACCTTACATCTTTCACATACAGCTCACCTACCAACAAGGGAAGAACCATAATTATTTTGAGGTTTCAAGGTCAAAGGTCAAGGTCACAAAACCAACTTCTTTGAAACGCCTGTGGATGCATTTTAAGCCAAACCTTTCATCCCAGTTCTTTGATCTTTCACATATAGCTCACCTACTAAGTGGGTGAAGAATCCTATATATGTTAAGGTCACAAGGTCAAAGGTCAGGGTCACAGGATCCACTTCTTTGAAAAGGTTGTGGACACATTTCAAGCTAGACCTTTCATTCCAAACCTTTCAGCACTAGGGTTGGGACGGTTACCGGTATACGGTATTATCACAATATCTGACAGCTACGGTTATCATACCGTCAACTTTCCTATTATCGCGATACCATGATATCATTTTTTTGTTTGCGATTTTGGTTCACAAGCAAGCCTTTGAGGTTCAAAATAAATTTATTTCGAAGAATCACATTTATTTTTATAAACCACATGTATTTGAATACACGCGTTTGGGTGGAACCGTGTGCTTACAGACTTCGGGATTAGTCGGAAATGTTCGGAAGTAGCAGGATGAATCAGAGAGGACAAAAGCTTGAGAATTCCAGGAGAAAATAACATTATAATAAAAGAACAATAAATACACATATTTATGCATTTATGCTTTTATTGCATGGGACGAAAATGTCAACATAGTATCACAACTGAATCGAACATTCCATACGGGTTGCATATTTTGCCATAAAAAATTGGGATGGTATATTTAGCCATGATTGGTATGACACGCTCTCCGAAAATTCGCCGGGATTCTCCGGCTCTTATGTAGCAAAAGGAAACTGATGGAAAGTTCTGACAAGCGTGATTGGACAATGGGGGCAGGACTTCCTGCGCCTCAAGCTTGCACACCTGCAGGACCTTCATGCAACTTACATTACTTAATGAGTCTTTCTGTGATACTGGCACAATAGGTATAAATGATATTAATATTCAACCCCTTGTATAAAGTCAAGACTTTAAAGGTGGTTGTTATAAATATCATTATTGATGGCTTATTAATGCCATTATATATAATTAAAAATATCGCGATATCACGGTATATTGCGATAAAATTTAAATAATTATCATGATATCAAAAACCTATATCGTCCCAACACTATTCAGCAATGATATCGCTTCTCTGCCACCAGGGGAAAAGACCTGTTGATTTTGAGGTCAAAGGTCAAGTTCACAGCACCCTCTTTTTGCGTGGAGTCATTTTCAGGCAAACTTTTCAATCTATACTTTCCATCTGTCATATATGGCTTACCTACCAATAGGGGAAGAAGCCTATTGATGTTGAGTTCAAAAGGTCAAAAAAGGTCAAGGTCACAATATTGTTCTAAATGCTTGTGAACATATTTCAAGTGAAACTGTTCAACCCAAACCTTCAGTCTTTCACATATGCCACATCTATGCATCACTCAATGTGATTCAAACTTCATATTTATGGGTCTTTTTGCATGAAGAAATAACTAATTGTATCGCCAGACATAGTCGGGAGATACTATGGTTTAGGCACGGTCGCGCCGCCGCCGCAGAGATTTCTTTTGGTCACAATAACTCAAAAAATATTTCAAGGATCTTTTTCAAACTTGACACATTTATAGATATAGGTGAGAGGACGAAGCCTATTTAAAATGGGGTCATGACCTCAACTAGGAGAGTGACCTTGACCTTGAATAGATCAATTTTTGGGGAAAATCACACAAATTCTTAAATATCTCAAGAAATCTTTCATGGATTTATCCAAAAATCAAGTTGGACAAAGATCTTGGATAGTGATGTCATGTACTGGAAACTGGTGGTGCCACCTAGTATCCTTTTCTTGTTTTTGTGGCGTTTAATTCCCCCATCATTGCCACTTGACAGTACTTTTAGCATCACAAGTCAAAAACTGATTGACAGATTTCTTTAATATTATGCATGTACATAGGTATGGGTTATGGGATGATGTATATTAAAATTGGGGTCATGACCTTTCCTTTGAGAGTGGCTTTGACCTTGAATATTACCATATATGGTGAAAATCACATAAAATCATGAATATCTTAAAAAGGGATGCATGGATTGGTCCAAAAATCAAGTTTGTCTTTTGCAGGAGATAGGTGGCGCCACCTGTTGTCCTTTTCTTGTTTTTTGCGCCTTTGAATACCCCATCATCGCCACTAGACAGTATATACTGTGAGCATTATAAGTCAAACAGTAATGGACAGATTTCTTTCATGTTATGCATGTATATAGATATGGTTTATGGAATGAGGTATATTTAATTTTAAATTTAATTTTAAAATTTAAATTAATTTAATTATTTTTTTTAAATTTAATTTTTTTTTTCAAATGTTGGATATTTTGGAATGCAGTTTATTGATTTGGGGTCATGACCCTGACTATGAGAGTGACCTTGACCTTGAATATTCCCATATTTGGTGAAAAACATAAAATCATGAATATCTTAAAAAGGGCCACTTGACAGCACTGTGAGCATTATAAGTCAAAAACTAATGGACAGATTTCTTTTATATTATGCATATACATAGATTTGGATTATGGGATGAGATATACTTAAATTTGGGTCCTGACCTTGCATATGAGAGTGGACTTGACTTTAAATATTGCCATATATGGTAAAAATCACCAACGATCATGAAAATCTCCAGTGAATCTGGGGGATTGCTTCAGCTAGTGGTCTGCACATGGTGTTGCATCATGTTTTGCCCAAACATCAGCAGTTCTGGGCCATGGTCAGATTCTATAAATAGATATGATGGTCAGTGATAAATGAATTAGTGCAAGTTGGGTGTACCACAGAGTCACAACTGGATCATTTTCCTTTGAGAGTGGTCTTGACCTTTGGACGACAAAACCTCATTTGTCTGGCGATACTATGGCACCAGCGGTGCCAAGAAATGTCTAGTTGATTTTGAGGTCAGCTGGTCAGGAGGTTAAAGGTTGCAGGTCTAAGTTATTCACTCATTGGTTGCCAAGTAATTACACCCGGCCAGATGTAATTGGTTAGTAGTTACCCATCATTTAGAAAGAATCCAGTTGATATGTGGGCAAAAGGCCAAGGTCATAGGTCAGGTCAACTTATTTTGTTGACCATCTCTATTTTTCTTGTATATATAAGCTTGCACTCCAGCTGGTACATCTCACCGTGTGGCTGTAATTGTGAGTGACACTGGTGACATATGACTCCCTTTTGTATCAGGCTATTAAGTGATAAGGCTTAGTGATAAGTACCTCGTTACTGCATAACAAATCACTGTTGTTGGAATACTTTAGCCATGAATTAACACTATTAGAGTATAGTATTAAGGTTTAGCTACTGATTTATGAGATGATGGGAACATTTTGCAGTTTATTTTATGGAATCATAGCAATAAACTTAGTTTCCTAGATATCTGAATATTTTTATATAAATCACCACATATAAAAGCAAGTGTTTGTTCTCATAATATGTGGATGTGTACTTGATTTAGGATGGCTTTATTTTATTACAAGACTCTTAGTCATGCTTTCTGCATTTCTTTTCTTTCAGGTTTTGCAGTTTATCAACCCTGCTGACCCCATTGAAAAGCAGAGTGATTATAAAAAATATTGGACCTACACTTTTACATTTGCATATCTATAAATCTGATATGAGCGCCTGAACATACCTTTTGAATTGTTTTGGACATTCATTACTGTAACATCATTTGGAGAATTTGCCCCAAGTTTGGTCTCTTATTGGAGGATGTGTGATATTGAATGTCAGACTTGTCAGAAATCCATTATGTCTGCCAGTTAGCCACCTTGGAAATCCTTTTTTCAGTGCAGTTTTAGTAATTTTCCTTCAATTTTTGGTCCAATTTAGAGAATGGTTATTGTCTGATTTCAGACCTGTCAGAAGTCCAAAATGGCCACCAGGCAACCATCTTTAAATTCCTTTTGATCATATTATCTCAAGAACTGTAAAAGTGAAGGCAGTCGGACGTATATTAATGTAATCTTGCAAAGGATTGGGTCAAATATTTCTTAATAAATATTATCATCATATATGAAAGTGCAGTACAGTTGGCTTGTATTGAATAAAAATTCATACACAAGCACCTGTTTCTCAATAATTCTCGCATGGATTTCCTTTATTTTTATGTAGTTATATATAGTTTTACCCATGTCCGTCATTCCGTCATTCCAAAATCAAACAGTTGTACGGACTTTTTTTCACAATGCCTGCAGATATTGGCCTGATTTTTGGTGTGTGGGCAGATAATGACCAGTTACAGATCGAGTTCGCGTTTCGTCCCAGTTGACCTACTTTTGACCGTTTTACGGCTCCTAAACTTAGAAAATTTCATGAAAAATAGAAATTTTCATGACAAATACACATGTACGGTTTTTTTTTCACAATGCCTGCAGATATTGACCTGATTTTTGGTGTGTGGGCAGATAATGACCAGTTACAGATTGAGTTTGCGTTTCGTCCTGGTTGACCTACTTTTGACCGTTTTACGGCTCCTAAACTTAGAAAATTTCATGAAAAATAGAAATTTTCATGACAAATACACATGTACAGACTTTTTTTCACAATGCCTGCAGATATTGGCCTAATTTTTGGTGTGTGGGCAGATAATGACCAGTTACAAATCGAATTCGTGTACGTCCCAGTTGACCTACTTTTGACCCTTTTACGGCTCCTAAACTTAGAAAATTTCATGAAAAATAGAAATTTTCATGACAAATACACATGTACGGATTTTTTTTCACAATGCCTGCAGATATTGGCCTGATTTTTGGTGTGTGGGCAGATAATGACCAGTTACAGATCAAGTTCGCGTTTCGTCCCAGTTGACCTACTTTTGACCGTTTTACGGCTCCTAAACTTAGAAAATTTCATGAAAAATAGAAATTTTCATGACAAATACACATGTACGGACTTTTTTTCGCAATGCCTGCAGATATTGACCTGATTTTTGGTGTGTGGGCAGATAATGACCAGTTACAGATCGAGTTCGCGTTTCGTCCAGGTTGACCTACTTTTGACCATTTACGGCTCCTTAGAAAAATTCATGAGAAATAGAAATTTTCATGACAAATACACATGAACAGCCGTTTTTAGCCCTCAGCTCATAGGCTGATGGGCTATTGTCGTCACCCAAGCTGTCCGTCTCTCCATCTGTCTGTCCGGTGTCTGTGCGTCCGTCCGTCCATCTGTTCCGCGTCTGTTTACTTTTACCTTGCGGGATATCTCTAAAAGGATTGACCGTTGGAATTTTATTTCATCAGTGAAGATGTATATCGATAAAATCTCGGTCAAGTTCGAAGATGGGTGACCTTGACCCATTTTTCTACATTTTAGAGCTGATTATAGAAAAACACTCAGAAGTTTATATCTCAGGAACCATTGTGTGGTTTTTCACAAAACTTACTATGATCATTGGGACTGATGGTCTGTATGTGCTGCACAATTTTGGTGGCGCCACCTGCAATTTCTGATTTTTAAATGAAATTTTATCGGATTTTTTCAATTTTGGCCTTTTGTGCAGGATATCTCCAAAGGTATTCTACACAGGAACTTCATTTCTTCAGTGCTATTGCATTATATTTACAAAATCTTGGTCAAGTTCAAAGATGGTTGATCTTGACCTACTTTTCAAGGTCACAGAGCTTAGTATAGAAAAAAAGGAGCTTATTTCTCAGGAAGCATTTGGTGGATTGTTATGAAACATGGTATATATACCTCTCCAATTTAAATTTATAAATGATTATCAACTTTTGCTAATATTCTAGTTTCGCAATGCAATGCTTACAGATACTGACCTAATGTTTGGTCTGTGGGCGCATAATGACCACTTACAGATCGAGTTCGCGTTTCTTCCCAGTTAACCTATTTTTCACCATATGACAGATCCTGAACATAGAAAATTTCATGAAAGACAGAAATTTTCATGAAAAATGCACATATTATATGGACTTTTTTTTCACAATGCCTGCAGATACTGGCCTGATTTTTTGGTGTGTTGCTTGATAATGACCCTTTACAGATCGAGTTTGCATTTTGCCCTTGTTGACCTCTTTGACCATACAACACTTCCTGAACTTAAAAAATTTTACTAAATTTAACAAATGTTTCTAATTTGCCCCAGGCGGGGGCATTCGTGTCGTTCCGACACATCTAGTTTGCTATATATTTTGATCTTATTTTGCCCTTTGTGGTGTTCCTTTTGAGACTGACAGGTATCAAGTAAGCTATGGGAATAGTTCTGGATACCTTAACATTATACATTTTCCTCAGACCATCAATTCATTGTGTTTTAACCAGACATAGGTGATGTATATTTCTGTTGTCGTAGAAAATTTCAACAAATTAGCAAATTGGTTCTTCAAAATTTGACTGGAAGTTGTGAATCTCAGCCCATGATGCCGCAGGTCATGCTTGGCAGCTGAGTGTCATGACCCATGGGTCACTTGTTATTTACATGGCTTTATCTGTTGTAAGGGAACTGAAAATGTCGATGGACTTAATTCAGAAGTGCTTTGACGTTTTGGCCAGAAATTTTACATATTGCATTATTTTGGTTATACATAAGACCAATGGTGCCACTCAACAGTTTCCACTTTCTTCTGTGAACTTTTTAAATACTTTTTGTGGCCTTTCATTTGCCTATATTTTTCTTTAGTTTCATTCATCTGTCTTGGGATAGTTTGGCATCTCTAAAGCCATAAGTTTTGAGTTTTATCTTGTCGGAAACATTCAATGGCTCACTTTACCTATGCCTGTGATTTTGTGGATACCTGTATTTACTTGTCGACTGTCCTTTCCTTAGTTTACTATGGTTGGTCTTATATTGGTTGGGCAAAAATTTCACGATTTGTTAATTTTTAACATTTCGCGAGGGTTTCATTTTTGTGATTGCAATAGAACCTATTAAATTTAAGTACAGCAGTGTTTTTGTTGATTTTAAATTTAGAATTAATCCTACGATACTTCACTCATTTCTAGTTCAGTCATCCACTTTGGCCAGTGTCACAAGCAATATAACTAGGGTGATTACTGAGTGTTTTACAATGACTAATGCTTGTATGCATGGGCCAGTCCTGATACCATGCACAGATTGTGACTATAAGTTGTTTCCATAGGTATAAGATGTAATCTGTGCAGATGAATCATCCCTTCTTCTTTATCTTAGTTGATGGGGCATCTTATTCCTGAGGGTTTCTTATTCACGATTATGTTACATTCACGAATATCGTGAAATTTAAACTCTCGCAAATAAAAGGCAAACACAGTATATAACAGGATCACTGGATATTCATACTTCTTTTCTAGTTTAAAGACATAATGGCTGATAACATTCATAGCTCTGTATTTTACTCACATAATACTGTCACATAGTTGAAATACAGATACACCAATCACCCCAGCGTTTCCGCCATATTGAATGTCCACCTGATGTGAAGCCTTGTTAGGGCAATTTTTTATCCAACAAAATCATTGCTGACTTTGCGGCATCCGGTCAAAATTTCAACGTTGGGATAAAATTCTGATGTTGAGAATTGATTTTGTTCCAGTATTGAGATTGAGGCGTCTGGATTTTAATGATTTTCCGTGGACTGTACACAAGGGACTTTCAGAGACTAACTCTTTTGACAGACATAATTTTGCTATTCAGCGCTGCAGAAGAACGTTGAATAAAATTAATTTTTCATCAAAAAATGAAATAAATGGAATATCTTAATGACACCCTTATCTTTTATAACAATTATAATTCTCCAATCATATCTAAACCAGAAACTTGCAGATGACTTTTTTCATACTTATTTATTTATTGAGAAACAATATGAAATTAAGAAATATTATAAATATCATATTTTATTGAGTAAAAATTTGTTTTAAAGTTTTTATAGTAAATAGTTACTATTTCTATGAAATAATACACATGATCCACCATTTATTTAATATTGTATATATAAATGAACCAGCTCTTTAAAGACTATTAATCATGACATCAAAGAATCTGCTTTCTTGTGTTAGATGTCCATATGAATATTTTTTCATATAATATTGATATGAAAAAAAATTATTTTATATATTAAAGGTATGTTATATTTTTGTTTTAATATTTAAATGAATTTCCATAGAGTAATCATTATCCCCACCTGCATCTGTCCCTACCTCTCATAAGGGGACACCTGCAATGTATGAACACTTTGGCGATATCCCTTAGGTGTCCCCTCACGACAGGTTTTGCTGTACTCAAAAAAAAAAATTGATCATTAGAGGCTCCTACATCTTTGATTTATTTCATAAAAGTGCACAGTTTTAGGTTGGCAGTCAGATATATGGTCTTGGTTATCACCAAATAGCAAGGCCATTTCCTCTTAACCTTTCAAGTGCTGATTTACAAGAAAAAATAGAAATAAGTAATTTTGCATTTGCTAATATTTTACAAAATTCAGCTGAGTGCTGTGACCCATGGATCCCTTGCTTAAAAATCAGGTGTTGAATGCTGCTTTGAGTAACCATATTAAACAGTTAAATAATTACCCTAAAATAATGGAGAATAATGTTTCATGTATTTAATACGTCACTTTTATTTTGTAGTAAAGATGTTACAAACAGCTTGCCCCATGGATGCAGAAAACAGAGCTGACTTTGTGACAGATTCTGTAGGAAAAGGAGTTAGCTTGGCAGAAAACGCATGCTCATCATTTGGTGGCCATGTTGTGACAGTAACCAAGACGGGTTCTCAAAGGACCATGTACAGATGTGACAACTGTTGCAAATCCATCTCAGGAAATATGAAAGTACTTATCAGGAAATGTAAAAACACAGCTAACATGCTGGCTGATCCTGAACAAAAACAGGCATGTCGGATAGAAAAGACGTGTACTTCAACGGGTGTCAATGTTTCAACTGTCACTGAGACAGGTTTGCACAGCGATATGAACAAGTGTGACAGGCCTGTCTCTAGTAATCTCGAAGTGCTCAACAAACATAAACAACCAAGTTGCAAAGAAAACACCTGTTTTTCAGCTGTTGGCCATGGTTTGACTGCCACTGAGAAAGGTTTGCTCAAGACTTTATACAAGTGTGACAGTTGTGACAAGCCGATCTCCAGAAATCTGAAAGTAGCCATCCAAAAACAACCAAGTCAGACAGAGAACACTTGTCCTTCAGTTTGTGTCCATGTTTTGACGGACAGACGGAAACATTTTCAGAGGAATATGTATAAGTGTGACAAGCCTATCTCCAGAAATCTGAAAGTACTCCTCCAAAAACAACCAAGTTGGATAAAAAACACTTGTCTTTCAGTTGGTGACCATGTTTCAACTGTCAGTGAGAAAGGTTTGCAGGGGACTATGTACAAGTGTGACAGTTGTGGAAAGCCTGTCTATAGAAATCTAAAATTACTCATCCAGAAACAACCAAGTCTGATAGAAAAACTGTTTTTCTTCAATTGGTGACCATGTTTCAGCTGTCACAGAGACTGGAGAAAAACCCTATAAGTGTGCAGATTGTGGTAAATGTTTTAAAACAAATGGAGCCCTGACTGTACATAAAAGAATACACACTGGAGAAAAACCTTACAGTTGTGAAGACTGCAAGAAATGCTTCAGACAACATGGAGATCTTACTGTTCATAAAAGAATACACACTGGAGAAAAACCATACAAGTGTGCAGATTGTGGTAAATGTTTTAATCAGAATGGGAGTCTCGATAGACATAAAATGATACACACTGGAGAAAAGCCATACGAGTGTGCAGACTGTGGTAAATGTTTTAATAATAAAATACATCTCACTATTCATAAAAGAATACACACTGGAGAAAAACCATACAAGTGTACAGATTGTGGTAAATGTTTTAATAGAAATCAGCATCTCACTTCTCATAAAAGAATACACACTGGAGAAAAACCATACAAGTGTGCAGATTGTGGTAAAAGTTTTAATGAAAATGGAGCCCTGACTAGGCATAGAAGAATACACACTGGAGAAAAACCGTACAAGTCTGCAGATTGTGGTAAATCTTTTAAACAAAATGCGAGTCTCGATGCACATAAAATGATACACACTGGAGAAAAGCCATACGAGTGTGCAGATTGTGGTAAATGTTTTAAAAACAATGGAGCCCTGATTGTACATAAAAGAATACACACTGGAGAAAAACCATACAAGTGTGCAGATTGTGGTAAAAGTTTTAATGAAAATGGAGCCCTGACTAGGCATAGAAGAATACACACTGGAGAAAAACCGTACAAGTGTGCAGATTGTGGTAAATGTTTTAATCAAAATGGACAACTCACTATTCATAAAAGAAAACACACTGGAGACAAACCGTACAAATGTGCAGATTGTGGTAAATGTTTTACACATAATGCGAGTCTCGATGGACATAAAATGATACACACTGGAGAAAAGCCATACGAGTGTGCAGATTGTGGTAAATGTTTTAAAAACAATGGAGCCCTGATTGTACATAAAAGAATACACACTGGAGAAAAACCATACAAGTGTGCAGATTGTGGTAAAAGTTTTAATGAAAATGGAGCCCTGACTAGGCATAGAAGAATACACACTGGAGAAAAACCGTACAAGTGTGCAGATTGTGGTAAATGTTTTACACATAATGCGAGTCTCGATGGACATAAAAGATTACACTCTGGAGAAAAGCCATACGAGTGTGCAGATTGTGGTAAATGTTTTAAAAACAATGGAGCCCTGATTGTACATAAAAGAATACACACTGGAGAAAAACCATACAAGTGTGCAGATTGTGGTAAAAGTTTTAATGAAAATGGAGCCCTGACTAGGCATAGAAGAATACACACTGGAGAAAACCGTACAAGTCTCTAGATTGTGGTAAATCTTTTAAACAAAATGCGAGTCTCGATGGACATAAAATGATACACACTGGAGAAAAGCCATACGAGTGTGCAGATTGTGGTAAATGTTTTAAAAACAATGGAGCCCTGATTGTACATAAAAGAATACACACTGGAGAAAAACCATACAAGTGTGCAGATTGTGGTAAAAGTTTTAATGAAAATGGAGCCCTGACTAGGCATAGAAGAATACACACTGGAGAAAAACCGTACAAGTCTGCAGATTGTGGTAAATCTTTTAAACAAAATGCGAGTCTCGATTGACATAAAATGATACACACTTGAGAAAAGCCATACGAGTGTGCAGATTGTGGTAAATGTTTTAAAAACAATGGAGCCCTGATTGTACATAAAAGAATACACACTGGAGAAAAACCATACAAGTGTGCAGATTGTGGTAAAAGTTTTAATGAAAATGGAGCCCTGACTATGCATAGAAGAATACACACTGGAGAAAAACCGTACAAGTGTGCAGATTGTGGTAAATGTTTTAATCAAATTGGACAACTCACTATTCATAAAAGAAAACACACTGGAGACAAACCGTACAAATGTGCAGATTGTGGTAAATGTTTTAAAAATAATGAAGCTCTGATTGTACATAAAAGAATACACACTGGAGAAAAACCATACAAGTGTGCAGATTGTGGTAAAAGTTTTAATGAAAATGGAGCCCTGACTATGCATAGAAGAATACGCACTGGAGAAAAACCGTACAAGTGTGCAGATTGTGGTAAATGTTTCAATCAAATTGGACAACTCACTATTCATAAAAGAAAACACACTGGAGACAAACCGTACAAATGTGCAGATTGTGGTAAATGTTTTTATCAAAATAGACAACTCACTATTCATAAAAGAATACACACTGGAGAAAAACCGTTCAAGTGTGCAGATTGTGGTAAATGTTTTAAACAAAATGGGCATCTCACTAGGCATAAAATGGTACACACTGGAGAAAAAAAATACAAGTGTGCAGATTGCGGTAAAAGTTTTAATGAAATTGCTTATCTCGATATTCATAAAAGAATACACACTGGTGAGAAGCCGTACAAGAGTGCATATAGTGGTTAATATTTTAATCAAAATGGGCATCTCACTATTCATAAAAGAATACACACTGGATAAAAACCGTACAAGATTGCATATTGTAGTCAATATTTTCGGGTGTTGAAATAACCCTTCCCCCGTCCCCCTGCCATTGAGTAATTCGATCTGAGCACTTGGAACAATAGTTTTATTGCAACTGCATACATTTCATTAAATAGAGAAAATATATACAGAGGTAGAGAGGTGATGTAACTCCCATCATTAATGTATAGTAACATTTATTAACCTGAATAAAAAAAAATTTGATGTAATAAAAAAATGAAGATCTTATGCAAAAATTGTTTATTATTTTCCTGCCTCGATTTGCGTAGTTTTCCATCTATCTGCCTATTTTTAAATAGTTAATAATTAGGCCAAAATAAAAAAAGGTATGGTTCTCGGGAACTTTTTTCATAAATCAATGCGGGCGGGCGCTTTTTTTATTTAAAATTTTTTGGTATGTTTCGATAAAAATGTCAAATGAATAGGGAAAAGCATGAAAATAACAGTTTTATTTTGCTAAATAAGTAAAAGCACTAGAAAACAAAGGAAATTGTATGGTTTTATCTTCTTGAAAGAAATGTCGGAGCGGCAGCAGCTCAAAATTGGAAAGTTTTATTAAAAATCAAAATAAAAAGTTTTGATGCGGGGGTTTTAAAATTGAAGCGGGCGGTGCCTGAGAACCATACCTTTAATTTTTTTTGGCCTTATAAATAAACTTTTTTTTCCTGTAAGCACTGTTGAATTGAATTTCATATCCTGTATGTATATGCAAAAGTGTTGAAATACCCCATCCCTCTCCCTCCTTCCATCTGAGCACTGGGAAGAATAGTTTTATTGCAACTGCAATTCAGTTAAATAAAGAAAATATATACAGAGGGGATTAACTCCCATCATTATCAAAGAACCCCCCCCCCCCCCCATCCCCCAGGCAACCACTATCCAGTCCTTCCGACGATGGACTGGGAACTTTATTTGCAACTGTTCACATTTTATAAATTGAAAAAAAAATGGTTTAATTAAAAAAAAATAGGATCTAACTGAACAAATGAGTGAAATGCTTAATTGTCAAGAGCTTATCAAATAGCCAACCAATGAGCATGGTGATATTATAATCTATTGAAATTTTGATGAAAGAATTTATGAATATGTCAGCATGATAAAAAGATTTGCAGCATAAAGCTGTTTCCATGTATCCGCAAATATCGTATCCGCAAAAGACGTATGTACGTTCCATAGTGCGCAGTCAGAAAAAACTGTTTCCTTAAGTACGTACGTTTTCCTTGCGGATACCCACTCGCGTGCCTCTTTTGAAACTGCACACTTGCACAATTTTATTTTAAATGCACCCGATGACGTGGCACCAGGGCACTGTTGGGAAATGTAGGCAGTTTTGCCATCCGCTCACCCATCCGTTTCGATGCAGTACGTTTTTGCGGTTACGCATGTGGAGCACATTAAAACGTACACATGGAAACAGTTCATCTTAAAAAGAGGGGTGCGATTTTTTGCATACGAGACGTACGAGATTTACGGATACATGGAAACAGCTAAGTCTTTCAATATACATGTGTAAACAGATTTACCAACAGTCCAAGATTGTGTCTGTATCTAAGAATAGCTTGGCAGACTACCAACTGTTTCAGATTTGGCAACGGGCTAAAGGTCAGTCTGGATCTATTTTTAGTTTTTGCAGACTGCCAACTGTATATGATGATGCAACAGGTCAAGAGTTCACTCAGTGCAGCCAGGTACAGGTCATGAGTTCACTCAGTGCAGCCAAGTGCAGGTCAAGAGTTCACTCAGTGCAGTAGTTGAAGCTAGTAATTTGTTTCAGTCCACTCGGGGCAACTGCCTTTCTCACCTAAGCCTTGTCAGCCCAGTGCACATGACCCAAGAGAAGTTTGATATATTGGCCTGATATTTTTGTCCATACATCTTTGATGGATTTCCTGTTCACAATACTGGTGGCACCACCTACAAAGACTTTTGCACAGTTTATGTGTCTGCTTGTTTCTTGGGAGGGATTTGATATATAAGCCTGAAATTTCGCATATTAATACATATTAGATAGCTTTGTTGTATACAAGACTGCTCGCGCCACCTACAATAATTTTTGTGTTGTGTGCAACAATGACAGTATTTCAGCAGTGACGTTTTTAGCTCAGCTGACTGAAAATCATCTGAGCTATAGTGATCACTATTTGTTCGTCGCCAACTGTCGTGCCGTCTGTCTGTTCATTAACCAGGCACATAATGTTACCGCTTGACCTAGAATCTTGTTAATTGACATCCTTGGAGATCCTTGAAAAATCTCCTTGGAAATCTCAAAGTAGGTCATTGTTATCCTTCAAGCTATGGGACTCAAAAGTACCCCCTAGAATAATTAAAAGTTTCATACATAAGCCCATTATCGGATTAACTAATGCAAGGATCACCATGATTCTTTGCATGTTTATTATCCTCTCGCAACGAAGTTGCGAAGGGGATATAGTAACGCCTCCGTTCGTGCGTCCGTCTGTCCGTCCGGAATTGGCTTGTAGGTCGATTTCAAGCCAAACCAGTTGATCAGAACCTTTCATCTTGCACATACGGCTCACCCACCCATCGATGAAGAACCCTATCGATTTTAAGGGCACCAGGTCAAACGTCATGGCCACAGGGCCCACTTCTTGAAAAGGCTTCTGGATCCATTTAAAGCGAAAACGTTTGACCAAAACCCTTCATCTTGCACATATGGCTCACCCACCCACGGATGAAGAAAATTATCGATTTTGAGCTCACGGAGTCAAAGGTCACGGCCACAGCGCCTACTTCTTGAAAAAGCTTGTGGACCCTTTTAAAGTTAATCCGTTTGACCAAAACATTCATTTTGCACATATGGCTCACCCACCCGTGGATGAAGACTCGTATTGATTTTGAGGTCATGGGGTCAAAGGTCACGGCTACAAGGCCCACTTCATGAAAAAATCTTGTGGACCCATTTAATGCCAAACTGTGTGACCAAAACCTTTCATCTTGCATATATGGCTCACCCATCCATGGATGAAGACACCTATCAACTTTGAGGTCATGGGGTCAAAGGACACCGCCACAGCGCCTCCTTCTTGGAAAAGCTTGTGGACCCATTTAAAGCCAAACCGTGTGACCAAAGCCTTTCATCTTGAATATTTTTCTCACCCACCCATGGATGAAGAAAATTACTGATTTTGAGGTCACAGGCTCAAAGGTCACGGCCACAGCGCCTACTATTTGAAAAAGCTAGCGGACCGATTTAAAGCCAAACCATTTGACAAAATACTTTCACCTCACAAATGGCTCACCCACCAATGGATAAAGACACCTTTCGAGTTTGAGGTCACTGGGTCAAAGGTCACGGCCACACCGCCTACTTTTTGGAAAAGCCTGAGGACCTATTTAAAGCCAAACAGTTTGACCAAAACCTTTCATCTTGCACATATGGCTCTCCCATCATTGATTTTCAGGTCACAGGGTCAAAGGTCACGGCCACAGGACCCATTTCTTAAAAAAACTTGTGTAACCATTTAAAGCCATACCGTTTGACCAAAACCTTTCATCTTGCACATATGGCTCCTCCACCCATGGATGAAGAAGCCTATTAAGTTTGAAGTCACAGGAGCAAAGGTCAAGGCCAGAAAACTGCCCTCCTCATTTTTACACTGTGTAATACACCCATTCTAATTCCCATGAGAGGGGATGCTCCGCTTTGCGGTGTCCTTGTTAAAGGACATGACCAGCGTAAATAAAACTGCAATTTGATCATATTATCCCATAAATGAATTGTTTGTGTAACCTTTGGCTCCGTGTGTAGTCGTTACTACCGGTCTAAAGTAATTAAAACCGCGTCTAATAAGAGCTCTAAGATGCTTGGTTTTACCCTGTCCGCGTTCGGCAATGATCGGTTCCGTGCCTCATGAATATTCGGAATGACGTCAGCTCAGGAACGGCAGTCGGTCATAACAAAGCCACATGTGAGAATTCATGACAATAGGTGTACCGTTTCCTGTATTGCGTTCGATCTTTAATAGTTAAAATAATGCCAAATAGTTGTGTAGCGGATGGCTGCAGTAACACAAACCGTGATGGTGTGAGTTTACACAGACCTGTTTCCTTTGAGCCAGCCAGAACGTTTGAAGAAATGCGTCAACTTTGTTCGCGTGAGGCGAGCCAGCTGGAATGGGCCGTTTTGTGCTTAGCCATCACACTACGTTAAAATCGAGCCATTGTCAGCTTATTATCACACAGGCAACATCAACTTTATGTTAGAATGAAGAATTGATTACTATCTTAACGAAATTCAGATAGTTATTTTAAAATTATATTGCCAATTTAAAAGCAATCCACTGTTACCCATTGCTTGTTAGTTGTATTTAGTCGCGTAGGCCTACTTAACACACAAGTAGACCTCTAACATCCTGCAAGCATGTCTTTAAAAAAACAAAACAAAAATTGAACCCCCTCGTACAAATTATGTAAAAGTATATATATATATTAAGATCTTGCTGCCAGGTATATTTTTGGGAAATTACTTTTTTTGTGTATTTAATAATTTCAATAATATTATAAATATATAACTTTGATATGTAGGCCTACCGGTGATGTACAGCGTTTTTTGCCGATTTTAAGCAAACCACTGTTTCTCCATTGCTTGTCAGTTGTATATAGTCGCGTGCTAAAATCGAAGTACGCCTCTAGATAACTTACCAAAAGTACGTCTTCCTTCCAAAAACAGTGAAAGGAAATACCCAGGCACTCATATTAACATATTGGATTTCATACAGAAATCATTCGTGTCATAATTAAACGAATAAATATCTCGATATATTTCATTTTGAAGTGCGCCTATAAAATATTGCAAGTATGACTATACCAAGAATTGACATAGCATTTTTTTTTACAAAACGTGTCTTTGTGATCAATTCTGCATGAATAAAAGGATTATTTCATTGTATTTATACAAGTTCCGCTGAAGAATTTGACTTAAGAATTAAACTTTTACAGCAAAATGAGAACATCATGTGATGCACAAAGGCTCCACTGCAGATTAAACTGGAAGAGGGCTTTTTTTAATTCTTTCTTAGAGCGATTTTTATGTATATTTTAAAATATACGGTAATTTACTAGACTCCTGTGTAATGAATTAAAACATGATTAAAATTTGCAACATCTGTTCATTGCAATGTTCATTCATAGAAGACCTAAAGTTATAAAAATACATTCATAAAAATATCATTATTCATATTTGTCTTTTTGTTTGCAAATTTTATTCCAGAACTAATAAAGCCAGATGATGACACATCTTGTTTAATTTTTCAATCATGTGATATATAAACACCTGAAATGTTGAATAAAAATCAATTGAACCTCATCACAATGATGTTTTATTTTATTATCTGAAACATAAAAATATGAAAAACAACACAAATGGATTTAATGTATAATGAATGACCGTGATTTAAAAGATCTGAAGTTCATCGGAAGCCCAGAGGCATGCAAAATTGAACACCAAGGTTTGCTGCCGGACCACAGCTGTGAAGATGCATAGAGCTGTTATCATCTGTTCCTGCAGGATATAAAAATAACCAATTACAAATAAAAAAGTATATAAATATATTTATATGTGTGTGCGCAAGACAGAGAGGTGGGGAGTGTACATTAGATGATCATAAATTTATTTCATTGTTGAATTTTGATGCATACAATTTCGTTGAAACACAAGCTTAAAATTATGCCATGGTTACTCAACAAAATTAGACATTTAAGAAAACATATCCATATGACTTGGTTAAAAACACATTAGTTTTAACTTGTGAATGTCCACCAAGGACAATGTGATGGCATGTTATTCGATTTTTAACAGATGTAGAAAATAAATGTATTTTAATTACAAATTTCCTGCGTGGGAACATTAATTCATATGTACAGTTTTATTTTTTAAATATACAAGATTTTTTTTACAATATATCATTTATAACTAAATTGAATAAACAAACAGAACATCTAACTGACATTTTGCAAACACACACGTGCGTCTTGCACGTAAACTGCACCATGCACCGGTATAGGCCTATACATGTAACATATCAACATTATATACTTATAATATTATTGAGTTTATTAAATACACAAAATAAATAATTTTCTCAAAATATCTGACAGCTAGATCTTTATTTATATTTTTACATATTTTTAATCGTTTTTCACGGCATGCTTGCGCATTTCGATTTAAGTACGCGAATATACACAACTTACAAACAATGGATAACTGAGGATTACTTTAAAATCGACGATAGAATCTTAATTAACTATCCGAATTCCGTTAAAATAGTAATTAATTCTTCATTCTTACATAATGTTGATGATGCCCGTTTGATAATACGCTCATAATAGCTCGATTTAAACGCTGTGTGCAAAGAACCTCGTCAAAGATCGTCTCGTGTCCGCCACTATGTGCAATATGCGTTCTAGTCAACTGGCATCCAATCAGGTTGCCCAATTCATTGGCAGTGGCTCTGAGCTAAAAACTGACCAATAAACATTGACTTAATATGTAGAAAATACGGATAAAGTAATCGCAAGTTGGAAACACGAAGGCTGTGGGTTTCGTACTTCGATTTAAAGACGACCGTCCTTCCTTTGAAGTATACGTACCTAAATCGAAGGACGTCTTAAAACTGCGGTCAGCCCTGACCTGGTTAAATGTATCGCATATTATGCAAATGTAAATTATCAAGCATTATATTAATAAGATAAGGATACCCGTTAGTCATTCGCATCATTTTAAAGGACTTATACACCTTTCTTTTACGCGGGACAATATAACGTGGAGATTTTATCATTCACAGCTGACATGTCTTGTATTAAAAATTGATGTGCATTTATCAAATAATCTGTGCAATTAATTTACATAACGTTCACCTATTTTACATGTATATTTGGAATAAAAACTACTTATAAAATTACCATTCTTTGTTCCCGATTCGTTACGGTGATTGTATATTATTTACTCGTCACTCGAATTGTCATCATCCCCGCTCAGGGTCGGCTCAAACATGAACGGCTTCACATTTTCGCTCCCCGTATCCTTGTATCTTTACCTGAATGATCACTAAAGTTGTCGTAGCTTGAAGAGTCAAAATCGACTGTTGAATCCGTGATGGATTCGAAACTTTCAGAAAGGACATCGTTACAAAAACCAGTGGCCATTATAAATACACAGGGTGACTGCCGTAGTAAGCCTGCAGTTCCTGAGCTGACGTCACAGCCTGTGCCTGAACTTGAGAACCCGAGCGGCTCTGTAGCACTGACCCTGTGGCGAGTAGCCACATATTTGCCTAATTGCTCATTAATCAAGCTCAGTCAGCACAGGTCACCAGCGGTATGTCACTTTAATAGGGGTAAGATGCACTCTACACAAATGGGGTATATTTCGCTGGTCATGTCCTTTAATCATGGATTGTTTCATCAGTTCCTGCAGACTGGTGGCGGCACTTATTTTTTTCGAATGTCTACACTATTTTTGAGACCATCAAACATGAGGTCTCCTTAAAACAGGTCACAAATCTTAAAAAAATCAGGAAAAATATTTACTCAACGTGTACATTTTTTATGCTAGAGATTTATTTTTCAACTATATAGCTTTGTTTAAATGAGATTCAATTGTAAAGCCAACATAAGATCTGAATTTTGTAATTTTTTAGAGTAATTAGCATAAAAATAAAAATCAATACCTAAAATTTTGCCCAACTTTGACCATGGCACAGTTCTCCCCTGTGAATACTGTTAATTTAATTTCCACAGCATGTAAACATAACTATTGAATTTGTCTAAATTTGAAATTTGAAAATAAAAGGTTGAAAATTAGACTAGTTAATGAATTTTTTCTTGAGCTCTCTAGAAGTCACTTGCTTTTTCAAGATGCAGGTTGGCCACTCCTGGTCACTGGAAGTCAGCTATGACAGGGTTCCTGATTTGTTACAGTCACTGGGGGAAATCCCCTTGAGACAGGTGTACAGTTCTCATATCACTCCCACCGCTCAGTGAATATATAAATATACATTTGTATGCATGATGTGGTGTATATGACAAGATTGAGATTTATGATGACGTAATTTAGAATTATTAGTCAACTTTTATATTCAGATATATATGATGTATTGTATATATGTATAGAAATATAAAATTTGGATTAGAATAAATTAAGATCTAATTGAAACTTATTCTTACCTCAGGAGAATGGAACATAAAGTGATCAGCCCTGTCCATTATCTCTCCATTATCATTAAATGTGTGTGTGTGTATATATATATATATATATATATATATATATATATATATATATTGATTATGAAATATGTCCTATAAGCATTGTTGAAATTACTTTCATATGCTATATGTGTATTGATTTAAGCTATTATAAGTCTGAAATTTGAAACCAACTTATATATTCAGTCGTGTAATATTGCAGATGTAAAACTTAAAATATAATAAAAGAAATTAAGAAATAATTGAAACTTATATTATCAGCTTTGTTTGTCTACCAGTCTGTCTGTCCATTTTTAAATATAAGTAATTGTGAATGAACTATTTTATCCTGTAAGCATTGTAGAATGAAGTATAAATCCAATGTATATACACTATAATAGTACAGATATGTTGTAACTCCCATCATTTCATGTCCCCCCCCCCCCCAATTATATAGACAATAATATTATTATACTGAAAATTAAATATATTAATAAACAGAATTATAGACTGGTTTTATTTATGAGTTCATTGTGAAATATTATACCTTAATATTATATCTTGTATGTTCCGATATGAGAATCGTTTGACATAAATCACATAATTGTTAAAATGTCATTTGTCTATAAGACCCTAAAATAGACATACACATAAATCTTTCCTTTTTACTGTTATACAGTGGATATGTAAGATATAAAGTTTATTTTCTCAATTTAGTACGCATGCACCAAGGGACGATGACAACTCGACTAATGCCATATCAATAAGGAAAACGTATTGTTTTACACAGAGAGGTCCAATTTCAAGTCTTAAATCACCAAAAAAAATACTCAGGTCATAATTAAAAGACAAAATTACATATATTTCCGAACGCCGAAAAAAAATCCCTAAAAATTCTTTTTTTCCCCGAAATTTTAAATGGGTAACCGAAAATGTATTCTTTTATCGGAACTGGGGACCTTTTTTCAGGGTTTTCATCAGTCGTCCTGGGTTGGACCCCTCCTTTTTCTAAATGCTGGATCCGCCCCTGATATCTCACATGAAATTTTGTTATTATAAGTCACGATACCCTGCAGTCAGGTGTTTAAACACATTGGTGACCCCAGTTTAATTAGTCTTTGGGTCGATTTCGCCGGAACAAGGGTGCTCTGTGACGCTCTGCCTCCCTATTTCCCTAGAAAGTGAGTGAGCAGTTTGTCCAGGGGCATTTGTGTTATCAACACATATATCGTTTGTACTCAAGCAGGCATAGTTCGTTAGCTTGGGCCAGTACTGGTATATACCATGCCAAACAACCGTCAGCAGCCGACAAGAAGCTGGATCGAGATACCTGGATTTTTCCTGGCGCCGCCTTTGGATTGATAATGAAACTTACAATTGGCGATGTCATTTGAACTTTCCCTGCAGTGAATAAGTTGTAAAGCAGGACACACATTTTTACTAACATTTTTACCAATCAAGCTCAGCAATAATAATTTTTATATGTGCATTTCGTCCATTACAAATAGAACTTAAAGAAACACGGGTTGGAAGGATAACAATATTGCACTATTTCTCGTACGAACTTACTGCCAGGCGACTGATTGTTTATCCGAAAATATTTTTCAGTATAGATTACTTGTCCCAGGACGATTTCGGAAAACGGCGTTCCAATATAGCCTATATATATATATATATATATATATATATATATATATATATATATATATATATATATATAATCATGACTTATCCGAAATGTATTTAATACTTGACGAACACTTCATTGGTTTCTTCATTCAATTTAAATCAACAGGCTGTAGCAACAAAAGCCTCTTCTGGACGGATCAGAAATCTCTGGGGTAGCATTCAATAGAGCGTACACCTCCACCAAGGCAAAATACTTTTGTCTCCCCCCCCCCCCACCCCTATACAGTATTTAACGGGCACAACATTCAGCTTAATGTAGAGTAAAGGTGATATAATTAAAAAGAGTGATTCATTATACAAGCAGCTATGGCTAATGTTCTAATATTTAACGTTTCGCTTTATGACTATGCAGCCCAAGTTTAGGCTTGACTCCGTAGCATATAATGACTAGATATCAACATAAAATCGGTCTTATCTGTTCCGCCAATACAGTGAGATCTAATATTAAGGGGACAATCAATAAAGAGTGTACAAAATTCAGCTTAATGTAAAGAAAAAGTGATATACATAAGAAGAGTAATTCATTATAAACTTGTGTCAAATGATTTAATATGAAACTTATAAATAAAAGTTTAAAAAGAAACATAAATTAAAAGAGATATACCATGAAAGAGTGATTCATTATAAACGTAGGTCTAATGGTTTAACATTGAATGTTAAGCTTCATGACTATGCACTATTGAACGTTCAGGTCTGTGCTGGACCCCTTAGCATTGTGACTCCATTACCACGAAATTAGTCGTATCTGTTCTGCCCATACAGTCAGATCTAATATTCAGGGGACAATCAATAAACAGTGTACAACATTCAGCTGAAAAAATGATGTTTCTAGATACATAAATAAGACATTTCCGTTTTAATTTCTGAAGTGATAATTTGGTTAATCTAAAGTACATCTACAAACTATTGCCTCAAGAATATGTATACATAATGTTTAAGGTTTCCATCAGTCTATGCCTCACTTGATGGCATATGCAGTGAGACTGTCACCCAGAGCTATATTTAAAATTTGCACCACACAGCAGGACGTTCTAAATCAAACTGTAGACACTGTAAGTCATCTGAGCTATAGCGATCACTCTTTGTCCATCGTCCGTACGGCCATCCGGCCGTCTGTCCGTTAACAAGGCACAAATCGTAACCACTGGACCTGGAATCTTCTAACTTTACATTCAGAGAGGTCCATGAATGAAAAATCTCCTTGGAAACCTGGAATTAGGTCTCTGTTACCAATATTATACCAGCTATGGGACTCCGAAGTACCCCCCCCCCCCCCAGAATAAAGAAACATTTGATACAAAAGCTCAAGTATCTGAACAACTAATGCATTGATCACCATGATTCTTAGCATTGATATTGATCATTGAGTGTTCCATCAGTTTTTGCAGACTGGTGGCGCCACCTGTATTTTTTTCGATTTTTACTATTTTTTCTCTATTTTTGGGACCTCGAAAGATGCCGTAATCTGTTAAAAGGGCAATTTGTAACCGCTGGACCTGGAATCTTCTCACTTTACATCCAGAGAGGTTCATGAAAAGCCTTCTTGGAAACCTGGAATTAGGTCTCTGTTACCCATATTCTTCGAGCTATGGGGCTCCGAAGTACCCCCCAGAATAATGAAACATTTGATACAAAAGCTCAAGTATCTGAACAACTAATGCATTGATCACCATGAATTTTTGCATGGATATTATTCATGGAGTGTTTATCAGTTTCTGCTGACTGATGGCGCCACCTGTACTTTTTCGATTTTTTCCCTATTTTGGGACCTTAAAAGATTCTGTCATCTGTTAACAGGGCACAAATCGTAAACGCTGGACCTGGAATCTTCTTACTTTCCTTTTAGTTAGGTCCATGAAAAATTCCCTTGAAAAACCTAGAATTAGGTCTCTGTTACCCAAATTCTTCACGCTATTTGGCTCCGAAGTACCACCCCGGAATAGTAAAAAAATTGATACAAAAGCTAAAAAATCTGAAGAACTAATGCATTGATCACCATGATTCTTTGCATGGATATTGATCTTGGGGTGTTACATCATTTTCTGCAGACTGGTGGTGCCACCTGTATTTTTTCGATTTTTTTTTAGATTTTTTTCTCTACTTTTGAGACCTTCAAAGATGCTGTCATCTGATAACAGGGCACAAATCGTAACCGCTGGACATGAAATCTCACTTTACATCCAGAGAGGTCAATGAAAAGGCTTCTTGGAAAACTGGAATTAGGTCTCTGTTACCCATATTCTTTCAGCTATGGGGCATTGAAGTACCCCCTAGAATAATGAAAAATTTAATACAAAAGATCAAGTATCTGAACAACTAATGCATTGATCACCATGATTCTTTGCATGGATATTAATCACGGAATGTTTTATCATTTTCTGCAGACTGGTGGTGCCACCTGTATTTTTTCGATTTTTTACGATTGATTTTTAGCCCTCAGCCCTTAGGCTGATGGGCTATTGTCGTCACCCAAGCTGTCCGTCCGTCCGTCCGTCCGGCGTCCGTTAACTTTAACCTTGTGAGCGGGATATCTTGAAAAGGATTCACCGTCAGAATTTTATTTCCTCGGTAAAGATGTATATCGACAAAATCTCGGTCAAGTTCGAAGATGGGTGACCTTGACCTATTTTTCTACATTTTAGAGCTGATTATAGAAAAACACTTAGATGCTTATAACTCAGTAACCATTTGGTGGATTTTCACAAAACTTACTATGATTATTGGGACTGATAATCTGTACCTGCTACACAAGTTTGGTGGCGCCACCTACAATATCTGATTTTTTAAATGAATTTTTAATCGGATTTTTCAACTTTGGCCTTGTGAGCGGGATATCTCTAAAAGGATTCACCGTTGGAATTTTATTTTTTCAGTGAAGATTTATATTGACAAAATCTCGGTCAAGTTCGAAGATGGGTGACCAGACCTATTTTTCTACGTTTTAGAGCTGATTATAGAAAAAACATTTAGATGCTTATTTCTCAGGAACCATTGGCTGGATTTTCACAATACTTACTATGGTCATAGGGAGTGATGGTCTGTAACTGCTGCACAAGTGTGGGGGTGCCACCTGCAATTTCTAATTTTTAATGAATTTTTCTTGGATTTTACAACTTTGGCCTTGTGAGCGGGATATCTCTAAAAGGATTTACAATAGGAATTTTATTTCTTTGGTGAAGATGTATATCGACAAAATCTGGGTCAAGTTCGAAGATGGGTGACCTTGACCTACTTTTCAAGGTCACAGAGCTGATAATAGAATAAAACTTAGAAGCTTATTTTTCAGGAAGCATTTTGTGGATTTTTATGAATCATGGTACATACCTCTCCATTTTAAATTTATTACTGAGACATGTACAGATATACAACCATGTGAGAACAGATATTTAGTACTTGTTACTGTTACCACCTCTAAACACTGTTCTTTGGCTGAGGGCTTTTGTCAGCTTCTGCTGATATTCTAGTTTTTTTCTGTGGAGACCTTAAAAGATGTGGTCATCTGTTAACAGGGCACACATCGTAACCACTGGACTTAGAATCTTCTGTCTCGACATGCAGGGAGGTCCATGAAAGTCTACATGGAAACCTGGAATAAGGTCTCTGGTACCAATATTCTTCAAGCTTTGGGGCTCGGAAATACCCCCACGAATAATGAAAAATTTGATACAAAAGCTCAAGTATCTGAACAACTAACGCATTGATCACCATGATTCTTTGCATGGATATTATTCATAGAGTTTTTCATCAGTTTCTGCAGACTGTATTTTTATTTTATTTTTTACTATTTTTGTATCTATTTTTGAGACCTTAAAAGATGTGTTCATCTGTTAACAGGGCTCAAATCATGACAACTAGACATAGAATCTTCTCACTTTACATCCAGTAAAGTAAATGAAAAGTCTACATGGAAACCTGAAATGGGTTTCTGTTACCCATATTCTCTGAGCTATTGGGCTTATAAGCAACCCCCATCATAATTAAAAATTTGATACCAAAGCAGGGCACAAATCATAAACATTGGACCTGGATCTTCTAACCTAAAATCCAGGGAGGGCTATGAAAATCTCCTTGCAAATGTATTTAGGTCTCTCTTACCAATATTTTCTGAGCTATGGGGCTTATAAAGATAAGCACCCCTCAAAAATAATTGAAAATTTGATATCAAAGAAGGGCACAAATCATAACCTTTGGGCCCAGAATCTACTTACTTGACATCCTGAGAGTTCCTCAAAGGTTCTCCCCAGAAACCTGAAATTGAGTCACAGTGAACTATATTCTCAGAGTTTTGGGGTATGTTTGAGCACCCTAGAAATAATGCAAAATACACACAAATTGCCAGTTTCCTCATGAAAGGCCAGCTGGTTTGTCATCAGATTTGTTGTGCTTATGAGTCTTGATGAACTTAAGCTAATATGCATGAACAGTGATGCCACCTACATTATCTTAATTAGTTGTCTGTGCAAGGACATATTGTCAACATGTCAGTCGGCTGAGCGTCATGACCCACGGGTCACTTAGCATATATAATATACAATATAAATTCTTCGATGCTTAACTTCTTACTGTCATCCTGAGCGCTTCTGCATGGCCTCTCCGCAGCTTCTGAGACTGCTAGCGTTTCTTGGTGGACACATCAGGACAACAGTGATTGCAGCGGCGTCAGTTTTGGCAGCGTATTCGAATTGTTGTTACTTTTTCTTGCTTGAATACTGTTTTCTCCGTTGGTGCAGTAGTTTTTCTATCTCCAGGCATGTGATCTGACATTTTAGTTAGACCTGGCACGCGACGCCAATGTTAACCTATGTTAGTTCACTAAACTTCGTATTTCTCCCACTCCCGCTGTCGTTCAAGCAAATTCGTGGCATTTGTGTCACAGGCCCCAACAGACAAATTCGGCAACTTAGGTAACCATTTTTTTTCTTCAGTAGCATCCAAATAATATAAAAATGTCAATACATAAAAAAGTGTCCTCAGTGCAGAGTGGCTAAAAGGAATCTGTCTGCCCATAATTATACCCTGGCTTTTTATTCTCTCTCTCCCTCTCTGGAATATAACCAATAACATTCCCCATTCATTTAATTGGTCAGACGGGTAGGGTGAACTCCACCCCCTATATTTGCCAATGAAATGAAGGGAGAGTTTGTTGATTATACCCTGACATATACAATGTCTACATACAGTTTAATTATATGTTATCGTGATATCATTTATCTGTGTGTGTTCCTAGCTGACTAAACATCACGGGACTCCCCATTAGTGGTCACCCTGATTAGATCAACACCTAATGAGATTAACAGATTAGGACCTAGCCTGTACAAATAAGGGTCCCAGTGACCATGACTAGGAGATTATGCAATCAGTACCCAGGCATCGTGGAACAAAGGTTTGTTATACATGCGTGATATGTCACAATGTAACGCAGAGGTTTGAATGTATACATACGAAAAATTAAATTCACAAAATCAGTAAGGTTATAATGATAATTAAAATATTCATATTATTGAGAACCGCTGCAAATGAAAGCGAGCAGCCCATTGAACTCATTTACTGTGATATGAAATACCAAGAATATACAGCCTATCATGCCAAATCTTACATGGGACTTCCAGATACAAGGTAGAGGATATATACTCAATGTTTTCCGTAATCCAGATAACAGACGAGCAAACCAACAATACACCTGCAGCCATCAGAGAAAATATAAATGGTAAAACTGCTTACTTGTTTTAATTTCAATTGAATGTAGTGAACAATGCATGTTTATACTCCCAAGACAGCACAGACGCTCGTACCTGATTTTCCAATGTTTAAGCAGGAGCAAGAATTTTTCAGTTGCTGACAGGCAAACCGAAACACCGCCTTAGAAATGTTGAAACAGAGGTGAAGCATTAAACAAGGCGCTAGTGATAAAAACGATTATACTTTTAACAAAAATGTAAACATGACCGGGACCTTTTTGAACTGTCATATATGGGAGTGCTGAACGTCCTTCTTATATCACAGATTAAGTTCTATACATGCATACAGACAACACACAACGCTGTAGCGGTGAGGTAAGTGGACGTATGTACGTAATTATGGAAGGAACATTATTAAATTATCTAATTATGTGTGCATAAACTGTTATCTTTGCTAAATAGTAATTTCATGCTGCTCGATCATATTAAAATTATATATATATATATATATATATATATATATATATATATATATATATATATATATATATAGTTACGGAACCTAACAACAGATCACGTAGTCGTGACAAGCTTAATTTTTTGTTACGGAGCTAAATAAAAACCAGATTCTGTAACACTAGGCAGCGTGAAATGTCCGGGGGAATGAATAAAGAAGTCAGTGGTTTTTTGTTAACAAATAATTATAATTTATCCTTGAAACTGCCCTAACATTACAATACACTTAATCAAAACAATAAAACAATAAAATTGTACAGTACCAGAGTGTCCTGATCCTAGGCTCTTCTGGATACCACCACTGTCACAGCTCAACAAGTCCTTTAAAAAATATAATCCTGATGAACATTTCACGAAAATCTTCACAGAGAATAATAGTCCAATTCAATCCCGAAGTCAATCTAATGTAATCCAAAAGTGAAGTTCTGGTAATAGTCCCAAAGGCAAACTGAAGACTTAATAAAATCTGTTTCAAAGTTCAAAGAATATCTATAAGTTCTGCAATTATCGGAAAGGTCCACAAACTGACTCACACTCTTCCGTGTCCGCTGGAATATTTCTCTCTCTTCTCCCCAGGCTCTAAATACAACCCCTAATTTATAGCTTCTCACCCCAAAGCCAAGAAACTTCTATTTCACGAACATCCCAAAGCACAATACAAGACACGCGCTCATAGAGCGCGAAAAGCCCAGAAAATTCCAGATTAGCACGAGCTAGCAAGTCAAACTTGGAGACATATCTGGAGCTACCGACTCTATCAATACAATCATCGATCCTCGAAATCGGGAACGCGTCAGTTTTGGTGACAGAGTTCAGTTTTCGATAATCTGTGCACATATGGTAACTTCCATCAGGTTTTGGCACAAGAATACATGGTGAACTCCAGTTACTGTTACTAGGTTCAATAAAATCATTGTCCAGCAAATATTGAACCTCATCTTGTAGATACTTTTGCTTTTCTGGATTCAGTCTATAATGATGCTGCTTGACTGCGCTTGCCTTGCCAACATCGACGTCATGGCACAATATGTTAGTTTGCGTTGGAATGTCACTAAACAAATGTTCATAATTCCGCAGTATGGTGTGACAGTTTGGCATCCCGGTTGTTAAGCACGTCTGAGATTTTTAATGGTACTTTTCCACACTGACTGTTCACATCACACTTACAAACAGGGTCTACTTTAACTGAGTAAGGATCAGTTTTACACAATTAACAGCAGTAACATAATGTAAAACATCTGATATGCTATTTCTGTCATAATATGGTTTCAACATGTTATCATGGCACAGTTGTTTTTTCTTACGCTTATCTGGTGTTAACAGTATGTAATTCAAATCACTGACTTTCTTGTCAACAATATACGGACCAAATTACCTAGCTTGCAGAGGTCTGCCAGGGTTATGGGCCCGAACATAATGGACTTTGTAAAAAATCAGAAGAAAAAAATTTCTCACTTTACATGAAAAATTTTAATACTAGAGACGATGTTCCCAAGTGTATAACCTTGTCTCATTAAGATTTAATTTTTTACCCAAATTAGGTCTGAATTTTGTATATTTTTTTGAGTTATTACCATAAAAATAAATTCAGGACCTTAAATTTTGCCCAAATTGACCATGGCACTTTTTTCCCTGTAAGTACTATTGATTTAATTTTCACAGCATGTAAACATAAGTATTCAATTTAATTAAATCTGAAATTTGAAAGTAAAAGCTTGAAAATTAGGCAAGTTATTGATTTTTTCTCGAGGCTCTATTGTAGTCATTTCCTTTGTCAAGATGCAGGGTCCCACTCCAGGTCACTAGAAGTCAGCTGTGCAAGGGTTTCTGATTTGTTACTGTCACTGGGGGAGATCCCCTGCTGTGACAGGTGTACAGTTATTCTCAAATCAGACCCCCCCCCCCCCCCCGCAAACCCAACCCGCCGAGTGTTATGCAGTAATTGTTATTGTTTTAACTGTATCTCCTTAATTGTAATGCTGTTTCCACTCCAATATACAAAAACTTTCCTTGAAAAAGTAATTCAAGGTGTAATCCAGAAGATGCCATGTTTTGTTAATGTAGCATTTTTAAAGAAATCAATTATCTTTTAAATGATTTAAAAAATATATAATTAAACCCATCAGTATGCTTAATTTTATAAAATACGATGCAAATTATGGATAAATAAAGGCACAATTTAAAATTGTGAAATCTGAATCAAGTATTATTTAAGATATTTATTGTTTTGCCAATTTATTTATTTTTGTGGTAAAAATAAATAAACATTTGTATGCATGATGTGGTGTATGCTGACAAGATTGAGATTTATGTTGATGCAATTTAGAATTATGAACCAACTTTTATATTTAGATATATATGTTATATTGAAAATATACAGAAATATAAACTTATAATTAAAAAAAATGATGTGTAATAAAAAATGAGGATCCAATATAAACATTTGTTCATTATTTTCCTGCCTCAGCAGAATTGGAGATCAGGCTTTGTTTGCCCTTTATGTATATGCAGAAGTGTTGTTAATCCCACCATCCCCCCCCCCGCTGCCATTGATTCCTATACACTTGGACATTAGCTTTTATTGCACATGTATAAAATTTATTTTATAAAAAAATAATATTATTAAAAAAATTAAGATCATATTGAAACATTCTTTGTCTTTGGAGAATGGAACCCAGAGTGATAAGCTCTGTCCATCATCTCTCAGTTATCATTAAATATATATTAATTATGAAACTTTCATATGCTGTATGTGTTGGGAATTAAGCTAATTGAGTCTGGAATTTGAAAGCAGATTATATATCCAGTTGTGAATTATTGCAGATGTTTAACTTAAACAAAATTTATATAATAAATAAATTAATAAATAATTGAAACTTCATATATTATCAGCTTTGTTTGTCTACCAGTCTGTCTGTCCTTTTTTAAATATTAAGTTATTATGAATGAACTTTTTTATCCTGTAAGCATTGTTGAATTAAGTGAAAATCCTATGTATATACACTATAATAATACAGATATGTTGTAACTCCCACCATTCCACACATCCCCCCCCCCCCCCCCCATCACCACCAAGTCCTTTCATCTCTGGACTGGGGACATTAGTTATATTTCAACTGTATACATTTCATAAAATAAAAAAATACATATATTTAATAGTATATTTTATAAAAATAGATTCAATTGAACAAATGTGTAAACCACTGAAATGTCAACAGTTAATCAAAAAGCCAAATAATGATCATGGTAATAGTACAGTTCACAAACTGCTCGCATGCTTTAGTTTCAACATTAGGAAACACATGGTTAGGTCACAAAATATTCTTTGCAACAATTTCTTGCTCATCAATACAAACCAATCATATAAACCAACCATGGCCTTTATTACCTCCTCCTCTTACACTGTATCTCCATTTTATATTATTTTAGGTTTTTACCTTCAACGTCAACTTCAGCTGAGCACATGGGTCCCTTGTTTTTCAAGTAATATACCTTGTGTATTAACCTTTGCACAGGTTTGCATTAGGCCTGTAGCCTTGTATTTAGTTTCATCCATGTGTCTTGGGATACTTTGGCTTCTCCGAAGTGACTAATTTGCAGTTTTGTCTTCTCAAGAACATTCAGTGCCTCACTTTACCCATGCCTCTGCGATTTTGCGGATACCTGTACATTCGCTTGTTGACTGCCCATGTCCCAGTTTATATTACAGTATCAGTGGATGTTCATACTTCTTTTCAAGTTTAATGACAGAATGGCTGATAAAATCCATAGCTCTGTATTTAAGACACATATTACTGTCACATAGTTGAAACACTGATACTTAAAATAAAATGATCATTTGAGGGCTCTACATTTTTTATGTAGTTCATAAAAGTGCACAGTATTAGTTTGGCGCTCAAATATTTGGTATTTGATTATCACCAAATAGCAGGGCCATTTTCTTTTAGCCTTTTAGTAAATTTTGCATTTGCTAATATTTTACAAAATTCAGCTTGTGACCCATGAATCCCTTGTTTAAAAATCAGATGTTGAGTGCTGTTTCTAGTAACCATATTATTAGAGTCAGTGCGACCTATATTCTTACAGCCATGGGGCTTGTAAGTACCCCCAGAATAATTGAAAATTTGATACAAACCCTCCAGTATCTTGATAATTAAAGCATTGATCGCCATAAATGTTGCCCTCCATATTGGCCATGACTAATTTTGTCAGTGCCAGAATAATGGTGGCGTCACCTGCCATCACCTAATGCCTTTTAGCTCAGCTGACTGTAGGTCATCTGAGCTATAGTCATGGTCCGTGTGTTAACAGGGCACGTTCTGAAACCGTTATATCTACGAATCCAAAATTTTGCACACAGTTAAATGTCCCCAAAATCTCCTTCTATACCGAAAATTGGTCACTAAGACCTCATTACCTCGAGATATCAAGGAAAATCCTTAATTTTCGATTAAAACCCTATTGTTTTACTTGAAAAGTGCATGATATCAAAACTACTGATCAGATATTAATCATATTTAATATAACCATTCCTCTATATATTTCCTATGTACATATCAGAAATTAGGTCAGTGTTGTATAATTTCTTTAAGTTATGGGCCGGAACATAATTCTCTTTGTAAAAAAATCAGGAAATATATTTTCTCTTTTAATATGAAAATTATTGAAGCTGGAGACATTTATCAGAGATGTAACTTTATATAATCAAGATTCAACTGTATACCCAAAATTAGATCTGAATTTTGTCAACATATTAAGTTATTAGCATAAACATAAAAGCAGTACCTTACATTTTGTCCAACTTTGGCCATGGCTCTTTTTTATGTATGCACTGTTGATTTGATTGTATCCGCCAAAACAAAGTTTTGCGGATACTATGTTTTTGACCGGGATCCCCGCCGCCGCCGCCGCGTTCGTTTCCGGAGAACTCCTCTGAGACTACTGGACTGATTTTTCCGAAACTTACACCAATTACCGGGTCACATGTAAACTGGTGCCTAATCAATTTGCGTTGACCTCTGACCTTTCCTCTCTGCCCAGCGTCCATTTGTGCGTCTTGTTTCATACATAAAACAACATATCTCGGGTACCGTTTGACCGATCAGGAAAAAAAAAAAATGTACAAATGTAGCCCATGGATAGCTTTATAACATACACAGAAAATGGTGGCGCTACCTGCAACCCTGTTTGCTCAGTGTCCATCTGTTCATCTGCCTTGGGTTAAAATCACTATCTCTACAGTGGTTTGACTAATTCACCTTAAATTCGGCATGCGTATAACTCCTGGATAGCTTTTTTTGATTTTATGACAGGTTGCGCCACCTACATTCACGTTCACGCTGCAGACATCCAAGCTCATATCTCGGAAAACGTTTGACCTATTGGGCAAAAATGTTGCATGTGTATATATCTCACATAGTTCTTTATCATACGCAAAACTAGTGGCGCCACCTGCAACTATTTTTGCACAGCGTCCGTCTGTTTGTTTGCCGTGGAATAATATCACTCATATCTCGGCAGTGGTTTGACATATCTGCCTAAAATTTTGCAATTTTATACATCCTGGACAGCTTTCGTGATTTTATGACATGTGGCGCCACCTACATTCTAGTTTACGCTGCAGACATCCAAGCTCATATCTCGGGAATCGTTTGACCGATTGGGCCAAAATGTTGCATGTGTATAGATCTCACATCGTTCTTTATTATACACAAAACTGGAGGGGCCAGCTGCCACCATTTTTTGCACAGCGTCTGTCTGTTTGTCTGCCGTGGGCTAAAATCATTCATATATCTGTAGTGGTTTGACTTTTCTGCCTAAAATTTTGCCTATGTATACAACTTGGGCAGCTTTCTGGATTTATGGTAGGTGGCGCAACCTACATACACATTTTGGCAGCAGAAATCCATGCTAACTTGCAACACAGCTCACTCTATTTCCCCTTGCCACTCTTTCCATGCCTCACTTCACCCGTTCCACTCTGATTGTGGCCGATACACGTAGTAACTTGTCGACTACCCGTATTTTTGTTTTCACAGTATGTTTATATTTGGATTAAATCTTTTAAAACTGAAATTTCAAAGCAATTGATTGAAAAGAGGAGCTTTTATTCTATTTTATACATCCTACGTCGTGTTGTTTACATCAAGCCATCGGCCAGTAAAGTGAGTTATGCAGCCCTTACCTGTGTTATGTAACCCCCTCGAGGCAGCTGCCTTGGCTCAGTATTTAGATGTAAAGTTAGCTAGTCATGCATTTGTTGATTATAATTAGTTTCTTCTGTTCCTGAAGACTGGTGGCACTACAAATTTTAAGCTAACCTGTGGGCTTATGCAATGGTGTGGCATCGTCCTTTGTCAATTGTAACGTCAACAATGATAAGAAAAGGAAAAATTATAGTATTGGGGGCAGATAAAATTTATTAAATCTATCATTTTTGTGTTGTGTGTACCCATGCAAGTATGTAAGCAGTGATGTTTGTGTTATTGGTTCTTGTTTAAATGGTATGTACTTGCATTTTACATATTCATGGTTCACATGTACCTGAAAAGATGTTGTCCTGCATAATGATTATGGCTGCATTTTAAGCCAAGCTTTTAATCCCAAACCTTCCATCTTGCGCATATTGCTAAAAAATTTCATCCCAAACTTTCCATCTTTCACACATGACTTACCTGCCGAATGTGGAAGAAATCTGTTGATTCTGAGGTTTCCTGGTCCGTGGCAAACAGCACATTTTTCAAAGATTGTTAAGATAATCTAAATGCTGTACGCTCAAGGATAGTAACTTCTTAAATTTGTGGTCACAAGGTAATTGGCTAGGTCACTATAACCTCTTTTGAAAAAGATTACAAATATCTTTAAAATCAAATTCAGCTGAGCGTCGAGGCCTATGGTCCCTAGTTATGTATTTAATACGTCACCTTTTTATTTTGTAGTAAAGACGATACAAACAGCTTGCCCCATGGACGCAGAAAACAGAGCTGACTTTGCGACAGATGCTGTAGTTAAAGGAGTAAGTTCTGCAGATAACACATGCTCATAATTTGATGGCCAAGTTGTGACAGTATCCAAGATGGGTTTTCACAGAACCATGTCAAGATGTGACAACTGTTTAAAATCCATCCCAGGAAATATGAAAGTACTTATCAGGAAATGTAAAAACACAGCTACCATGCTGGCAGATTCTGAACAAAATCAAGCATGTTGGATAGAAAAGACGTGTGATTCTACTGTAGGCCATGTTTCAACTGTCACTGAGGAAGGTTTGCTAAAGACTTAGTACACGTGTGACAGTTGTGACAAGCCTATCTCCGGAAATCTGAAAGCAGCCATAAAAAAAACAATCAAGTCAGATAGAAAACACTCGTCCTTCAGTTTGTGACCATGTTTCAACTGTCTCAGAGAAAGGTTTGTACAGGATTATGAACAAGTGTGACAAAAATAACACTGCTTTCCATGAAGTGAGTCATCAGGTAAAGACTTTCTTACGTGTTAATCTGAATGACATTTTATCTGACCAAAGATTCACTGCTTTCTATGGGAAACATTAAAAGATTCACACTTGGAGTAAACCATGCATGTATTAAGATTGTGGTGACTGCTTCCCCACTAAATACTCCCTGATGGCATATCAAAGGAAACAACACTGTGATGAAAAACAATACATGTGAGAAGACTGCAGTAAACTTTTTGGGTAAAAAGGAACTTCACAAACCATAATAGGAAACATACACTTTCACATTAGAAGAAGTCTGTGGCGCCACATTAGGAAACACGCTGAAGGAAAACCATATATGCGTGAACAGTGTGGAAAACATTTTTATTAAAATGAACATCTCACTATGCAAAAAAGAATACACACTGGGAAAAACCATACAAGTGTGTAGATCTTTTAATTTAAGTCAAAATCTCACTGTGCTTAATGAATAAACACACTGGAGAAAAAACATAGAAGTGTTCAGATTGTGGTAAACGTTTTAATGGAAATGGAGCCCTGACTATGCATAACAAATACACACGGGAGAAACATTATACAATTGTGCATATTGTGGTAAATGTTTCAAAAGAAATGGAGCGCTAACTGTACATAAAAGAACACACACTGGAGAAAAAGCATATGAGTGTGCATATTTTGGTAAATGTTTTAGTCGAGACTGGATAGGCATAACATGATACACACTGGAGAAAAGCCATACGAGTGTTAATATTGTGGTACATGTTTTAATCAAAATGGATATCTCACTATTCATAACAGAATACATGGACAAAAAACATACTAGTGTGAAGATTGTGGTAAATGTTTTAATAGAAATCAGCATCTCACTACTCATAAAATTATACACACTGAAGAAAAACTGTACACGTGTGCAAATTGTGGTAAACGTTTGGATGAAAACGGAGCTCTGACTATACATAAAACAATACACACTGCAGAAAAACCATTCATGTGTGCAGATTTTGGTAAATGTTTTAATGAAAATGGAAACCTGACTGTACATAAAATAATACACACTGGACAAAAACCATGCAAGTATGCAGATTGTGGTAAATGTTTCATTCAAAGTAAACATCTCATTAATCATAAAAGAATACACACTGAAGAAAAAACTTACAAGTGTGCAGATTGCGGTAAATTCTAATCAGATTTCGAATCTCGCTTTTCTTAAAAGAATGCACACTGGAGAAAAACCATACAAATGGGCAGATAGTGGTAAATGTTTAAATCAAATTGCGAGTCTCAATAGGCATAAAGGAATGCACGGCTGGACAAAAATCACTCGAATGTAAAGAGTGCAAGAAAACTTTCAACACAAATAGGAATCTCACGATTCATAAAAGAATGCACACTGTAGAAAAAACATACACGTGTGCAGACTGTGATAAATGCTTTAATCAAAATGGACATCTCACAATTCATAAAAGAAAACAAACTGGAGAAAACCGTACATATGTGGAGATTGGGGTAAACATTTTAATCAAAATGATCATCTTACTATTTATAAAAGAATACGCACCGGAGAAAAACATTCAAGTGTGCAGATTGCGGTAAAAAATTTACTAAAAATGAATATCTCATTTTTCATAAAAGAATATACACTAGAGAAAAAAACTGTAAAAATGTGAAGCTCGTAGGAAAAACTTCAGTACCAATGGGGGTCTCGCCATTCATAAAAGAATACATACTGGAGAAAAACCATACAAGTGTACAGATTGTGCTAAATGTTTAAAATCAAAATGGGGATGTCACTTTCATTTTAATCGAAATGAACATCTCACTATTCATAAAAGAATATACCCAATAAAGAAAACTACAAGTGTGAAGACTGCAGGAAAGGCTTCCGTCAAATTAAGATCTTGCTTTTAATAAAAGAAATCATTCTTGAGAAAAACCGTATATGTGTACAGATTTTGGTAAATGTTTTAACCAAAATGGGGATGTCACAATTCATAATGAACACATGTGCCAGTAGAATTAGTGAAAAAGGTAAAATAAAAATGCAACAGAATTTCTATTTGCACAATGCATTTTCATAAGGTATGTAGTCTGACTTACTAAAAGTCTACCAAAATCAACTTTTATGGGGGAATCGGGGATAAAAATATGGGTTTTAAGTCATCTGATCTATAGCGATCACTCTTTGTCCGTCGTCCGTCTGCCTGGCTGTCGGTCTGTCCATCTGTCTCACCGTCCGTTAACAGGGCACAAATCGTAACCACTGGACCTGGATTCTTCTAGCTTGACATCCAGAGAGGTCCATGAAAAATCCTTGGAAACCTGGAATTAGGTCTCTGTTACCCATATTCTTCGAGCTATTGGGCTCTGAAGTACCCCCCAGAATAATGGAAAATTTGATACAAAAAGGCCTCCCACACTGGTATAAAATCATAAAATTCATAAAATTTCCCAAATTGTCATAAAATAGCATAAAATAAGTAACAAAATCATAAAATCATAAAATTTTGTTGTAATTACCCAAAATCATTTGTTCAACTTCAAAGTCTATGGCTTTTTTGCATAGTGCCCAAACTACCATGTGTGTATATTTGCATTGCATTTTACACAAGTGGTGTGTGGGCTAGAGTAAAAATAGTTGTTTCTTGTAAAGCATGAAAATATCATATGTAATATCCTTAACAACTCTTTAGGTATTCAGGACCAAAACTGCTGCATATATATATGATGTATATGTCACAGTGTAGATTGGAATCCAGTTGAGTTCGGAACTCAACCAGTTGAGATGGGAATTCTGATAAAAAAAATTGAGATGGGAATAGTCACAATATTTCAATGTACACTGGTTAAGATTGGGATTGCCAGAAGTAAATCAGTTTACTTTAGGATATCCTGAAATACACTTTGAGATATCTAGATAAGTCTACATTTTTTACACGTTATATCAAATGCTTTTAAATTAAGTTCAATTCAGTTCATTTATTTGCCCCAAGATTTAAACATTATACATGAAATTGTTCATTCATATATAGTTATTCCTGTGACAAAGAGGACTTACTCATAGAGTGTATGTCTTCTCAGGAATATCATTAAATGTAGTAGGTTATGTGGTGCACTGTGCAATAAGAAAACTAAAATTTTAGAGAAAACAAAATATAAATAAAAATTAGTTTATGAAAATGGAGTAAAATATAATAAATGTGATTCTTAAATTGAGGAAAAGTATTCTCTCAGACGGCGTTTAAGTGTTGATATTGTACAACAAGGATCAATATCTTATAATCTTAATAATATTGTTCCAAACTCCAGGCCCCCTTGAATTGTAAAGTTTTACTCGAGGCTGCAGTTTTACATACTGGTACATGGAAAGAAATGCATTCTACTTGTTCTGTTATGATGTTCATCTCATCATTTGCAGAATAATTCAAATACAATTAAAGGTAACATTTCATAATTAATCGTATACATAAATAAACCAACACTTAAATTATTGATATATTCTGGGTTAGCTATTGAAAAAATATCATTTTGGTATAATAATAAATTAAAATGTAAAATCATGATATTGCGGCAGTGATATGTACTATCCTTTATACTATTATCTAGTCTAGTTTGAAATAAAACTGCAGCTAGATTACATTGTACATTGTTGTTATTGAGCTGTGGTCTCCATTCTCCAGCTGATGTTCCTAAAACCAGGTTTACATCAGTTGAAGGCTCCACAGAAGAAAACTTTATGACCCTTCATGTCATTTTTTATTATATTAAAAAATTCATCCCTAGGAATAGACTCTTTAGCTGTAGTGGAAGTTGTTTCAATGAATGCCATATTTTAGTAAAACAAAAACAAATTTGTTTTTAATATCGTTACAGCTTTATAACAAAACTTTGTATTGTTTCACAAAGTGCTGTATTTACAAAGAAAGTCAATTTTTTTCTTTATATGCTAGGAAGCTTTTATATTTTTAGAATTATCATTAATTATTTAAAGCTAAAAGATTTACTCTGTAAAACATTTTTTCTGCATTGATGTACTTATCAGTGTTAAATAGATCCTGGAGTGTTTAATTTATTTATTGTAAATGCTGCGTACTGCATAGTGTAAATTGTGATTACAATTTAGTTATGGCATTGCTACACACAAAATCCTAGTCTGTTTCATTCCCTCAAATCAGTATATATTGGTTTCAATATATCTGCTTTCATTCAGCTGGTTAATGTTCAAAGGTGGGCCCTGTATTGTCACCCAGCAAAAATTAACAGATAATCAGATATTCTTGTGTACATTTAGCAGAAATTGAAACTTAAAATAAATCTTAACAGCAAAGGTAAGATATTCTACTGTAGATTAGTGTTTTTCAGGATTTTCAAAAATACAACTGTTTCTCCTCGTTACATATAATCTATAGTAATCAGAAATTCTAAAGAAAACTAGTGTATTATGAGGAAATCCAAAAGTGAACTGGTTCATGTGTGGATATCTCATTGTGAACCAATGTACATTGGAATATTCTAAAGTAATGTCAACTTGCTGAGATTGGATTAAAAAACTATTCCCATCTTAACCTTTTAGATGGGAATTCCATTCTCAGCTGGAAGATAGCCAGTTGAGATGGGGATCCCTATCTCAACTAATTGCAATGGAATTCCTTTCTCCACTAGTTGAGTTTCGAACTCAACTTGATTCCCATCTGCACTATGACATTTAGTCATTGCATCATGCATCAGCAGCATGGTTTATATATAGGCTGAAAATGATTAATGTACCCATTAAGAGATTTCTTTCTAAATTAGTACTACAATTTAAAGTGTTAGAATGTAAAAATGAATTCTTTTTAATGTAGCGGAAGAATTTTCTATTTTTCTGTATCGTTGTTTCAAAATAATGCTGGAAATATAAAAAATAAAGCCAGTTTGAGGAAAAGGGTAAACTTCTTATGCTGTAGTCCTAGGAAGAATCATAATTAACATTACTTACTTGTTAGGGTTCTTCCTGGCTCATTTGTTTTGGGACTAATACATGTGTGTCCCAGTAGTAGGAGTTACGAACTATAGAATCAGGTTTTTGTTTTTTTCAACTGTATCACCTATGTTATAATCATATGCAAATGCTCTGAATATTATAGGGACCTAGTTTTAACAACATAAACTAACCTATAAAAGGCGCTTGTAAAGAGCATAAAAATGTCATAAAATTTTACAGAAAATGTCATAAAATCATAATAAAAATTTCTCATAAGTTAGTGGAGGCCTGACAAAAGCTCAAGTATATGAACAACTAATGCCTTGATCACCATAATTCTTTGCATGGATATTGATCATGAAGTGTTTCTTCAGTTTCTGCAGATTGGTGGCGCCACCTGTATTTTTTCTATTTTTTACGATTTTTTTCTCTATTTTTGAGACCTTAAAAGATGCTGTCATCTGTTGTCCGAGCAAAAACCGTAACGACTGGGCCTAGAATCTTTTTGCTTGACATGCAGGGAGACCTATGAAAAATCTCTTCGGAAACCTAAAATTAGGTCTCTGTTACCCAAAACCTGTGAGCTATGGAGCTTCGAAGTACCCCCCAGAATAATAGAAAATTTGACACAATGCTCAAGTATCTGAACAACAAATGCATTGATCACCATGATTCTCTGCATTGATATTGATCGTGGAGTGCTTCATCAGTTTTTGCAGACTAGTGGCGCCACCTGTATTTTTTTCTCGATTTTTTACAACTGTAAGACTGTAAGTCATCTGAGCTATAGCGATCACTCTTTGTCTGTCGTCCGTCCGGCCGTCTGTCCGTAAATAGGGCACAAATCGTTACCACTGGACCAATGATGTTTTGGCGCAAAAATGACGTCACGGCATTTTGGACCATTTTGTTTTCGGCCTCATTTCCGGTGTAGACATACATGCCCGGTATGGAAATGAGAAATAGTCTCAATACCCTTAATTTGTGTGTGTGTGTGTGTGTGTGATGAAAGATCGAATAATGACGAAACGAATGAAATATGGTTAGAATAAATGACTGTAAAATTCTTAATTTAATGTACGAATGATCAGAATATAGATTTGTAGAACTGGAAAGATGAAAGTTCAACGTGCTTCTCCCTGTTTGAGAATACCCGCGGTATACTAAGAGACAAGATGGCGGATAAACGAAGTGGTAAGATTGATTGTGATCAATAGATCTAAAGGAGAGTTAAGCTATAACAATGTCGCCCAATATAAATGAGGTGACTTGATTAAATGTAAGATTTTATTTTAAATATTGTTTGATTTATTAATAAAATATATATTCCACCGTCTCAATGGCACGGCGGTCAGTGCGGTCTGAAATGAAAAAAAAATGGCAGCGTTCTCTGGGCGACACAAAGGTTAAGGCTGTTGAAACTGTCAGATTTCCAACTTGCTCTTATTTAATAACGGCTCGCAGTATAATTATGACACTTTAAAGGTGAAACCTTGAAATGCTTATCTTTTCTATGATATATAACCTGTCATTAAATTCTTCGCAGCTGTCACTAAACAAAAGGTTCAAAATGCCCTTGCCGTGTTTCACGGCGGACCTCGTCGGGGGCATGGTCAAGAAAAATAAAAAAGATGCCCGCTTCAAGATCGTTTGCGGCAGTATTTATCGACGTACTTATGCTCTGAATGTAAAATATTTATTAAGTTTATTTATAGGAGGATTTGAACGGTGATTGTCGATCGTTTATATGTCAATTCTGAGTGAAAAAAATGGTGAAAGGCAATATTTGTAGAATTTTTTTATAAATATACAAACATTGAAATTTAAAATCCTCAACCTGATTTTGATAGCCAAGAAAGACCACTATTTATTAGTGAAAACGGTTTTTATTTATATATAACCATCATTGAGCGCTTTTATATTTTGTAAGGGGGGTCACGGCAATTTTGAAAACTGGCAATTTTGAAATGTGGGTTTTAAGGCTTATTGCCCGCCCGGGTAATAAGGGGTATTACCCGCCCGGTTATTACCCGCCCAACCCAGTTTTATATATGAATATATATTTTCTGAATAAAGATATTTATTCTAATTGAAGATGTTTTTATTTTTTTCAATATTCTGCAAGATTTATGAAGTTTGTCAGATGCATTAGGTACCGGTAGTCATCGCTTTCTTTCTTGATTGGCCGCACTGTCCTTAAATAAATTCTGTATGTATATAGACATGTTTGTTAAAAAATTCAGTATGTTGCAATAACTTGTTATCCTCTTATTACACACACTTTGCATAGGTATATATCAAATAGAATAAAAAGCTTTAATTAATCTTTGAAATCTTAAATGTGACCGGCTTCTGAAATTGACTAAATTACCATATTTGGTTGGGTGATTTGTCCATAAGAGTGGGTTGCATTGGCATATAAATTGTCCATGTTGTGCGAGGTGATTTGTCCATAAGAGTGGGGTGCATTCTACAAGAGGAGTATTAAATGTAAATGTCTCAGTTTTGGGATGATTAGTCAGTAGATAGTGGGGTGATTTGTCCATAGAAGTGGGATGCATTGGCATATAAATTGTCCATGTTGTGTCGGGTGATTTCTCCATAAGAGTGGTGTGCATTGGCATACCTGCAAGATGAGTATTAAATGTAATGTCATAGTTGGGGGATGATTAGTCACTAGATAGTGGGGTGATTTGTCCATAGAAGTGGGGTGCATTGGCATATCAATTGTCCATGTTGTGTGGGGTGATTTGTCAATAGAAGGGGGGTGCATTGACATATCAATTGTCCATGTTGGATGGGGTGATTTGTCCATAGAAGTGGGGTGCATTGGCATATCTGCAAGATGAGTATTAAATGTAATGTCATAGTTGGGGGATAATTAGTCATTAGATAGTGAGGTGATTTGTCCATAGTTGTGGGGTGCATTGGCATATCAATTGTCCATGTTGTGTGGGGTGATTTGTATATAGAAGTGGGGTGCATTGACATATCAATTGTCCATGTTGTGTGGGGTGATATGTCCATAGAAGTGGGGTGCATTGGCATATCTGCAAGATGAGTATTAAATGTAATGTCATAGTTTGGGATGATATGCCCATGGATAGAGGGGTGATTTTTCCAAAGAAGTGAGGTGCATTTGCCATATAAATTGTCCATGTTGTGTGGGATGATTTGTCCATAGAAATGAGGTGCATTGGTATATCTACAAGATGAGTATTAAATGTAAATGTCTAAGTTGGGGATGATTTGTCTTTAGATAGAGGGGTGATTTGTCCAAAGAAGGGGGGTGCATTGGCATATAAATTGTCGGTGTTGTGTGTGTATAATTCTCTACAACTACAAGGTGTATCATCAGGTGTCCAAGAGGAGTAGATGTTTGACCTGTCATAAGTTGGGTATGTTATTTATAGTTTTTTATGGTTACATTGTTTATGAACGTCAGGTTTATATAAATATAGAAAATTAAGGGTTCATTCATGACAATTTCACATGGCACTGTGATGTAAATGACAACGTTTTAATACTCTAATTTTTCAGATATGTTTGCATGGGGTCGCCTTCCTGGAATAGGGAAAGTGTACTGGCCAGTAAATATTGTGGATTCAGAGGAGACCTCAATTACAGTCTACTCAAATTCTGATGATGCTTAGTGAGTAATATTTAGGTTTGATTTGAAGAAATTTCTATGGATTTCTTTTATGTAATTTGATGAACAACCAGATGTGTTAAAGTCTGAACTGCTATTATCTCTGACAAAGGATGTTATGTGATTTCTTGGGTTTGTTTGCTGACAATTTGATTACAATTTGTCAGTGTAAAAGACAAATAAAAAAGTTATGGACATATTTTTATAAAATATTCAGGGGAGGTTGGAAATTACCTACAGCACAGTAGGTAAAATTTTGGTGATCCAGTTGAAGCTGTAGTAGTCCGCATATGCTTGACAGTGTTTGAAAGCAGGCATTTCAGAGGACCACATCATGACTGAGCGACCCACTCTGGTTGAGTGACTTGAATTTATAATGGGTGACATCAGCTAGTAGCTGGAAAGCCACCTACAGCATCATGGTTGAAAGATAAGTACACAAGTACAATGCCTCGTTGGCCAATCAAATCACATTAACATACAGTCTTGACCGTATTAGAGTTTGTATATATCGTTATCCAAGTTATACTTTATATTAAAAATTATATATAATATATATATATATATATATATATATATATATATATATAAGATATTTTTATTTTTTTTCACAAGGGGAACGAAATATTGTGAATTCCTCTTCTTGATGAAATTCAGAGTCAGTCGTTTTCAGCCATGAAATTTTGAAATTAATTGTACTAGACCTTTTTTCAGAAAAGCACCTGACTGCAAGACTTAGTCTGCCTTAAATTTTAAATTTCAGTATATACAGTCTGTTTTCTGCCCTTTGCAACAAGCGACAGATTTGATAATAAAACATTTAAGATAGGATAAATGAGCATAAGGAAGTGGCTGTTCTGGTTTGTCAGCAAACAAACATTATAAAACTGATGGTATATATTGATATTTTTTTAAGCATATTGTACAAATATCAGCATATTTCAGAGGTATTGGGTCTCGGACTGCATGCAGTTTACCTTAAATTATTCTTTTCGCATTGTAAATTATTATGTTGAAAAAGTTGTAGTGCTACATATCCAGTTTTGTTATATTTTGAATCCAGTTTTACAGTAAATGAAGCCAACATATAAGAGTTGGGGAAACAGAATCTTTCTCTGCTAGAGAAGGGGAAAGGTAAATGTAAGCACAAGTGTTCAGTTTGTTGTTTTTAGTTAAGTCATGATGGCATTGGCCTAATTTACTACATGTATAAATTATTCATAGAGCATCCCTGTTTTTGTAAGGGATACATCTGAGAGTGGACAGCAATTAATGACAGTGCCTATAAAAATTTATTTCTTGCAACCCGACTGACAGTAAGAAATGACCCAAAGCCAAAAGTTTTATGATCTCCAGATGAAAACTTAGTGACATAGAATTTGCTTGGAATCCTTTATTCCATGGAAGTACCTGAATCCTCAGAGACAGCTGAATCCTACACAATAACACTTGCTGTGCTTCACTTGGAAAGAAATATTTGCTCAACCAGTCATTTTAATTAATATGTTCAATACTTGAAAGCCTATTGACAATCGTGTCACAAATTCTTCATTTAAAAAAAGTTTTTAATATTTCTCCTAACTAGCTACCTACCTTGCTACCCAGCATTTTTTGGGCACGTCTCCAGAGGCAAATGTATATTTTTCATGGCCTGTCTTCATGTGAAAGAGTAACCTCTTGAATTTCAATAATATTAATTCTATTTAATAGTTCTCTCAGTGCCACACTTCTTCATAATTATCAAATGTATTGATAAACAATATCACCATTACGTGCCAATCTTTGAAGTCAGTTACATATGTAGTTAGACATTTGCGCAGACCTGATCGGTTTATCCCGTGTCCATATGTTGTTATACCATGCTGGTTTATGCTATTTTTGGGACCCTTCCCCAGACACTTCTTCTGATAGTCCTATGTAATATCCAAACCAAAAATCATATGCAAGGTTCCCATAGTAAACTTTACCATTTACCTGCACTTTCTTAGTTAAAAGCGATAACTGCATGAGAAAGAAAAATAGCTGTCAGATTATAATTCAATATATCACTTGAGGTATTTACAAAGAAGCAGTTGTAAGATTGTTCATTTTTCTTTGATTAAGGAAGGTAATTTAAAAAAAACTGACTGGCATTAGGTAAGAATTGTTCTGTTTCATTTTCATGGTGTGCATGAATGGATTTGTTGTTTGATTGGGGTTTAAGATTTAACTGGCTAACCCAAGTGATATATATTCAAAATGTATATTCAGAAATTAGTTGTTAGTATCAAGGATTTACTGATATTTGCAGCATAATTTTATATGCATGTGGAAAAAATTTGTTTTTTTCTAAATGGTTTTCATGTCTATAACTTAAGTATTTGTAGCAGCTTCATCAAAATTGATTTGTGTATATGTATATATGACCTTTAAGAAGCTATTTCACCATCTCCAAATCTGTGTCCAAAATCAAGTATTTTTATTTCTTATTATTAATTTATTTATTCTGTGGTAAATGCCACAAGAACACACACTCCTTTAATTACATGTAGTTGGAGAGCTAGATGCATCTTTCATTTCTAAATACCGTTTTGCAATGAATGATGCTTCTTAATAGCTATCCCACCTTGTGTTATCAAAGTTTGCTGTTTACATGGTTTTACATTTTCCTATTATCGGTATTCACTTACAGTTTTCTTAAAGATGTCCAGACAACATATCTACTTTAGTGGGAATAATACTTGAGGTGGCAATTACCATATTGATTATCTTGTTTCAGTCAAGCTGAGGAAAAAGCCCAATTATTTGAAAGCATTCTTGGGTGACTTTGAATAGATACTAATTAAGTACATCTTGCGGCACAGTTTTCACATGTATGTAACCTGGTTACCTTGTGTATCTATATCTATGATTGTCAGAGCTGAAAATTCATTCATTCTTTATGAAATTTTCTGGATTATGTGCTCATGTGTCACTCAGGTTCACAATGTATTGTAAATAGATAGGGGAGGTATTGTGTATAGATGTATGGTAGAGGGTTGGATCATTCCTTTTTGCATTTGTATCTTAATTTGAATATTACAAACTTAGGTATTTCTATATGTGGCTGAAGGCCATCATTTGTATTTTGATAACAGATTTGCTGTATTTGGTCAAATGCCAATAAGATACAGGGATAAGTCATCCCTATAAGTCTGTATGTTGTGTGACGACCGTACTAGATTGGATTTGTAGAAATGACGGTAACATGTTTGATAGATCAGAAATTAAATTTGGTCGGTCTTGTAATTGGTGTCCTCTAATTTTTATTTGTATATAAATTATAATGATTTGTATTTATACACAAAAGAATTTTTTTTGTTTACCTTATATTGTGCATTTGACCCCAAACCTGGTATAGATGTATAAAAACATTTCATTTTCAATATTAACAGCCCAGCTTGAACAGTCTACCCAAGGATGAGCTATCCACACCAGTCCAAGAATCAGCAAGTGGAGAGTGAGCTATCAGGGACTGGAACTTCCAGTTTACCCCAAAGTCTGCCATCTGTGAGTCAGTCATCAGGGTTTCAACATGATGAGAGTCCATTATCCGGGAGTCAGCTGTCAGAAAGTCCACTTTCCACACACCTTCAACCTGGGAGTTTTTCACATGAGGGTCAGTCCACTAATCCTCAAAATAAGAACCCATTACCTGCAAGAGTATTCAGGAATCCCTACGAGCTTGGTCTTCATTGACACTTTCTTTGTGAAATTTTGTGGATTATGTGCTCATGTGTCACACGGTTTAACAATGAATTGTGTATAGACAGGGGATGTATTATGTATAGATGTATTGTAGAGGGTTGGATCAGATACCTTTTTGTTTTTGTATCTAAATTTAAATATAACGAAATTAGTCATTCTATTTGAGGCTGAGAGCCGGCATTTGTATTTGGATCACATATTAGCTGCATTTGGTCAAATGCCATTTAGATACCGGGATAAGTCATTCCTATAAGTCTGTCTGTTGTGTGACGTCCTTGCAAGATTGGATTTGTACAAATGATGAGAACATGTTTGATAGATCAGAAATAAAATTTGGTCGGTCTTGTAATTGGTGTCCTGCATTTGAATTTTTATATATATATATATATAATGAAGTGTATTTGAATTTGAACACAAAGGAACTGTTTCTTTTTTAAATTTACCTTATATTGTGCATTTGACCCCTAACCTGGTATAGATGTATAAAAAGATTTCATTTTCAATATTTATGGCCCAGCTTGAACAGAGTCTACCCAAGGATGAGCTATCCACACATCAGTCCAAGAATCAGCAAGTGGAGAGTGAGCTATCGGAGACTGGAACTTCCAGTTTACCCGAAAGTCTGCCATCTATGAGTCAGTCATCAGGGAATTACATTGATAAGAGTCCATTATCCGGGAGTCAGATTTCAGAAAGTCCACTTTCCACACGCCTTCAGCCTGGGAGTTTGTCAGATGAGGGTCAGTCCACTAATCCTCAAACTAAGAGTTCATTACCTGCAAGTCTATCCAGGAATCCCCAACCTGAGAGTCGTGCACCGAGTCCTCTACCTGAGGTCTAAATACCTGCGAGTCCCCCCACAAGACCTCAGACTGAGAGTCAGCTGTTAGCAAATCAGTCAGTGAGTGTGTCTGATGAAACTGAGTCTAGCTATAGCGAAGGGAGCTTGTACAGTCCAGCAAATGATAGCAGTGATGACAGTAGTTCAAATAGTCATGACGCATATCATGCTATAGACAGAGGTCGAAAACTAATCAGGATCACAAGGGTCTTGAAAACATAAAGGCAGAGAATTTCTGAGCGTGATAACTTGGGCAGAAATGGAAAACGGACAAATACTCAGGTCAAAGAGAAAGAGAATCAAAGAGATACTGAGGTTATATTTGAAAATTCAGAAGGTGGACAAGATGGCAGTTGTAGTGTTGGTAATTCATACCACCAAGCAAAGGACAAACAGGAAAGGGACGGCTTTGCTAAAGGTCAATCGATAAAAACAAATGGTCTCTTAGCCAATGAAACCTCGGATACTGAAGCTATTTCTGGTTCATGTGACATGAGTGAAGTGATACCGATTTTCAAAGCTTACGGAAGAAAAATTGTGATTCAGAAGATGAATCAGAAGATTCTGAATTAGACGGAGACCGAATCATTCGCGATGTTAAACACTCATCCATTTACATTATGTGAAAGGATTGATGATCAAATGATTGATAAATTCCCGTTCTGCACGCTATAACACTTATTTGAAACATATAGAGCAAATATAAGTGTAAACAAATACTGGAAGTGTTCAAAAATGAACCCGTGAAAGGGTTTCGACAATGAGACAGAAATAAAACACAATATTGAAATATCTACACACTTTACTGTTCATTATTCAAGTCATTGAAAACTTCCATTCAGTTTTAGGCTTCATTTAATATATATTAAATAAAAAAAATGATAACAATCTCAAGTTCTAAAGTGCTAAAATAAACATGGTTCTCCCCATTGGCTACATCCCCAAATTCGAGGGTAAAATCTGCACTCTATAAAAAGTTCAGGGGTTACAGAAATCCTAGATTACTGCATATTTGATCTTGGATATTAAGGTCAAGGTTACCAGTTTTCGAACATGTCTGAAAACAACTGCTTTTTCAATAATGGGGAAAAATATGTAGTACTTTTAAGGTTATGAGGGTTACAATAATGCTAAATTTAGTAAGGTTTGATCTTGTAGATCGAAGTCAAGGTTACCAGATTCAGATTTCGGACTCGTCCAAAAACTTAGCAATAACACAATTGGTGTTCGAAATTTGAAAGAAAAAATAACTTCATATGTTATGGGGATGAAAATGGTCCTGATTACACTAACTTTGACCGGAAAGATTAGGGTTAAGGTCACAGCTTGTCGGTGAAAAGCATGATGTCTGAAAACAAGGTGGAAGCAGCTGGTGTTTCAACATTGGGGAAAATGTTCAGGACTTCAGCGTTATCGGTGTTACAATAATCCTAAATATTAGACATAAATCATATCCTTACAATTAGTAAGATTTTTACAGGTGACCCCCCCCCCCCCCGCCTTTTTGTTTTGTAATTATGAACCTGCAGTTTTATCTTCATCACTTATTTATTATGTAAATTCGTTCTGCTAGTCAGGTGACATTGGATTAATGTACCACTGCAATTGGGTACCATGGGAGTTTGTATGCAAGGGATGTCCTTGCACGGCGATTAACATTAATAAACATTTTCTGCTTTAGGCTGCCATAATTTTCCAGCGATCAAGAAGATTTTACCGGAACTTTATCTGAAATAATAAAGCCTGGCGTTGTATGGTTCGAAAGTACATTAAGGCTCCACAGTGTACCATGGATTTTCGTAATCACCAAGAGACTTGTTATCAGACTACTTGTTTAGACTACAGTCGTGATTCAAGCAATATCGAGGAATGCATCACAGTGGTCTTCCATCATATTGCAATCATATTGTGGTAAACAGCCCATAAAATTTACATTATGCTATCAATGATGAATAAACACGAGAGAATACACGTGAACTCACAACCGAAACTGAAACCCCGTCTCTATGGTAACGAGTCGTTTCCTGTACCGCGTACAAGTTGGCTGGGTCTAGTAAACCGTGCGAGTCATGCCTGTATTCATGCGGTCAGAAATGCAACAAACATGCGGTGGGGTTAACAAATATGATGAGTTACAACGGATCTTTTCTCGCTCATGTTTGGTGTTGTTTGAAAGTACACAAAAATGCTACTAACGATTAGTTTGGTTTATATCAACTGACAGTGTAACTAGTCCATGAGGCGTTGTCAAAATGACGAAAATATTTGCATCCTCATGGGGCCTTATAATGGGTTCCTCAAACCTAGATGTAAAGGCACTCTGGCAGCCAGTTATCTGGTCGTAATGTCAGAGGGCCGATATATGTCGCTAGTGTTGCAGCTGATCAGTGAGTTGTCTTCTACAACTCTGATATCGGCTGCAGTGCCTTCTTTGAAGACCAGTGAAGGTCCAACTTCAGCCAATCCCTCTGCTCTTCTTTCACCATATTATGAAACATCTCCTTCTTCAACTTACAATTTAATCAAAGCATCAGACCAGTCATGTCATTAGTAGAGTCCACAACAACTAACATTAACAAGGAATTTTTCACAGTCGGATTCACGGTGTTTCGGATTCTCTTAGACCGCCCGGATGATTTCGTAATCACTTCAGCGTGGATATAGTTTGTTGGTGAAGGCTCTTCTTATCTCTTGTTACCCCAGCCCGCCGGAGTATCTGGCGCCCGCTGGGTTCAACAGATGACCCCCTGTGATGTAACCCCAAGTGCTGGTCAGTCAGTAGGGCGCCCCTGCCGGCGTTTATGGCACCTAGAGGTAGCTGTTTAAGCATGGTAATGTAATTATCATGCGAACCGCATGCACGGACACTGGACTGCAGTCTTATTATTAAGAAGTGAGTCTGTTATGCGCTCGGCGGCAGAGAGAGACGGGCTCAGGACTGTAGTCTTATTATTATGAAGTGAGCCTGTAATCCGCTGGGTGGCAGCCGTTTTTGTTGGCACGCGGCGGTCTCGAAATAAGGAGATGATATTAAATATAGGACCCTGCCTTACCTCCCGTCTAATTGCTTAAACGTCTTTGTTGCAATAAAATAAGTTGGCTGACGACTTTGCGACTGAATACTTTGTGTGTGTGCGTGTGTGTGTGTCAGGCAAACAGTGTAATTAGGCATCTCGTGTAATGACATAAAAAAGAAGTTCAGGTGTTACGTGTAATGACCGATTCAATAATGCATTTCACGAAATGACTAAAATTTCAAGGCATTACGTGTAATATTTGTTTTTATGGCTCAGTCATTACACGAAATGCCTAATATCTTGGTTGGTGTATACATGTATATTAATGCTGAATGACAACACACAATGTTTCGTGGAAACCAGTTTATTTTAAGTTTTTTTTTTAACTTTTCCTGCTGTAATCATGATTAATGCACTGAAATTTAGCCTTAAATGCACTGGCACCTCTTTTAGTCACAAATAACTATTCTCAGATATCGATCTATACCATATAACTAACTCTAAGTTCCGGAATGTAATTTTCCAATAAAAATCACTAATGCCAGGTTGCTCAGATATGAGCAGATCAGTAAAATAATATAGCACGAACACATGATGCAACAGACATGATATGGGCTGATCAGTGGCGAGCAAGTGTTTTACCAAAATTTGCCTGTGACTATATACGATGAAACTTTTGCTGCTCAGATCTGAGCAGATCAGAAGCTATACACAGGCGACCTATAGATGGTGAAACAGACACGAAGCGAGCAGATCAGAATCGAGAAAGCAGTTTGACAAACTATACATGACCCGTTTTGCTAAAAAATTGTCATTTTCCTTCTTTTCCCTGGTTATATGACATTTTTATAGAAACAAACAATAAAATTAAAAAATAAAAACCGCCCGCCCGCACCGCTTTCTGAAACAAAGTGCCTGAGAAACAGACTTTTTATTTTGCCTTAAGTAAATTTTGTTTTGCAAAAACGAACACGTTCAATTGAAAATAGGCTATTACGCTATTTGCCTAAAACGTATTAGGCGAATTGTCTAATAATGATCACCAGACTTTAGTCGTTACACGTAATCCCTGGAATTTTAGTGTTACACAATTTGCCTGTAGCATATATATATATCACTGATTTGGCAGACCACACCGAATATTCATGTAAATTACAATAATTCTATTTAGTTTAAATAGAATGTTTCAATATATACCTAAACATCCCTAACATTCAGCTACATATGTGGAACATTTTTACTATTAATTTACCACTAATTTTGGTGAACCAAGCTTAAACCTAAGTTTCTATGTATAAACAAAAAAATCCCTTGGCCCCATGTTACATCTACTGTGAATATACAATGCATTACTGGCAGAAAACGGATTCAGTACTGGAAACATAATTCATGAGATAAATTAAGAGGTGTCTCTTGGGGTCGAAATATTTACTGACCAATTTTGAGTGCCATAAACAGAAAATTCATGCCTTTGTTTAAAAAAAAAACTGGCATTGCATGTTAACGCGGTAACATTGTAAGGTATTTGAAATGGTCTAAATCAACACATAATTATTTAGTTAAGAAATAAAAAAATAAATAGATGTGTGTACACATGGATAACCACGCCAAGATCCCCTATCAAACTTTTACACACACACAAATATATATATATATATATATATATATATATATATATATATATATATATATGCCACTATAACAAATCGGTCCCTTAAGCGATAAGTGCATCTTGTTTTCCAAATTACCTCATAAAATCTAACATACAGACGAGAACAGAGCGACCAAGTAGCGAACCAAGCAGAAATAATAATGATGATATATGATGATATACCTGATAATAATGTCTATATATATATATATATATATATATATATATATATATATATACAGTTCTTTTTTTTTTATTTTACATAAGTCATTCACGGACAGATGTTTAAACAGGGGCGTGAGAGGAGCAAAAGGCTCGCCAACATGAAATCTGTTCAACGTATATATATATATATATGGACTTCAGTTTTTATATATCGCCATGCATTTTAGATCCCTCAGATAAACCAGTATTAAATAACCCTTTAATGCAATGTAGAATATGCAAATTTTAATTCCCTCTCTTATAATGCTAGCTCATGTTGAATTTCCAACTTTTTAAAATCTAATTGCATAGCAAGGATATCATTTTTTTTTAAGTTTTCCACTTCACTCTCTTCAATTAAACCTTTGCTAACTAGATCTTGCATGATCTTAGCATTGATATCAGGCTTTCTCAAAGCTTTCTTCACATCAAGCCCTAAGTGTTGTCCCAAACACAACAACTGTTCCTTTGTCACTGTTCGAGTTGATCAGGGTCGGGATCCTCAACAAATGTTTCAGGTTTGAAATCTGCCATGTTAAGATGATAAACAATTACAAATAAACCACTGAGATAAATCCTGTAAACAATGTAATGTAAACAATGTATAATCTTGTAAACAATGTATTGTAAACAATATGTTTAGATCTAGGCATAGTATATTTTCAAAACCATTAAGCATCCCGGACGAGCCCCCAATTTTAAGTTACGGAACCTAATATCAACAGATCACGTAGTCGTGACGAACATAAATTTTGTAATGGAGATAAGAAAAATATCAGATTCTGTAACACTAGGCAGCCTGAAATGTCTTAGGGAATGAATAAAGAAACCAGTGTTTTTGTGTTAACAAATAACTATAATTTATTCTTAAAACAGTCCAAATGTTACAATACACTAAATCAATAAAATTTCACCATATATAACTACAGTAATTACAAAATCAATCTACTGTAATCTAAAACTGAAATCCTGGCAGTGATCCGAAAGGCAAACTGAAGACTATATAAAATCCGTCATAAATTTGAAGAAAATCTCTAATTGCTGCATGTATCGGAAAAGGTCCTACTCTTCTGTGTCCGCTGGAATATTCTCCCACCTCTCTCTCTCTCTCTCTCGGCTCTAAAACACAGCCCCTATTTATAGCTTCTCATCTCAAGCCGAGAACTTTCCATTTCCCGAACAATCTAAAAAATAATACATAATACACAGTAAATACGCGTTACAAGAAACTTCTAGAACAAGAATGCTGTGTTTCTATATGTTAGAGTTCATACGTGAGCCGGCCCGGCTCGGAAGCCCCAGACCAGCATGACCGCCTTGTACACGTGGGCCGCACACGTGGGCCGGGCCATACCGGCATAGCAGTGGCCAATGCTAGCGCATACACATACACATGCAAGACTGCTGATACAATAAAAGAGACATCTGTAACTATATATATATATATATATATATATATATATATATATATATATATATATATATACCTCACATGTTTTAATTCAAATTTCGAAATATCAGGTGTACAGGATGAATAAATAAAAGAAAAATATTATATTTGCAGGATCAAAAAGGAATTATCAATAAACAATATATTAATTTCCGTATGGGCGATGCTTTATTTTGAAATGTTGTCCTAAATCTGCGGATAAAAATGACAGGAATGTCATGAATGTGTTTCAGGAAATGCAATCATTTCAAGACAGCGTGAAATTCCGGAAGGACGGAAAGCACATTGGGGGTGGGTGGGGGATTGCCCCCTAGACTTTTACCCTTATACCGATATACCGATGGCTATCCCTCCCCCGTATTCTCGACTCTGTTTCGTAAAAAGCTTTGAGCCTTATTTCGACGTGAAAACTAATTGATTTTATGCTCGGATAATGTTACAATTCCCTTCGTGATATAGCAGGCGCTCTATCATCTTTCAAGTTAGCTTTCTCTCTCAGTTACACATCAACAGCAATTACTTTCCTTATGAAACATTATAGCACTATATTTATCCTAATTTATAAAATGAAGCAGATTGGTAAACATGTATTTTGGTAAGCAATTTAAGTGATGCCAGAGTATTCCCTGTTATGCGTAGATTTTATATTAGTTTTCCTTTTATATTTCGAATTGCGCAGCCGACGAAAAAAGTTGTTAATTTGAATGACGTGAAGATAGATACAACAATGGCGAATGGAAATAACATTCGGAAGCTTCAACCTTATTAACAGGCCCATACAGGTCGATATGTTAGATAAATAATATAGAGTCTTTTTAAAGATGAATTAACTGTAAAAGGATGAAATTGCTCTATTTCAAATGGCACCTCTCAATTTTTCCCAATTATATGTAATCTCATTTTATATCCTGGCAGCAAGGCCCGCCGACTACTGCTTCTGCGGGCGCTGGGTGCGTAATCGTCCCCGTCGCTGAGTCATACCCCCGTGGACCCCCGAAAAGGCGCACTCGTTTGTGAATGAAACACAAGCCTGCAGAGCGCTCACCCTGAGACGGGGACGACCATGAAAAATCTCATCGCCTCGGCTGAGATTAAAACTTACGATCCCCCGGCTTTGAGTCCTGTGCTCTACCCCTGAGCCACTGAAGCCCTCCGTTTAGAAAAAAAATTGCTGAAAGTTATCGCCATGCGGAAATCCAGTTGTACGGAAACCCATCCAAAGATTATACACCTGCAAACGTACGAAATTATTATCATTGTGCCAACGTTGATTATTGTGCTATTGGGATAAAAAGCTTTCGTGTAACGTGACCCTGCATTCTGGTCATGGCCACTTGTAGGTGTTGACACAGCTGTATTGCCACTTCTTCTCAACGGTGGTTGCTGTATGGTCCTAATGGACCTCTATGAATATGCATGACATCTGATGATGTGGTGAAATTTTAGAGACCTCTATGTAGGGGCACGTTTTTGCCTTGAGTGAAGAAGTCGTCCAGGTTTCATTTCTACTTTAGCCTTATGGGCAGTGGCGTCAATTTATCTTCAAGGATAAGAGGATGACTCGGAGTGAGCGGGTAATCCAAGTAACTTTTCTTGTAAACATAAATAAACAGCCTAAATATATATATATCTGGTGTGTGTGTGTGTGACGCTCGAAATCTCTCACGGACGCTCGGTTGATGCAGTCAATGACCATTACCGGGTACCTCAACCAAACCCGTCAGATGTGTGAATGCCGCATTAATAACTGCGGGCTTCCATTTGGTCATAAGCTAATATTCATATAATGACAAGATTACTAATCATACAATGATATCATATTTATATAAAGTACGATAAAGATTATATCGTCTGCGCTGGAGACCCTCTAAACTCAGATGGAACTCCCCGAAATTTTTACCTAAGCATTAGGGACTCTTCAAATTTGCTTTCTCTTTAAAGCCCTAGATTATTAATTAATTAATTAATATATTTATTTATCTATTTTGTTAGTTAGTTAGTTAGTTAGTTATCATCCCCGTCGAAGCGTAGATGGCCACAATTTTCAAGGGCTTTATCAAGCAAGGGATACTAAGGGATAGGATCCACTGTAAGGTGGTGTTTTTTTATAAATTGAATCCTGCATCAAGCTGTCGCGGGTCCTACTAATTCTTCACTTACCAGGAGATCGTGTAACTTCGATGATATTTACAAATCACTACGGCCTATATGTACGTTATAACGTTAATTAGACATTAACATATATTTCTTTACTTTCTAATAAAGAACCTAATGTGCCCTGTATGTATGTAATAAAATTTAAGATTGATATAGAAATTACATTATTTCACAACAATTAAGAATAATTTATTTTTAAATAACATGATTGTGGTATACATTACCTCCAAGATTTGAAGGATTGTTGCTTTGGTGTTACCTAAACTCTATAAACAACATTTCTTCAAAATCGTATCATGATTTAAGGTAGTGCTTTTAAGTGCATATCACATTGGCCATTGTGATTGAGATATCTAATCTGGCACTAATGTGACAGAGGGGTCAATGTTTACCGAGCTGCAGTCTGTATCGGCGGAATTTTCCAGTGTATCTGCTTTCCTGGACAGTGTTATTCACTAAAATGTATCTTCAATATTCTTATATTTTTGCAAATGTTGGGATATTGGGTTTCCGCATATGTTTATTCTTCATTTAGTTAGCTATTATGTCTATGAAGTCTACTCCGCAATGTGTGTGAAACATACCCTTTTCCACCATGATTATTTGCCTGTGAAAAGCTCATATCTGAGTCTTAATTATAAATTCTCACCAAAATTTCCTTAGACCAAGCACAGCTTATTTCCAGAGGGAGGAACCGATCCTATTGTACCATATTCACTGCGATGGAGTATCGCATGTCTAGCGCAGAAACTCTCTTTGCCACTCATTGTTCGGCAAAATTGCTGAAAATAATTTTAACTAGCATCGCTCGATTTCTCTCATTACATAAAATAACTTGAACTTATTTTCGCGACTGCTTGCTTGACAGGTAATGATTTTCTCGGTAATCCGGATATCTTGGAGGTATGGCTCAGTTGTAATTGCCTTGTAAATAAACCTCCTGTCGAGTCAATTTTCATGCCAGCAACGTCATAGGCGCTTCAGACCTGCATAGTCACTGGCTTTCTGAAGACGCAGTTATGTAAACATTAATATCTTTTCGGAATCTCGATATTACATACCATGCATGTCACTCACACTTTATACATTGGTAAAAGTGTTATAGTGACAATAGTAACATTTGGAATAGTGGTTACCAATATCACAGCTTTACTTGGAATACTTCGTTGTAAACAGGTCCGGGATCTCAAAAGTACACCATTATTGGTTACCATTTTCCTGGCGGACCTTCTTGGTGGAATCACAGGAGGAATCAGTGCATATTTGTCCTGGAGGAATACAGAACCTGGACCAATCACTGGACCCATTCACAGTTTCCTCGGAGGTTTCACACCAACATTATCTTTGCTATCGACGGCCTGCCTTGCTGTCGTCAAAGCGATAACGTTTTTAAAACCACTTCTGGAAAATTCCCTTATTACGCGGAAAAAGGCGAATATTTCTTGTTGTATTATTTGGTTCTTCAGTGTTTTGTTTTGTGGCCCGTATGCTTTTCATTTTGATTATCAATATCATCCGACCTCTCGACTCACATGGAGTTCCGCTGAAGGAATGAAATTTTATTTCATACCTACCTGTATCGTCGGATTACCTCTGATATGCACACTAACATTAGCCAATATAGTCACGATATTTGTCGTTATTAAGCAAACGATTCAGACTCGGCGTCTCCAAGTACAACCAGCTGGCACTCCTCCATTGAGCAACCCGATCTTACAAGGTTTCAAGTCGTCAGGAGGCCTTGTAGCCATCTGTGTGGTGTATAATGTAGTTTATGTGCCAGGAATTCTGGTGTCTGAAACTAACTTCTGGATCTTTTGGTTGTGCTACAGTGGATCTATTTTTAATAGTGTCTTCTTTTTGGCCTTCAGCCCAAATGTCAGAAATGCTTTGAAGCAAATTCTGTCCGGATCATGTGCATATCAAGCAGTTACCCCGCAAAATATGGAAATGGAGCAAATTGGTGCATCACCTTAAAATCTTCTGGTTTGGTACAGTTGCCAATCAAAGCAGTAATGACTGGAAGAAAAGTATTTTTAAGCTTATTATGCTGACAAGAATAAACAAGAGGCTTCAATTCAGCAAGCATCAGCCATATAAAACAATAGAATAGTTTCGATGTCGATAAGACTATAACTTACCATCCGATATAAATATGGCGGATTAAACACAGACAATTTTGAGCCGCACCTTTCATTTGTTTCTCTTTTAGAAAAAAAAAACCTCAATGGCTCTAAAGTGTTGGAAGCATATGGAAGAAAACCTTATTAATCTCCGGGCTGTTTTAAATAAAAAAATAAAGAAGAACTAAAAGCTGCGAGTAACATGAACACACCAAATAAAAAGAAGCAAGACAATTCACAGTGTGTTTAATTCCGTTTGACTGATACTTTAATACGGCGTTCTACACATGAACCATATATATGTGCGGTGTTGGAATTAACTAAGAAAAGAATAAAACGGGAGACGTAGGATAAAAACTATAGCCCACTCTCCTCATATTCACATTCTTAACTGCTTAGAAAAGCAGCATGCGTGAAAAAACATGTTACATAAGGACACATCCTGTAGAATTGGAGAGTCATGTCAAACAATTGTAGTTCTGGAACGCAGAGTGGAATAAATCCGATGACTTTACTCTCATGTGCAACAGTTTTCGAAATATGGTCCTTTTGTGTTTTCGCTCTTACTTTGATGAATATTGGTAGGCGTTACGGCAAACATTGATACGTCGAGTATGCTGCTGATGCTTCCTGATGATGAAGCTACGAGAGTGACAAGAAAGCATGCTGGAACATCTACTAGTCCCGCAGATAAGAACAAAATACTTAAGATGACGATACAAACAATAGATTTATGTATTCCCGAGGGATTGAACATTTCATAAAGAATATTGTCTGACATAAATTTCAAGATAGCGGCTATTTTTTTCAAGTTGGCCGACAATGACCGCGTAGCAACAGGTCGTTTTAATTTCGATCATATCCGTTCCCCCAGATACCGATTGAGAGGTTGCGCTGCAGAGCTTTACATAACTCTCCGTGGGACAGAGAAGGAAAACCTCATGAAAACATGCGCCGAACAGGCCTCGCTTCACGTGTTATGGTTTCCTCGTGGGACACAGTGATGCCACAGGTTTATACCTGCTGCACTCAAAGACGGTGATTTTTAACGTTACTTGTAAAAAAAATCCATTATGTTCGTTTACTTTAATAATGGACTTAGTTCATAATCCTAATTAATTTTGTTAGTTAACGTGCAATATTTAATTATAGAGAATGGAATCTTGGTTCAGGATTTGTATCTAGTCCTTCAAACAAATGTAATGTGTTGACATATATGATCAAATAATAATAATAATAATAATAATAATAATAATAATAATAATAATAATAATTATTATTATTATTATTATTATTATTATTATTATATATCAGTATATACCTCAGAAATAAAACTGTAACTCGGAAAAAATTGAATTTTTTTTAATCCTTGTATATCTGTGTGTAGGCCTATGAATGTCGTCTGATCAAGTTTGATTATCTAATTATTATATTACGTTTTATATATATATATACAAATATATATATATATATATATATATATATATATATTATATATATTTATGTCAAAATTATATCTGAGACATTTAATATTATCATTACTATTAATAATATTATTATTATTTATGGTTTTATTCCATAAATCGACTTACAAATACAATATGACAGTACAGCTCAAGCACATAAATCGACTTTCATAAATAAAATGACAGTACAATACAAGCGAAACACAGGTGGCATTGCAAAAGGAAGGAGTTATACTTAGAGATAAATAATAGGCTATGTGAAACAAAGTACCGGGTACATGTAACAAAAAATATACATATAGAACCTATGCCGACAAACTTACAGTGGAATCAGAATTTCTTATAACACAAGCAGTTTGAAATAGATTTAAAAATAAAAGGAAATAAATTAGTTTGAAGTTTTATTTTTATTATTATTATCATTATTATAATAATTATTATCATTGTTATTATTAGTAATGTTATCATTTTATGATGAGATCAATTTGTTTAACAGATATAAAATATTAACGAATACTTTAGTTCATGTATATATAAATTCTTTAAGTACGGGATTTGATTCTAGTATTTAATAATGTTTAAACAATAAATATTATTAAAAAAGCCCGTTATACATTTTATTAAAATATTGTATATGCTTATACAACGGATGCTATGTTTAGGCCAACCGTAGACTGTATGTCAACGTAACGTTATACTTCGACCGAAAAAAAAAATGGGGGGATCTTGCCGCATGAGATAAAACATTTTATTTATAATAAAATTTATCCTTTTTATTTATGTTACAGCAGGCATAATCAAACCTGTTGAAGCGCTGTGTTCCATGTTAAGTTTGCCGCAACATGTGAAGCGAAGCATATGTTGTCATGACGATGCCTTTTCCTTCCCACATTCGTTAGGGATTTATGCAAGGCACTGCAGCGCCACCACTCGGTATCAGGGGGAACGGTTATGAGGGGTACGAAAAAAAACAAATATTTCATTATCAATTTGCTGAATCCGATTCTATCCAAATAAAAAGTTGAAAAACTACCTGCTGAAAAAATACGCTGACCGTTTTTGGCCTGATATCCGTGTTTCCTTCCATTTTTGGCCCTAATGTACACTCACAATTCGAGTTGTAGTTTGAATATAATTTCTTGGTCGATATATGCAATATTTTAATATGCCCTAAATACCAAAATATTGATATAATTTTAAGTTAAACTTAATTAACAGAAAACATACAAGTACATAAAGAAGCTGTTAAAAAGTATGTTGTACCTATTGAAAAAGAGTCATCTGTGTTCCATCAACAGTTTATTTTGATCCCATTATGTCACATATTTTTACCCAAAATATATTTGTGCACATGTAAATTTAAAGCAATATATAGTTAAATAAGTAGGCTTATTTAAAAAAAAAAGCATGTATCTAAAAGGGATTGCTTTGAATATATTTTTACCGTTATCTGATAAACTACACTCTAAAAGCTGGAAACATGTTTCATGTTTCAATGTAAATCATCACTTGTCCCAAAATTCGAAATATGTGTTAGACATGTCTCATGTTTCCCACACGTTTCATTTCATGAAACATGTTTTAAATCAGACGAATCATGTGTCTATATAAGACATGTTTTAGAAGTAAAGGCTCGTTTTCATGTTTTGAAAAGAAACATGTTTCCCCGAGACATGACTTGAAATGAAACATGTTTTTTCCTGAAGTCATGTTTTGAGACATGTCTCGTATCATGTTTCAACATTTTCATGTTTCGGGAAAGAAATTCCACCATATGAAACATGTTTCAAACATGTTTTAAAAATAGCATGACATGTTTCTGTATGAGACGTCATCAGTCTGAAACATCACTTGAAACATCATTTGTCCCATTTTTCGAAACATGTATCATCGGTGATACATGATTCACAGGATATTTTCAGTGAAGCATGTTTTGCAACATGTTTTATAACTGCTGAGACATGTTCTTTTTTGAAACATTGCACTGATAAAACGTCAACTGACACATCGTTTGTTCCAATTTTCAAGACATGTTTCTCCCCTTGAAATAGGTCTCTCTGTATACTGACTAGAGCTAATCATATTCATAAAAAAAGACATGCTGCAAATGGCTCCCTTTATAAAGGGGCCAGTGGATACTGTAAGAGAGCAAGATATTTTGCATGAACTATAGTGTTCTGAAATGCATTTTGTTCCAAATATAAAAATGGACCAAATATGCATATCCATGTCCTTCTCCTTGTTAAAGCTCGACTCAATATGACAACGTTGCTGCACAAATAGTGACCTTAGGAGAAATTTAATTTAATATAATAAAAAAAAATATTTTATGTTCAATCACTTGTATGAATAAGTTTAAAAAAACTCCATTAACTGAGCTATATTTCGAATTTCAATAAAAATCGAAATCTCATTAGTGTTTCTAAAAATAATATTTTTGAAAAGCTTTAGACAAAAGATCTTTTTTATCAAAGTTAATGACAACGATATACTATTATTTACTGATGAAGTTTGAGTTACTCAAGGAATAAGCAAGGTAAGGAATACCGTAAGGAATTCTAACAGGGAACTTACGGGTTCAGACAATATCACACAATTTCAACCTGACACGTGACCTTTCCTTTTGCCTCTGATTTGTTTTTATGGTAGCAAGGTATGACTGTATAATAGCTTCTTTACAAGTAGTCTATATATAGAGCAACAGACCTCTATTGCTGATTTGCTAAATTGGACGTTACCAGTGACACAAAAGGAAAGGATTTACAACAATTTTCGGTGTCCATTAACAAAATTTCTATTCTTATAATAAAAACATCTTTCATTAACAAAACTTTATTCTCAAGTAAAACATATCTTTATTCCAAATGACATGTCATTAAAAAGTATTAATGATATTGATCTTTCCAAAGGTGAGATCTATATTAACCAATATGTCAAACAACCCTCCATAACATGGGTCACGGCGCTCAGCTGAAATTTGGAATATTTTAGCAAAATGCAAAATATGCTGATTTCTATTGTAATGTTTTTCATATGTATAAGCATAATCAGTAGTGGCCAAGCTGAGCCAAGGCAAGCTGCCTGGAGTGGGTTACATAAACACAGGTGAAGGCTGTACTAGGTGGGCTTGATGTAAACAACACTTGACATGGTGTATGAAAACTTGAATAAAAGCTATTCTTTTCAATCATTTCCTTTGAAATTTCAGATTTTAACAGATAAAATGATCATTTTTTATTTTTGCTAATAACTTAAAAATTTGCTAAATTCAGGTCTAATTTTGGGTATAAAATTGAATCTTGATTAAAAAAAGTTATATCCCTGAAAATAAGTCTCTTGGTTCAGGAATTCTGATGTTAAGTGAGTAAATATATTTCCTGATTTTTTACAAATTGCATAATGTTCCGGCCCATAACTTAAATAAATTACATAATACTGACATAATTTCTTGTATGTATATAGGAAATATATAGAGGAATATGTATATGAAATATGATTAAAAACAGATCAGTGTTTTTTTATATTAGGCAGCCTTGAAGCGTAACAGTAGGTTTTTAATGGAAAATAAGGTTTTTCCTTAATATCTTGAAGGAATGAAGACCTAGTGACCAAATTTTGGGTATAAAAGGAGATTTTGGGGACATCTAACTGTGTGCAAAATTTTGGATTCGTAGATCCAACTTTTTCAAAAAGTGCCCTGTTAACGACCGGCTGGCCGGACAAAGGACCATGACTATAGCTCAGATGACTTATAGTCAGCTGAGCTAAAAATTAATAAGGCTAATGTTGCAGTAAGCTTAACAACAGTATTCTATATATCTATATACCCCAATTTTTTTTGTTCCAATGCAAACTCAACACAACTGAAGGGTTCATTATCCAAACATGAATTATAAAAATATTTAAAAAAAACCCTTAGCAGTATAATGGTATAGATCTAGTAGATCTTAATTATTATGCTACCTAAGCATACCTTAAGTTTGTTTAATACATACACAAACATTATCCAAACACGAATTATGAAAATATCTAAAAAAAACTCTCACCAGTTTAATGGTATAGATCTAGTGATCTAGTAGATTTTCATTATTATGCTACCTAAGCATACCTTAAGCTTGTTTAATACAAACAGAAAATATGACAAAAGCCATAAAAAAGAAGACAAATGTTTGCAATACATAAACTGTTTATGCTTACTGAAAGATCTACAGACCTCAGTTTTGTTTGTTCCTATACATGAAATGTATGAATTGCCTCTATTTCAACTAATTTTTTTTTCTTTTGGTTCCATCTGACTCTGCTTCCTAATATAACTTCCCTAGGTTCTAACAATTTCAGCTTTTCTTTGAAATATTTGTTTTGCTGCCACTCTGAACTCAGAGGATCAGTGATTTCTGCTGGAAGATCAGAACATAATTTCTTAAAAAGTTCTTCATTTACTTCTGTAGCATTCCTTATATGATCAGACACTTTTGTTACTGTTTGCTGTACGATGAAGTAATTTCCTGAATTCCTGCCTGACTGACATTGTAGTGTGACTTGAGCTTTAGCAATAACTGTCCAAATGTAGCCGTTATTTTGTCAGGGTCAGTATCAAGGTTTGCATTTGCTTCCTCAATATCATTTTGTCCAGGTTCCCTATCATCAAGGTTATCATTTTCTGGGGGATCATTTATAGGATCCAGTTTATGGTTTCGTTCAATATGCTTCCTGAACCCATCATACTTTTTATACAATTGTCCACATTGTGCACAAGAGATGCGAAAGAATGGGTGAGTCTTGTGTCTTGTAATTATATGTTGTGACAGTAATTCTGTAGAAGTGGCCTGGAATGGGCACAATGTACATTTGAATAAGGCATCCATTTTTTTTTTAATCACAGTACCTGCCACCCCTCTTCATTCACTATTCTAGCAACACTTTTCTGTAGTCCCACCTCTGGAAATATTTTTTTTATGACATCCAATGTCAATGACATCATTGCAGCTCCATCCACATAATTCTCTGAAAAAAAGGACTCAAATTTTATTCCCTAACATTTATTTCCAAAATAAACTTTATAACGTATATCATAATAGTTCATACAAATCAATACTCCTGCCCACCAGCTTCTGTGGCTCAGGGCTAGAGTACAAGACTCAAAGCCAGGAGGTTGTAAGTTCAAATCTCAGCCGAGAAGTGAGATGTTCACGGTCGGCCCCAACTAGACATGGGGTATTCATATTCAGTATTCGTTTTCAAATGTATTCAAATACACTTATTTGAGTATTCGTATTCAAAATACTTTCTAAAGTATTCTTATTCGCATTTGAATACATTGAAAATGTGTTCGTATTCAGTGAATACATAATGAATACTTTATTTTGCAAAGTGATCAACCAATTCTAATTTGATTTTGTTACTGTAATAAACATCTATAACAATAAGCAAATTCTCTTTCATTTATTTATCTGACAAACATTTACTGAAGAATGAAAAACAGAACTATGCATATATGCAATATTGATGTCTTTATATTGGTATATAAAAACAAGTGACCCATGGGTTATGACGTTCAGCTGACTGACAAATTGATCATGTGTCCTTGCATAGGATAACCCCGATAGCTCAATGAATCAGGGTAACAGAGACTTAATTTCAGGCTTCCAGAGAGATTTTTCATGGACCTCTTTGGATGTTAAGTTAGAAGATTCTAGGTCAAATGGTTAGGATTTGTGCCCTGTTAACAGACGACTGCATCTTTAAGGTCTCAAAAATAGAGAAAAAAATGCGTAAATATAAAAAAAATATATAGATGACGCCACCAGTCTGCAGAAACTGAAGTAACACTCCATGATCAATATGCATGCAAAGAAACATGGTGATCAATACATTAGTTGTTCAGATAGTGAAGCTTTTGTATGAAATTTTTTATTATTCTGGGGGGGGGGGGTACTTCTGAGCCCCATAGCTCGGAGGATATGGGTAACAGAGACTTAATTTCAGGTTTCCGAGGAGATTTTTCATGGACCTCCCTGGATGTCAAGTTAAAAAGATTCTAAGTCCAGTGGTTATGATTTGTGCCCTGCTAACAGATGGACAGACAGACTGACGAAGGACAAAAAGTGATCGCTATAGCTCAGCTGACTTTCAGTCAGCTGAGCTAAAAACCCAGTGAAACAAGTTGCAGCCATGCACCGGCTTCTGTGGCTCAGGGGTAGAGGGCAGGACTCAAAGCCGGGAGATCGTGGGTTCCAATCTCAGCCGAGGCGGTGAGGTTTATCACGGTCAGCCCCACCCAGGGTAGTGAGCGCTCTGCAGGCTTAATGGGAAGGCTGTGCCCCACAGCCGTGTATCACTCACATACAAGTGCGTCTTTGGGGGGTTCCTCGGTGTTATGACCCAGCAATGGGGATGATTATACACCCAGGACCCGCAGGTGCAGTAGACACCGGGCCTGGGTGACACCAGAATACAAAATGAAAAATGATAGGAAGCGAGTGCTGCTGCCCTGTCAAGTAGTCCCAAACCGAAATGGAAACTCTGCAGATGTACATACTTAGGTTAAGAATTAAATAAGTCAGCATTTAAAAAATGGAGGTGGTTACCTCCACCAAAAAAATTATTTAAAAAAAAAAAAAAAGTTGCAGCCATGTAATCCAGTCAACAGTCACACTTTACTTACCAGGAATCCATATAGCCCATAATATAGAGATTATAGGTATACATCAGATGAGCTTATATGTGGCCTGTAGATAAAACCATTTGGAACAGATAATTGCACTATTTAGCTGGCCTATTGCTAGTCCTAAGGAAATGAAGATACAAATCATGATCAATGAACAAAATAGGTTTCGGGACACTGGATGAAACCACAGCTGAGAAAACTGACATGATTGCTGTCATTCGACTGTCTCAAAAACAGATAAAAATCAGAAATGTTAGAAAAAAAAACACAGGTAGTGCCACCAGTATTCGGGAACTGACAAAACTTGACATGGTCAATATTCAAAGCATGATTCATGCATTTCATTATCAAGATACTGGAGTTTTGTATTGAATTTTTATTAATTCTGAGGGGTGTGTGTGTGTGTGGGGGGGGGGGGGGGGTAAAAAGAAGTCCCATAGCTCAGAGGATATAAATGACAGTGACCTAAGTTCAGGTTTCCTAAGTGATTTTTCAATGACTGCCCCAGCTGAGCAATTAGAAGTTTCTAGGGTCAGTGGTTAAGATTTGTGCCTTGCTAAAGGATGGCCAGCAGGATGGCACACAAAGCACCATCCCGACACCTCAGTTGACTTGCAGTCAGCTGAGCTAAAAGCAATGAAATAAGGGCAAGGTCAAAGGTGCTTTATTACAGCTTTAATATTCAATTTTACCTCTGCTAGCAGACCTGGGGTAAATTCAATTTTTTTTCAGTTCTATTCAAGTACTTTTATAGAACTTAAATTCCAATTCAATTCAATGTGCTGGAGAAAAATATCAATTCCAATTAAATTCAAATAGTTTTGATTCAATTCAATTTAAAAACAAGGGAACTGTTGGTCACGGAGCTCAGCTGAAATTGATTATGAGAATATTTTTATAAAAACCTAACATATGGAGGCTACAGTTAGCCTCCCATTATTACATATTTGTATTGGTATCTGAACCAAGTGACTGTAATATGCATGTTAATTATAAAATGTAAAAAAGTGGAGATGAGTAGATCAAAGTATAATAATACACATTGAATTTATTAACTGAAATATGAGGGCGATAAAAAATTATCAAAATTTTTTTCAAATCAGAACAAGTTTGATTTCCATCTGTCATTCCAAACTGGAGCTATCATTTGGAAACAAATATGTGGACAGATAGCCCTTGTGACCTGACCTCTGACCCCAAAATCCATAATTTTCTTCCACTATTGGCAGGTGAGCAAAATGTAGAAGATGGAAGGTTTGGGATGAAAAGTTTGACTTAAAATGCATCCACGATCTTTTAAAAGAAGTTAATCCAGTGACCTTGACCTCATGCCCCCAAAACCAAAAGGGTTCAGAACTTCTTACTTATAGTGATGGGCCATATTTAAGTAAAGTTTGAAATTGATTTGTCAGCCCAAAATGGAGTTATCATCAGGAAACAAATTTGACGTACATACAGAAAGACGAACAGATGGACAAGGTGATTACTTATTCAAGCGGGGCCCTAATAACACACAAGGTTTCAGGATTTTAGATGAAACCACAGTGTCAAATCTGATAGTACAGTATCAATATAATTTGGCAGTCTCAAAATAAAGGATAAATCATAATATATAGAAAAAATACAGGTGGCAGCACCAGTCTAAAGAAACTTAAGAAACCAGTCATAATCAATAAACACCCAAGGTTTCAGGACACAAGATGAAACCACAGTCGAGAAACTGACATAATAACCATCATTTTAGTCTCCAAAACAAAAATCGTAAAAATTAGAAAAAAATGCAGGTGACACCAACACTTTGGGAACTGACAAAACTAGTCCTGGTCAATATTCAAGGCAAGATTCATGACAGTCCATGCATGCATCAATAATCAAGATATTGGAGGTTTTGTACCAATTTTTTTATTATTCTTGGGGGTACTTACAAGCCCCATAGCTCAGAAGATATAGGTCAGTGACCTAATTTCAAGTTTCCAAGGAGATTTCTTATTGACCTCCCTGGATATTCAGTTACAGGTTTCTAGGTCCAACAACATCAAAATGTGCCAGCCAAACAGACAGTTAGATGGACAGACAGACAGACGACTGAGACACTATAGCTCAGTTGACTTACAGTCGGCTGAGCTAAAAATTGCAATCTTTTGAATACATTAAACTGGTGTGTAATGAGTGCCACCAAAGGTGTTTTGTAAATTTTGCACAAGTACACAATTTACTGTGCTGAGATATTCTGAGCATCACAAGGTCTCTTATGCTGTGTTTATGGTTAGTAAATAACAGTTTCTTTTTTGTTTCAATCTTGTAGTTGTACATGTACTTGACTAGTACTTTTTTTCAAGTACATTTTTGGCAAGTACAAGAACTGTACTTGGTTAAAAGTACCAAGTACAAGTACTACAGGACAAGTACTTGGATATTTCAATTGTACAAGTACATGTACCTGACCCAAGCCTGGTTTGTTGTGTTCACTGTTCAGTGTTATATCTGGAGAGAAATGATATTTATCAGAATTCTTTCACTGTAATGTAGAGAGGGGGGGGGGGGGGGGGGGGGGGAGAGTGCTGCAAAAAATATTTGGCAGGCTTGTATACGCATCATGTGTTCAATGTGTTACCAACCCAGAGGGTGCTGGGGTGGAAAGGTACACTTAGCTCATAATCATATCAATCCAGTAATAAAATAATGTTAAAATACCTATTCTCATCCTGTATATACAAGAATAAGAAAACTAAGATAATGTGATTAGTAAAATAACAGCTTGTGCCAAGTTGTGGCTGACATCATATAGACATTCTTTGAAAATTATTTGGCAATTTTTTTTCCATGCCGCCATGTTAATGCCCCACGTGGCTTACCTTGCAGCCTTGAATCTATCACATCCCGTTGTATCCCCTTGAACCTTTTGGACACCCAGCTGGACACATCCTGAATGCTAGATGTAGAAGTAATTAAAGACGGTGCTGGAGACTCTTTTTCCATCGTCTGAACATCAAAACTTTTGGAAAACTGAATACTTTGAAAGAAAAAATTCCACGTCTGCCGTCTGCCGTCTGCGCGTCTGTTACGAAAACGGTACACTATCCCGCCGGTTAATGCTTTAATACTACCATCACTTTTTGCGGGAAAATCCATGCCAAGTGTACCCGACATGTCTCAAACATGTTTGAAGCATGAAAATGAAGAAAGTGATGTTTCATTTATGTCATTTTGCAGGAAAAGCTTGTTACATGTATCAAACATGACTAATCTCAAGACATGTTTATATATAATACATGAAACGTGTTTTTGAAACGTCAGGGAAACGTCACTTTTTACAGTGTACGAAGTTAATAACTGAACCTACTGATTTAAGCCTATTTAATCTACAAACGTACTTATTTTCGTTGTTAAAATTGTAATCTTTTTATCAAAATTTAACAATACGTTCTTAAAAATAATAAAGGAAATCTGCTCTTCCGCTTTATACTGACACGTTTTGCGCATGTTGCATTGATTTATATTATGTGTTTTACCGACATTTGCTTCGGAAAGCACATTATTTTAAAGGGACATAATCGGGAGCAATATTATTAAAGCCCATCGTTTCAACTGTTAGGTTTTGCTTTATTCAGATTTTTTCAGCATAACCATCCAAACACACAGTCTCAGTACTTCTCAAATGGCTGTTTGACACCTTGCTATGGTTCTGTGTTGTGAGGAAACAAAGTCCACGTTTGTATGTTAACGATAACAAGGCCACGTGACCGGAGGTCTTATTTCCCGCAAGACTAGTCCAAACTAGTCCATACATATACGTAGACCTTCACGTCCTCTGATATCTCTCTGCTTGGTGGACATTACTGTCCACACTCGTGTATAGGGGTAAGCCAGTAATTTCAGAGCAATATTTTGGCATGTTATAATTAATTTTAAAAAGAAAATACGATATTTTTCGTGCTATTTCAATTGCTTTATCGGAAATTTACATCATGGAATTAATGGTAGATTTTATTATTTGCATTTGTCCTCCTGACTCTGCGACTATAATCCTTAAATTTTTAAGCATTATCCGTGAATATTCAGTATTTATTGATAAATCGGGAATGGATATTGAAAAGCGGTAATACTCAGGGGCGTACCCAGGGGGGTGCCTCAGGGTACCATTTTTCTTGGATCATTTTGTTTTGCAAATGGAGATCAAATCAGGTCCTTGTTAATTAACAATTTTGTGCTATGGCACAATATTATTCTTAAATGTATAACACCATTTTAAGAACTGGAGATATTTTCTATGAAAGCCCTGGATCACAACTTCACCAACTGCTTTTCGGGTTCGCATTAAATTACACACAGCAGCTATCTTATACAGTTCTAGTGCATCCCCGGACTTTACCTTTACCTAAGGCTTTCAAAATCTAAAGTTTGTTTGTCGCACAAACGCTGCTGATGCTATTGCATTGGCGTGTTCTTGCGCATTTTTGGTTTCAACGAAAATTCGACATTGCCATCTATCAGTTACAAAACTGTAATTACCGCACGCAGACAAGAATTTTCGAGTCAATGGCCTGATCGATTAGACAGGATCCGGTATATATATATATATATATATATATATATATATATATATATATATATATATATATATATATATATATATATAAATAACTCTGGAGAAAAAAACACTGTTAATTCACAACAGTCTGTTTCACGGGATGCGACCCGATCATCAGTTGAATGTGGTTAGAATGAAGCTAACGGCGTGGTTTGAAAAGCCAAGACTTTACGAGAATACCTCGGTAAATGAGCCTCTAGCGTAGAAGGGTATTTAAAGAGTGCATGCGCACTATTGAGACACACAGTCTTTGGAGCCTGCGAAGTCCAGAAGTGCCTACCGCCAGTGATCAGAGAGGTGCAGCTACCAAGTGATCAGAGAGGTGCAGCTACCAATTGATCAGAGAGATGCTGGTACCCAGTGATCAGAGTGGTGCAGCTACCAATTGATCAGAGAGTTGCTGGTACCCAGTGATCAGACAGGTGCAGCTACCAAATGATCAGAGAGGTGCTGGTACCCAGTGATCAGTCAGGTGCTGGTACCCAGTGATCAGAGAGGTGCAGCTACCACGTGATCAGAGAGGTGCAGCTACCAATTGATCAGAGAGGTGCTGGTACCCAGTGATCAGAGAGGTGCAGCTACCAATTGATCAGAGAGGTGCTGGTACCCAGTGGTCAGAGAGGTGCAGCTACAAATTGATCAGAGAGGTACTGGTACCCAGTGATCAGAGAGGTGCTGGTACGCAGTGATCAGAGAGGTGCAGCTACAAAGTGATCAGAGAGGTGCTGGTACCCAGTGATCAGAGAGGTGCAGCGACTTAGTGATCAGAGAGGGGCAGCTACCAATTGATCAGAGAGGTGCTGGTACCCAGTGATCAGAGAGGTGCAGCTACCAAGTGATCAGAGAGGTGCTGGTACCCAGTGATCAGAGAGGTGCAGCTACCAAGTGATCAGAGAGATGCAGCCACCAAGTGATCAGAGAGGTGCAGCTACCAATTGATCAGAGAGGTGCAGCTACCAATTGATCAGATAGGTGCAGCTACCAATTGTTCAGAGAGGTGCTGGTACCCAGTGATCAGAGAGGTGCTGGTACCCAGTGATCAGAGAGGTGCAGCTACCAAGTGATCAGAGAGGTGCAGCTACCAATTGATCAGAGAGGTGCTGGTACCCAGTGATCAGATAGGTGCTGTTACCCAGTGTCAAGAGAAGCGCCGAGACCCAGACTCCAGAGAGGTGCTGCGACACAGAGAGGTGCTCCGACCCAATGACTAGAGAGTTGCAGTGACCAAGTGCCCAGAGAGGTGCTGCGACTGTGTCCAGAGAGGAACTGCGACCCAGTGTCCAGAGAGGTGCTGCGATCCAGTAACCACAGAGGTGCTGTATGTACCCCTTTTATTAAGTGTATATACCCATTTTATTGAGTGTATGTACCCGTTTTATTGAGTGTATGTACCCATTTTATTGAGTGTATGTACCCGTTTTATTGAGTGTATGTACCCGTTTTATTGAGTGTATGTACCCATTTTATTTAGTGTATGTTCTCGTTTTTTTAGTGAATGTACCCATTTTATTGAGTGTATGTACCCTTTTTATTGAGTGTATGTACCCGTTTAATGGAGTGTATGTACCCGTTTCATTGAGTGTATGTACCCGTTTTATTGAGTGTATGTACCCATTTTGAGTGTATGTACCCGTTTTATTGAGTGTATGTACCCGTTTTATTGAGTGTATGTACCCATTTTATTTAGTGTATGTTCTCGTTTTTTTTAGTGAATGTACCTATTTTGTTGAGTGTATGTGACCTTTTTATTGAGTGTATGTACCCGTTTAATGGAGTGTATGTACCCGTTTTATTGAGTGTATGTACCCATTTTATTTAGTGTATGTACCCGTTTTATTTAGTGTATGTCTCGTTTTATTGAGTGTATGAACCCGTTTTATTGAGTGTATGTACCCGTTTTATTGAGTGTATGTACCCATTTTATTTAGTGTATATACCCGTTTTATTGAGTGTATGTACCCGTTTTATTGAGTGTATGTACCCATTTTATTGAGTGTATGTACCCGTTTTATTGAGTGTATGTAACCGTTTATTTGAGTGTATGTACCCATTTTATTGAGTGTATGTACCCGTTTAATTTAGTGTATGTACCCGTTTTATTGAGTGTATGTACCCGTTTTATTGAGTGTATGTACCCGTTTTATTGAGTGTATGTACCCGTTTTATTGAGTGTATGTACCCGTTTTATTGAGTGTATGTACCCATTTTGTGTGTATGTACCCGTTTTATTGAGTGTATGTACCCGTTTTATTGAGTGTATGTACCCATTTTATTTAGTGTATGTTCTCGTTTTTTTTAGTGAATGTACCCATTTTATTGAGTGTATGTACCCTTTTTATTGAGTGTATGTACCCGTTTCATTGAGTGTATGTACCCGTTTTATTGAGCGTATGTACCCATTTTATTTAGTGTATGTACCCCTTTTATTTAGTGTATGTACCAATTTTATTTAGTGTGTGTACCCGTTTTATTGAGTGTATGTACCCGTTTTATTAAGTGTATGTACCTATTTCATTTAGTGAATGTACCTATTTTATTAAGTGTATGTAATGTATGTACCCGTTTTATTGAGTGTATGTACCCGTTTTATTGAGTGTATGTACCCATTTTATTTAGTGTATGTTCTCGTTTTTTTTAGTGAATGTACCCATTTTATTGAGTGTATGTACCCTTTTTATTGAGTGTATGTACCCGTTTAATGGAGTGTATGTACCCGTTTTATTGAGTGTATGTACCCGTTTTATTGAGTGTATGTACCCATTTTGAGTGTATGTACCCGTTTTATTGAGTGTATGTACCCGTTTTATTGAGTGTATGTACCCATTTTATTTAGTGTATGTTCTCGTTTTTTTTTTAGTGAATGTACCTATTTTATTGAGTGTATGTGACCTTTTTATTGAGTGTATGTACCCGTTTAATGGAGTGTATGTACCCGTTTTATTGAGTGTATGTACCCATTTTATTTAGTGTATGTACCCGTTTTATTTAGTGTATGTACCCGTTTTATTGAGTGTATGAACCCGTTTTATTTAGTGTATGTACCCGTTTTATTGAGTGTATGTACCCATTTTATTGAGTGTATGTACCCGTTTTATTGAGTGTATGTACCCGTTTTATTGAGTGTATGTACCCGTTTTATTGAGTGTATGTACCCGTTTTACTGAGTGTATGTAACCGTTTATTTGAGTGTATGTACCCATTTTGTTGAGTGTATGTACCCGTTTAATTTAGTGTATGTACCCGTTCTATTCAGTGTATGTACCCGTTTTATTGAGTGTATGTACCCGTTTTATTGAGTGTATGTACCCGTTTTATTGAGTGTATGTACCCGTTTTATTGAGTGTATGTACCCGTTTTATTGAGTGTATGTACCCATTTTATTTAGTGTATGTACCCGTTTTATTTAGTGTATGTCTCGTTTTATTGAGTGTATGAACCCATTTTATTTAGTGTATGTTCTCGTTTTTTTAGTGAATGTACTCATTTTATTTAGTGTATTGAGTGTATGTACCCATTTTATTGAGTGTATGTACCCATTTTGAGTGTATGTACCCGGTTTATTGAGTGTATGTACCCGTTTTATTGAGTGTATGTACCCATTTTATTTAGTGTATGTTCTCGTTTTTTTAGTGAATGTACCCATTTTATTGAGTGTATGTACCCTTTTTATTGAGTGTATGTACCCGTTTCATTGAGTGTATGTACCCGTTTTATTGAGTGTATGTACCCATTTTATTTAGTGTATGTACCCCTTTTATTTAGTGTATGTACCCATTTTATCTAGTGTGTGTACCCGTTTTATTGAGTGTATGTACCCCTTTTATTAAGTGTATGTACCTATTTCATTTAGTGAATGTACCTATTTTATTAAGTGTATGTAGTGTATGTACCCGTTTTATTTAGTGTATGTACCCGTTTTATTTAGTGTATGTCCCCGTTTTATTGGTGTATAAACCCGTTTTATTGAGTGTATGTCCCCATTTTATTAAGTGTATGGACCCGTTTTATTTAGTGTATGTACCCGTTTTATTGAGTGTATGTACCCATTTTATTTAGTGTATGTACCCGTTTTATAAAGTGTATGTACCCGTTTAATTTAGTGTATGTACCCGTTCTATTCAGTGTATGTACCCGTTTTATTTAGTGTATGTACCCATATTATTTAGTGTATGTACCCGTTTTATTGAGTATATGTACCCATTTTATTGAGTGTATGTACCCATTTTATTGAGTGTATGTACCCGTTTTATTGAGTGTATGTACCCGTTTTATTGAGTGTATGTACCCGTTTTATTGAGTGTATGTACCCGTTTTATTGAGTGTATGTACCCGTTTTATTGAGTGTATGTACCCATTTTGAGTGTATGTACCCGTTTTATTTAGTGTATGTACCCGTTTTATTGAGTGTATGTACCCATTTTATTTAGTGTATGTTCTCATTTTTTTTAGTGAATGTACCCATTTTATTGAGTGTATGTACCCTTTTTATTGAGTGTATGTACCCGTTTAATGGAGTGGATGTACCCGTTTTGTTGAGTGTATGTATCCGTTTTATTGAGTTTAGGTACCCGTTTTATTGAGTGTATGTACCCGTTTCATTGAGTGTATGTACCCGTTTCATTGAGTGTAGGTACCCGTTTTATTGAGTGTATGTACCCGTTTTATTGATTGTATGTACCCGTTTTATTGAGTGCATGTACCCGTTTTTTTGAGTGTATGTACCCGTTTTTTTGAGTGTATGTACCCGTTTTATTGAGTGTATGTACACTTTTTATTGAGTGTATGTACCTGTTCTATTAAGTTTATGTATCTGTTTTATTAAGTGAGGCGTAACAGGCCTGGAACCTTATCTGGTAGGTGATTTTGAACCCTGTAGCTTTGATTTTCTTTTATCGTGTACTCATGTTTAGCCACTGACTCGTGAATACCACCACTAGGAAACTAATTATTGCAGGAGCAAACATATTTTCCAATAAAGGTTTCTAAACTGGTTTAACTTTACAACAGTGGTTGAAAACTTTGGAATGGTATGTGGGTGTAAGGAGATCTGAGAGTATTCTAATTTAAAATTTTACAACACTATTCAAGCATTGTGAATTTTTATGTACATACATTCAGGGTCACTTCCCGAAAACGCTGCCAACCTGCTTAAAAATGTCGATTTTGGAATAACTGTTACGTTTTTCAAAACACCAACATTTAAAAGGGAAATTCTTCAGCCAAATATAAATATGATCAGTGTGGTAACTTGATTTTTTCTGCTAAATTTAACATAAAACCCTTTTGTGCTTATGTTTGATTAAGTCTAATTTTACATGCTTCTGTGAAATATGAAAGATATAAGCAAAAGTGAAAATAAAAATCTCTAAATTAACAGACGCATATATATATATATTTGCTTGAAGAAATATATATATATATATATTATATATATATATATATATATATATATATATATATGTATACGGAGTTGGGATTTTAATTGACCATGGTTTACCTGCTTCCGTTCTGGTTTGACTCTTCAAATTCGGCAGACGTATCGGTGGTGAGCTCTCCAGGACAAGTTTGTTTTATTTTGCGGGATTATGCCCTAATATGCAGAATAATTATTAATTTTAATATTTCCCATGCAAAATAATAGACAATGCAACGAACCAAGGCGGAAGTGGTTTCTTTGCTAAATGCTTTCATCGAAATATATCATACTGCTATCTTTTTATCTGAGAGAGTTGTCAATTGTGCATCAGACCTGCTTATTCCATGACAATTTACAGTACTTAAACCAAATATTTAATACTGTTAGTATATATTTTTCTGGGCCTATCTTTTTCACGTAGGCAGCTATACGTTTCGCGTACAAGAGACTTCAACGACATATGCATGTGTATACAATGTTACAGGTGTCTGTTTTATTGTGCGCAGGAGTGTTACATGTGTCTGTTGATATTTTGGTTCGTGTAGCGCAGGCATTGTTCGTTGCTATGGGAACCTCGCTTGTTGGGCGTTGGCTCGCGTGTGGGGTCTGAAGCGTAGATACACAGCGTTCTTTTTTGTTCTAGATGTTTCGGGTCTGTTCATGTACGTGTGTATTGTTCTTTGAAATTTTCCATTTCTAGAATTTTCGGGTGAGAAGCTATAAATTAAGGGCTGTGTTTAGAAAGGATAATACCAGCGAGCATTAAGAGTATTACTTTCTCATCAGTTTTGGGAACTTTTCCGATAATTGCAGTGGTGTCAGATATTCAACGGATTTTATACAGATTTAATACGGACTGTCTCCAGTTTGCCTTTGGATTATTACAATTTACGTGGATTATTTATGTTAAAGGACTCTTGTTGAGCTGTGACTGTGGTAGTATCCTGAATCAAAGCCTGGGATCCGGACACTCTGGTACTGTACATTTTCATTTTTATACTGTGAAATTGTATTGATTTGGTGTATTGTAATGTTAAGATTGTTCTAAGAATAAATTATAATTATTTGTTAACAAAAAACCATTGACTTCTATATTCATTCCCCTAGACATATCTTTATTCATTCCCCTAGACATTTCACGCTGCCTAGTGTTGCGGAATTTGATTATCTCCCTACTGAAATATACGCCCGTAACCACTACGTGATCGGTTGTTTTTAGGTTTCGTAACAACAAGTAAGACATGTATCTGTTAAAATGCCTTAGACTATACCCTCAACTTGACTACACTGAAAAAAAATTGTGTTTCACGATGTGGCCTGAGCTTTAATAATACAAAGCAACTTTATATATAATTTCACGGTAGATTGCTTCTTTATACAATCGTTAAATCTACGATATTTCCCGGGCAATGAAGCTGTCGGACCGATGTTATTTATTAAAAAAAAAAAATTCTCACTTAAAAATTCGAACACCCTGTATATGCCTCACGTCTCCATCCATAATTTATTTTATTTGGTGAAATTTCCGGAACAGAATTATTTTTCTTTTTATTTTGATATTTTGTTGGATGGTATTCCTGGAATATTCTAGCAGAGGTAATTTTTATATCATATAAGTGAAACTCATGATCAAAGTTCCTGCAAATACCTTAGGATTCAAATATGCGTCGTTTAGTTCCTATGAGCTCACTAAAAAAATTGCATCATATGGATTTTACACGGGTGCTGCCAGTATATATATATATATATATATATATATATATATATATATATATATTTATATATATATATTTATTTATTAGACAAATTGTTCAGGGGAAAATATTGGGCCGATCCGGGATTCCAACCCATGTCAGTGGCGCACATGTCCGGCGGTCCAACCGCTTCGCTGAAAAAGGAAGCTTTACTAGCTAGACTCTACGGTCCGCTTTTATGTCATCCCGTAACAATATATGCAAAATACCCAAGAAAATAACACATAATACAGAGTTTAATATTTGCTTTCGTAGCCTGATTTGTTGGGTCAGGTCTCAAGTACAAAGACCTGTTAAATCTACACACAATCAATAATCAACTAACCACACAACCTCTATCTTAACGAATGTGTATGTGATACGTTGTTTAAGCCGAGATGTCATCAAACCCGAAATCGTCCAACTCGAATATAACCAGGCATGTCAGTTTGGCAGATCTAGTGAGGTAACCTTTAACAAACTATATTGCGCTAAGGATTTTGATCGGATTGATTTATTAAACATTAAATATCTCCCCGTTCGTGAAAACAGAGGTAGACTGCGCATGTTTGTTTGAAGCAGAGCGTCAATGATACATGTTAATCAGAAGCTTTTGAAATACTTGTATGAAAACATCGGTATACAGGCAGTATTCCCTTAGCTCATGACCGTTTAATTTGCAAAGACCGGTTCAATTATAATCGTACAAATTGAGTTGAACTTCCATGCTGGACATGCGATGCACGCTCCGCCCGGGTTGCGTCTCGCCGGTATACTTTTCAATGGCCAACTCCGTGATGAACTGAGCGGCACGTCCCACCGAGCTTCGTCTTAGCGAGCACGGAATCAGGCGTACGACCCATCGAGATGCGCAGCACTGGGTATACATCCTTTTGATAAGCATTAATTGTTTTGACAATATATAATATCAGCGTAATGCAAACAGACGTGTGAAAGCTTGGTATGAATCTTATCCCTATTTTACCCACCATGGGAGGTTTATTAAGATTTAAACGTGTAATTGGAGAGTTATCCGTGCTAATAACACACCGTGGTAAGAGCAATTGGCGGATCGAGTTAATTATGACTGAACACGCATCAAGGCCTAATTACTGTATATTCCAACAGTGAGTTAAATAAGCCTCGAGAAAGCAGGCAGCGGATTCGTGGCTAACTCACATTTAATGTTTCTTGACAAAAATTTATGACCACGTTTGTACACCACTCGTCCATTTGCCAATTTCCCCTGGATCAAAACGAAATTCCATCTTTTTTACAATACATTATTTGTATTGTTCAGATCTTGCATTGGGAATCTTACTTTAATATTAAAAGAATAAAAAAAAAACTGGAATAAGAATGTTAACATTTAAGGAAAGAACCCTACCGTTTTGCACATATATAAGGTCAATGTTAAAAATACAAAACATATGCAAATCTGTTACCCGTGATTATTAAGACCTAAGGTTGGTTAAACAAATACACATATTGGAGAATTAGCTCAGATATCGGTGCAACTGGGCAAAAATTGGGAATCGACCACGGGGTATACAATCTTGGAAATTAAGTTATGGTCAATCAAAATATCAGGCACAGAGATGTCAATATCAGCCCTGTCGGATATCAAACATGGACATAAGATAAAAAAGTAAAAAATAAAGAAAATAATTGTTATCAATGGCTTAACAGTCGGGAATGGGGCAAATAATTTCCACGCACAAAAAATAGACCAAAATATTGATATAGAAAAAAATAGTGAGATTTGACGGGAGACTTAATAGAGGTGTAAAACCCAATGTAAGTAATACCTTTCGATTTAAAATCATATATATATATATATATATATATATATATATATATATATATATATACAGATATGGAATCTGCTCTGCTGTCTGCCTTCTGGTTCTACAAAACAGCCCTTTATATACCTTCACACCCTAAGCCGGGAACCTTCCACTTCTCGAACAGTCTAAAAGGACCCTACTCAACAGTAAACACGCGTTTCAGGAATTCTCTAGAAAGAAATCACTGTGTATCTACACATACCAGGTCATCAATATATCGCAGCCCTAAATGTCCTTGACAACCACATGGATGAGGCGCTGGAGCGTGGCTGGCGAGTTCTTCATGCCAAACGGCATAACTTTATACTGGTACAGTCCTTGCGGCGTCACAAATGCGGACACTTCTTTCGCTCGTTTCGCAGCGGAACTTGCCAGAATCCTTTTAGCAAGTCAAACTTGGAGACATATCTGGAGCTACCGACTCTATCAATACAATCATCGATCCTCGGAATCGGGAACGTGTAGGTCTTGGTGACAGAGTTCAGTTGTCGATAATTTGTGCACATATGGTAATTTCCATCAGGTTTTGGCACAAGAATACTTGGTGAACTCAGTTTCTGTTACTAGGTTCAATTAAATCGTTGTCCAGCAAATATTGAATCTCATCCTGTAGATACTTTTGCTTTTCTGGATTCAGTCTATATGGATGCTGCTTGACTGCTCTTGCCTCGCCGACATCGCCGTCATGGCACAACATGTTAGTTCGCGTTGGAATGTTCATAATTCCGCAGCAGAATCTTGAGGTCTTGTTGTTGCTGTGCGGTAAGGTGTGACAGTTTGGCATTCAGGTTTTTAAGCATGTCTGAGTTTTTTAATGGTACTGTACCACACTGAATGTTTACATCACACTTACAATCAGTATCTACTGAAAGTTGGTCAGGGTCAGTGTATACACAATTTACAGCAGTAACATTATATACAACATCTGATGTGATATTTCTGTCATAATATGGTTTCAACATGTTAACATGGCATAGTTGTTTCTTCCTACGTCTATCTGGTGTCAATAGTATGTAATTTAAATCACTGACTTTCTTGTCAACAATGTAAAGACCAAAATATCTAGCTTGCAGAGGTCTGCCAGGGATGGGAAGTAAGGCAAGGACCTATTCACCAGGCCCAAACGTCCCCCACTGTGCTTGTCATACTTTGTTTTCATTTTACTTTGTGCAGATTTTAGATTTGACTTTGCAATCTCACAAGCATTGTGTAGTTTAGTGAGAAAGTCTAAGACATACTGCAATAAACTAAGAGAATCAGGATTTTCACACAAGATGGTCCGCGAACGGAGTGTCCAAAAACTAGTTCAAAGGGACTGAAACCCAAAGACTCCTGAAAGGATTCTCTGACAGCAAACAACAACAGGTGGATTCTTTCATCCCAGTCTTTCTGTGTGTCATAGCAATAAGATCTGATCATGTTTTTTAATGTCTGGTGAAAACGCTCGAGGGCGCCCTGACTTTCAGGATGGTGTGGCGAAGAGCTGAACTGTTTTATACCTAGCTCCAGCATAACTTGTTAGAATAAGCCAGACATAAAATTAGACCCTTTGTCAGACTGGACAGATTTTGGAAATCCAAAAGTTGTAAAAAACTTGGTCAGAGCTTTGAAAACACTTTTGGCATTAATTTTGCGCAATGGTATTGCCTCAGGGAACCTGGTAGATGCACACATAATTGTCAGCAAGTACTCATGTCCAAATTTTGTTTTGGGCAGTGGTCCAACACAATCAACAATAATCCTACTGAATGGTTCCTCGAAAGCAGGAATAGGCCTAAGTGGGGCCTAATGAGGATTATGATTGGGCTTGCCTACCATCTGGCATATATGACATGATATACAATATTGTACAACCTCTTTCCTGAGGTTAGGCCAATATAAGTGTGTACTAACTTTCTGATAAATTTAATTTATACCTAAATGGCCAGATAAAAGTGCCTCATGTGCCATGCTTAGAACTTCACTGCGAAAATTTTTTGGGCATTACTATTTGATGTTTGATAGCCCACTCTTCATCAGCACATACATCAGGTGGTCGCCATTTACGCATAAGCACTCCATTTTTGACATAGAAACAAACTGGGTTTTGTGACAGCTCATCTTTAGAAACTGCCCTGGGAAACAAACATGAAATATCAGGGTCCTTATGCTGTTCCGCGATAAGTTCTGACCTTGAGAATGCTGCATCCTGTACGGGCGAGTCATTAGACGAGTCACTAGTGACTACCAGAGTGTTATTACCTGGACCATTATTCTCATGTGTGTTTTTTCTTGGCCATAGATCTAGTTACAGCACATGAAGTATAGAAACCAGGAATTTCCTGACTTTCCGGATCAGTGTCCTGATCAAGTGACGGCTTTTCTGTCACTATTGTTACAGGCTGTACTCTATCACCTGCAACATCATTGCCTAGTAGCAAATGAAAGTAGTTCTTATGTCCACAGTAATATTTCCAGAAATCAAATCTGACTTTAAATGGATACTGTGAAGCGGAACTGAAGTGTGCCTGTCTGAAAAAACACCATTAAGGCCAAAAAAAATAAAAGGTATGGTTCTCAGGCACCGCCCGCGTCAATTTTAACCCCCCGCATCAAAAATTTTTATTTTGATTTTTATCTTTCAAGAAGATAAATAATACAATTTATGTAGTGTTTAGCAAAAAATTTGTTATTTTCATGCTTTTTCCTGATTAAATGACATTTTTATCGAAACATCCAAAAAAAGGTCAAAAATAAAATACCGCCCGCCCGCACTGATTTCTGAAAAAAAGTGCCTGAGAACCATACCTTATTTTTTTTTTTGGCCTAACAAGTGCATGTGCACCAGTAAAGGACCTATTAGAAAATGGCAAACTGTTTGCTACCATGAGAGTCTGGCCTGATCCAGTGTCCCTCAAAATTCTAATAGGGGTAGAATCTGAAAAATCACTTGAAAGTGATACAAAACCATCATGTATGAATGGCTCAAATTACTCCATTTCAGAGTCAAGAGAGGAATCTACTACCTCAACCTCATCAAACAAAGAACTGACATTGACAGTGTCAGTCATAAACTCTGTTTCAGAGTCATCTAAGGAATCTACATCCTTACCAAACTCCTCATGGGAGTCGACAGTGGAATTTTCCTCAGCAGAAACAAACTTTTGTCTGTCATAAGAGGACCTGGCCTCATTTGAAATACTCTCGCAAGAGTCATAAAAGCCTCATTTAGAGAACACTCCTCGCAGGAGTCTTCAAATGACCTAGCCTTACCCAGTTCCCCGCAGGAATCAAATGAGGTTCTTACCTCGCAAGCTACGGATTCTTTTTTGGATTCAGACGGCACTTCGGCCTCCGTAGCATCAGACTCTTTCTTCGAGTCAACAAAGGAGTTGTACCCCCTATTTACATGAAAAGAGCCTGGGTCTTGTACTATGCTATGCATAGATTTTGAACCAAGCTAGAAAGTTTGCTATTCGGTCTATTCGCAAGTTGCCAGCAGTCAGATATTAGATGACCTTCCTTCTTGCAGTAATTACAAATTTTCTTTGAAAATGACTGCTCTTTGTTGGACTTAGACACAGTGGACGTGGACTGAGGTGTAGCTATGGGCTTTGTTGAACTATCAGGAGTACTAGTACTGGGTGACTGCGTTGTAAACTTCTTTTGACCATACTTTTTTACATTCTTATGTGGGAATGACAGGTTTGATTTGCTAGTAAAGAACATTTTGTGTGTCAATGAATAATCATCAGCTAATTGAGCAGCAATGTCAAGTGTTTCAGGACTTTTCTGATCGAGAAAAGTTTTAACATCTGCGTTAATGCAGCGCTTAAATCCTTCAAGCAGAATCAACTGGCGCGAATTGTCATAATCTTTCAATACATTTTTAGAACTACGCCAGCAACCAAACAACTGCTCTTTTGACCTAGCAAATTCTACGTAGGTCTGTTCTTTGTGCTTTTCCCAATTTCTGAATTTCTGGCGGTAAGCCGGATTGTAAATTTTGAGGTATTATATGTGTAGGTGTAGGTGTGTTTCCAGCAAAATCTTTGATCAGACATATTCTGAGATGAAACAGTGAATATCAGGAGCAAATCTGTGACCCATGAATAATACTGTTAAACCCAAAGGTCAGTTCTAGAAATTAGTCATAGTGGATATCTATCGCAAACAGAGAAAGAACGGGGCGATAATGGAGACTCACTCATGGAGAGAAAATTGAAATTAGGCCAAGGTAAATTTTTACCAGTGGCCAAATTATAACCTGTGAATGATATTGTGCCCGAAAGTCTATTTTGAAAATCATAAATATTGGGGATACTGGAGATTAGTGCAAAGAAGAACGGAGCAAAGCAAAGAAAAATAACAGAACAAAAATGTTATCAATGGTTTTGCCCTCTGGAGGACCCATGAAAGTCTATCCACATACAAATGTTGTCCAATATGGATATATATATGGACACATGGATATATAGAAATCAACTCATCAACGCCTAAAAACTTCCCTAGGGGGGGGGGGGGGGTTTAATTAGGGACCAGTTTTAGTTCCCAGTACAAGAGGATGATATCTGGTACAGTGGATCTACATGGTAGTTTGTTTGAAGCAGAGCGTCAATGATTCATGTTTATCAGAAGCTTTTGAAATACATGTATGAAAACATCGGTATACAGGCAGTTTTCCCTAAGCTCATGAAGATTTCAGATATTGTAAAGACCGGATCGATTATAGTTGTACAAATTGAGTCGAACCTCACTTATCGTCCTGCTGGACATGCGATGCACGCTCCGCCCGGGTTGCGTCACGCCGGGATACTTTTGAATTGCCAACTCCGTGATGAACTGAGCGGTGCGTCTCTCCGAGCTACGTCGTAGCGAGCACTGAATCAGCCGTACGTCCTATTAGTCCGGCAGCCAAAGGTCATTTTTTGGCTAATCTTGTTTCATGGTCTTAATTTTTTTTCTTTGTGGATTTTGTTTGCCCACATATCAGGTGTTTGCTGGCCGTCTGTTAGCCTTGGGCAATTTTTGCTCATCAGCATAAAACAAAATGGCCGCAAAAAATAATGCAAAATAGCAAAAATGCCATAATTACCTTTACTTTCGACAAAGAGGGTCGTGTATTCTGGGGTATTATGACCCAGAGAATCCATTTTCTAGAATTCATCCTCCACAAAAGCTTTTGTGAAAGTTTAGTGGCACTCTGCCACTAGTACATAGATAAATATCTTTTGGTGTAAACAGTAGTATATTGAATCATCAATAAGGATCGGAAAACAGGGCATAGCCCTATATTAATTCCTCTCCTAAGATACAAGATATATATTAACATGTTTCAAAAGATAATGGTACAATGCAATCAAATACAATTCAGTGACAAAGAAATCCCGACTTTTAATGTTTTTAAGGTCCTTTTGTTTTCAGTATTAATTGATAATTAAATAAAAAAGTATAAATAGGTGCTATAATAATATAACAAGAAATTACAATTTGTGTGAAACACAAAAGAAAATGTACCGCAATAAGCGTATGGGCTATGTTTACAATTGGCCTTGCAATAAAATCATGGTCAGGCTCCATTCACTAATATTTATATAATAGTTCTCTTAGAATCGACCACTCTCTTCAATAAAACAGTAAATTTTCTTAAATAGTTGAAAGTTATCTATTTTTGGTTCGTTTTTGTCACCATACAGGAAAATTTCAATTTGTTTCATCTCACACGGCATGCTTCGTAGTAATTCCGTTCGTTTGTTGGTATACATAGGACATGAGAAAATATAGTGATCTGGCGTCTCCTCAGAAGAACCACACGCACAAATAGTACCTTCTACACAATTATTAAGAAATAAATGCCATTTCAAAGCACTACATCCTATACGCATCTGAGTTTGTACGATCTGAACGCTGCGGTTTCCTGTAAAAGTATAATAGTATGGTGGTGGTACTTCATCATTTTTACACAGGTGCTTTTTAAAAATTGACAAATTTTCTGAATTTCTAACGATTTCATCGAGGGTGTTCCATTCTTCACAAGTGAAGCACAAGAAAGACCGTTGCCTTACTTCTGTACGGCACATAGGTGAAACGAGATTTTCAGCATTTCTTAAATTGTAACTGCTTGTTTAGCCTACCTGTCTTTGTACTAAGTCACAAAGATACACTGGAGCTATACAATTAAACATCTTATAGAATAGCATAAGTTTGTCTCTTTCTCCGAGTAGACAGTGGTTGCCACCCGGTTTCTTTGTACAATAAGCCGTGGCTTGTACCTCTGCGTGCTCCTGTTACGTTGTCTGAAGCATTTCCCGCAGTCTTCACAATTGTAAGGTTTTTCTCTAGTGTGTATTCTTTTATGAACAGTGAGTTGATGATTATGACTAAAACATTTATCACAATCTGCACACTTGTATGGTTTTTCTCCAGAGCTGATTCTTTTATGAACAGTGAGACCTCCATTTTGAATTAAGCATTTCCCACAGTTTTAACACTTGTACGGTTTCCCACAGTTTTAACACTTGTACGGTTTTCTCCAGTGTGCATTCTTTTATGAATAGTGAACAGCCCATTTCCATTAAAACATTTTCCACAATCTGCACACTTGAACGGTTTTTCTCCAGTGTGTCTTCTTTTATGCCTATTAAGATTGGCCCGTTGATTAAAACATTTACCACATTCTGCACACTTATGTGGTTTTTCTCCAGTGTGTAATCTTTTATGCCTTGTGAGATCTCCATTTTTACTGAAGCATTTCCCGCAGTCTTCACAACTGTAAGGTTTTTCTCCAGTGTGGATTCTTTTATGCGTATTAAGAGAAAACCGTACATTAAAACATTTACCACATTCTGCACACTTGTATGTTTTTTCTCCAGTGTGTATTCTTTTATGAATAGTGAGAGCTCCACTTTGACTGAAGCATTTCCCGCAGTCTTCACAACTGTAAGGTTTTTCTCCAGTGTGTATTCTTTTATGATCAGTGACATGCTCTTTTTTATTAAAACATTTACCACAATCTGCACACTTGAACGGTTTTTCTCCAGAGTGGACCCTTTTATGCTTAGTGAGACACCCACTTCGACTAAAACATTTACCACATTCTGCACACTTGTATGTTTTTTCTCCAGTGTGTATTCTTTTATGAATAGTGAGATCTCCATGTTGTCTGAAGCATTTCCCGCAGTCTACACAACTGTAAGGTTTTTCTCCAGTGTGTATTCTTTTATGAACAGTGAGTGAATGATTATGACTAAAACATTTATTACAATCTGCACACTTGTATGGTTTTTCTCCAGTGTGGATTTTTTTATGCATAGTGAGATTTCCATTTTGAGTGAAGCATTTCCCGCAGTCTACACAACTGTAAGGTTTTTCTCCAGTGTGTATTCTTTTATGAACAGTGAGTGAATGATTATGACTAAAACATTTATTACAATCTGCACACTTGTATGGTTTTTCTCCAGTGTGGATTTTTTTATGAATAGTGAGACTTCCTTTTTCACTGAAACATTTTCCACAGAATTCACACATATATTGTTTTCCCTCAATACGTTCCCTAACAGTCGACATTTGGCCACTTACTAAAGGACACATGTTTTCTGACTGACTTGGTTGTTTTTGTAGCAGTACTTTCAGATTTCTATGAATTGGTTTGTCACACTTGTACATAGTCCTTTGGAAACCTTTCCAACTAACAGTTGAAACATGGTCACCAACTATGGAACAATTGTTTTCTGTCTGACTTGGATGTTTATGGATGAGTACTTTCAGATTTCTATAGATTGGCTCGTCACATTTGTACATAGTCTTTTGCAAACCTTTCCCACCAACAGTTGAAACAGAGCCACCAACTGAAGACCTAGAGTTTTTTATCTGATTTGGCTGTTTTGGGAGGAGTATTTTCAGATTTCTAAGGATTGGCTTTTTACACGTGTACCTAGTCCTCTGCAAACCTATCCCACCAACAGTAAAAACATGGTCACCAACTGAACAACAAGTGTTTTCTGTCCGCCTTTGTTGTTTTTGGATAACTACTTTCAGATTTCTATGGACTGGCTTGTCACACTTGCTCATATCGCTGTTCAACCCCTTCTTAGTCACAGTTGAAATATTAACATCCGTTGAGGTGCATGTCTTTTCTACCCAACATGCTTGTTTTTGTTCAGGATCAGGCAGCATGGTAGCTGTGTTTTTATATTTCCCGATAAGTACTTTTATATTTCCTGAGATGGATTTGCAACATTTGTCGCATCTGTGCATGGTTCTATGGGAACCCATCTTGGTCACTGTCACAACATGGCCACCAAATGATGAGCATGCTTTGTCTGGGGAGCTAACTCCTTTTCCTACAGAATCAGTCAAAAAGTCAGCTCTGTGTTTTTTACTTCCAACAGACAAGCTGTTTGTAATGGCGTTACTACAAAATAAAAAGTGAACATGTATTAGGTTCCTGAACAGTATTCTTCATCATTTAAGGGTACTAATTACGCTGTTTAATATGGTTACTGAAGCAGCATTCAACATTTGATTTTTAAACTTGGGACCTATGGGGCACATCGTTCAACGAAGTTTTGCAGATACTATGTTTTTGACTGAGTTCCGCCCCTACTGAGTTCGTTTCCGGAGAACTCCTCTGAGACTACTGGACTGATTGATCCAAAACTTACACCAGTTATCGGGTCACATGTGAACTGGTGCCTCACCAATTTGCGTTGACCACTGACCAGCGTCCATTTGTTTGTCTGTTTCGCAACATAAACCCATTTATCTCTCAAAAACGTTGGACCAATCAGGAGAAAAATTTTGTACAAATGTAGCCCTTGATAGCTTTATAACATACACAAACAAGGGACCTATGGGTCACGGCGCTCAGCTGTTATATATGATAAAACAAGGGACCCATGGGTCACGGCGCTCAGCTGATCATGATTAGACTAAATGTATCACCATTGTGATACTATATATTGAGTAGATAAAGCTTAGAAAATCATGGTCATGTTGGGCTTTTATAAAGGAATATAATGTAATATTTGAGTAAATGATATATGAAATAACCTGACTGATGGATTAATAAGGAGTAAAATATAGTGGCTTATTTTTTATTTATTTGGGAGGGGTCGAAAAAAGCAATTTATTTGAGCAAACATGAATGCAATGACAGTATGCTAAGCAGTGGTATAATGATGATAAGGCTATTTGTTGAAGGATCTATAGTGTATGGAAAACTGCAAGAGTTCAATTTGACAGATACAAGGTTATGATTAACTATGCTGATGAGGGGATTTATGAATTTGTGACTGTATGACATAATATCTTGACAAGATCGGTCTTGACAAGGTGCATTATTTTGATGCCCCTCACGTCTACATATTACACAATATTGACATAATTTCGGGCATTAACATAGGTACCTATTGACAAAAGGTCAACAGTACTGAACCACCTTGAAGGTTAAAATCTTAAAAATATGATGAAATGTAGATAATGTTTGAGAGGAAGAGGTAATCTGGGCCATGGTTGGTTTATATGATTGTAGAAAATGTAGCAAATAATATTTGAGACCTGATTATGCCTTTCCATTGGTTACCTTCTTGGTACCTCTGTCTCTCTGTAGATAATTTTTTTAATTATTAAATTTTATGCTATAGCCATAGAACTATTGTTCACAGTGCCAAGGAGCAAAGCCTCAGTGGGATGAAGGAGGGGATGTTACAACACACTTGCATATAAATACAGGATATGAAATTTAATTTAACAGTGCTTATAAAAAAAAATTTATTCATGAACATTAAATATTTAAAACAGACATTAAGATGGAGAAACAAAGCAAATATTTTTTCCCCATTCTACTGAGCCAAGAAAAAATTAACAATATTTGCATTTATTCCTTTTTTTTCATTACATAATTTTAATCCAAGTTTCCGAATGTTACTATAAATTTACAGTATAACATACATGTGATTGTGAATATTTCAGTTGATTCACATTTCTAAATTGCATCAACATTTATAGCTAATGTATCTAGTTTACAGTACCTCTCAACAGAATGGGATGGAGGGAGGAAGGGAGGCAATTTGCAAGAGAGAGAGAGTGAGAGAGGGGGAGGGAGATGGAGAAAGGAAGAGAAAAAGCAGAGGAGAGAGAGAGAGAGAGAGAGACCTAGACTGCCAGAGAAAGAGAGAAAGAGGGGCTCTCTGGTAATTACTGCCTGACCCAGCCTGACCAAGACACTCACAGTGGCAGTAGGTCAGACCTGAAGGTGGTACCTTGAAACTTGAATGAAATCTACAGTTTTTGATCAATTGGTTTCAAATTTCAGATTTTAACAGATGAAATGTTAATGTGTACATGCTGTGAAAATTAAATCCACAACACTAACAGGAAAAATTTTAATATTTATATTTTTTAAATGGTATCAGGTAAAAAGAAAAGTCATCTCAGCTATAAAACTAATACATGTGTTAAAATTAATCCAAGGATCAAAACACCCAATAAATTATACCAAGATCAAACTGGAGTTGTGAATGTTTAATTTTATGAACTGAAATAAAGGACCAGCAATATAAATTTTGATTATTTAGCCAGTATCATGTAACAACTGATACAACCATGAGTTTTAAGTCAAACAAATTAAAATCTTTAATAAGCACTTGTCGGAGTAATATTTAAAATTTTTGACATATTTATTTATTGTTTTAATTTTGTAATAAATATAAACCAACAAGTTAAACACCTGGAAAAGACCTGGAAATTTAGATTAATTTAATATAATCAACTGCATCCTTGTCTATCATTATCTTGCTTCATATAATCCCTAATAGTAAACAACAATTTATTTTAATTGATTATTTTTCATTTTTATGGTTAAAATGAAAAATACCCAATGGTGACTGCATGGTATCATTTGAAATACAATTTTGGCCATCCATGGAAGATCCATAAATGATCAGTAATTGCAAGGTAATCCCCTGTAACTCATTAACTATAAATTCCTTTTCCATTTATTTTTTTTAAAGTTCTTATCATAAACTAAGAAATAAAAAAAAAATTTATTGTTATGTTTATGGCCTAAACAAATACTAGTGGAGGGGTTGGTCAGATAGTTCCAGTTGAAGCCACCCAAGAGCTGGCTGGCTGCAGAGTGCCTCGCTTCAAGCATGCATAATTGGCCTGAAAGGTCAATGTGGGGACATAAAAGAGGGGCTTCAGTACAGCCAAGGTGTGATATGGTCTCATAAAAACTTTCATAAAAGCTAGTTTTTGACCAATTCCTTTTATAACTTCAGAAACTTAGAACCTAAAATCCTTACGTGTGCAAGATATGAAAATTAAATCAACAGTGCTTACAGGGAAAAAACATGCCATGGTCGAAGTTGGGCAAAATTTAAGGTACTGATTTTATATTTATGCTAATAACTTATAAAATTTGAAAAATTCAGAACTAATTTTGGGAATACAATTGAATCTTGATTAAATAACGTTATATCCCTAGCAAAAAATCTCTACCTTCAGCAATTTTCATGTTAAGAAAGTAAATATATTTCTTGATTTTTTACAAAGTGCATTATGTTTGGGCCTAGAACTTAAAACAATTACACAATACTGACATTATTTCTGGCATATGCATAGCGAATGTATAGAAAAATATGTATATTATATATGATCAAAGTCAGACCAGTGGTTTTGATATTATGCAATCTTAAAGTGTAACAATGGGTTTTAATGGCAAAATGAAGTTTTGTCTTAATATCTCGAAGGAATGCAGTCCTAGTGACCAAACTTTTAGTATGGCAGAGGATTTGGGGGACATCTAACTGTATGCAAAATTTAAGGAACTTAGAGCTGAAGCTGGGGAGCTGAGCTCTAGTAAATTGCATAACACTAGCTTGATGTATACAATATGTGACATGGTGCTTGAAAACTTAAATAAAATCTAATTTTTGATCAACTGGTTTCAAATTTTTTTGTTTTAACAGTTGAAATGGTAACAAAAACATGCTTTGAAAATTAAATCCACAGCAGTTACAGGAAAAAAACGTGCCATGTTCAAACTTGGGCATAATTTAAGGTACCAATTTTATATTTTTGCCAAAATTTTAAAAATTTCAACAGATTTTGATCTAATTTTGGTATACAATTAAATTTTGATTATTTAAAGTAGTATTACTGAAAAAAGTTCCTACCTTTGACACTTTTGGTCTTAAATGACCAAATATCTTTCCTCATTTTTTTACAAAGTCCATTATGTTTGGGCCCATAATTTTTTTAAATTAAATAATACTGACTTAATCTCTGGCATGAACATAGGAACCATATAGAGGAATATTTATGGTAAAAATGAAGAAAACCAGATGAGTGGTTTTGATATTAGGCAGTCCTGAAGTGTGAAAAAATAGATTTCTAATAAAAAATTGAGGTTTTTCCTTAATAACTCGAAGGAAAGAAGTCATATTGACTTAATTTTTGGCATGGTAGGAGATTTTGGAGACATCTAACTTTATGCCGAATTTCAGATTCGTAGGTCCAATGGTGTCGAAACGTGCCAGTCTTACGGACGGACATCCGGACAGACGGACGACGGACAATGGACCACGACTATAGCTCAGATGACTTATAGTCAGCTGAGCTAAAAATATGAATTTAACATGAGGCACATGCTGGTTTTGTGTGGTAATAAATATAAGCTGTATTATGAGTTGTTGTTGTTTAGCTTATGTATGATTTTGATAGTACCTTTGGAGACAAGGAAGAGGATTGATTTCTTTTATTTTATTAACAAATGGAGAACTATTGTCACACAGATTTTGACTTGGCAATGTAACTTATTGCAAAGTATTCGCACCATGTCTGGTATTTATTCAGTTTTCACCAAACAATGATGTTGAGAATCCAGAATATACCAAATTCACACATTTAAATAATGATCATTAGTATCTGGTTTTATGGCTTTTATTTATATTAAAAATAAATAAATGTAATATATTCATTTTGGACTAATTTCACATCAATGTACACACTAGACACAGTAGAAATCTAGATTAATATTATCAACTGCATCTTTGTCTATCATTTATTTACTTCATATGATCCCTAGTGATTAGTAATGAATAATATGATTTACTTTTTTATCATTAAAATTGAACTTGAAAAATACCATAGGTGACTGCATGGTATTATTTGGAATATGTGACATTCTATCCATCAATACAAGATTCTTATATCATCAGTAACTGCAAGTTAATTTCCTGTTATTATACACTAACAAATTCCTTTTCTATTTTTCTTTAATTCTTTAATTATTATTATTTATTGAAAACCAATAAAAGTTTATTAATTTATTGTTTATTGTTATGTTGTTGGTCAAAACTACTAGATGAGTTGGGTTGGACACCTGATCAACTGTGGCTGTCCATAAGCTGCCTGGCTCCCCCAGTGTATGTTTCTCGCCTCAAGCATGCATAATTTGCTGAAAGTTCAACAAGGTCAACATACAGGTGGCTCAAGAGGGGCTGGAGAGAGCCAAGGTCTGACATGGTATCATTAAAACATTAATAAAAGCTACAATTTTTGTCCAATTTCTGTCAGCTTTCTAAATTACAAAGCTGAAATCCTTATGTGTGCATGATATGAAAATTATATCAACAGTGCTCACAGGAAACAAACGTGCAATGGTCAAAGTTGGGCAAAATTTAAGGTACTAATTTTATATTTATACTAATAACTTATAGAATTTGAAAAATTGAGAACTAATTTTGGGTATTTAATTGAATCTTGATTAAATAATGTTACATCCCTGACAAAAAAACTCTAGCTTCAGCAATCCCCTTGTAAAGGGAGTAAATATATTTTTTTTTTATTTTTTACAAAGTGTATTATGTTTGGGCCCATAACTTTAAACAATTACGCAATACTGACATCATTTTGTGCATGTGCATAGAAAATGTAAAAAAAAATATGTATATTACATATGATTACAGTCAGATCACTGGTTTTGATATTAGGCAGTCTTGAAGTGTAACAATGGGTTTTTAATGGAAAAATGAAGTTTTTCATTAATATCTTGAAGGTATAAAGTCCTAGTGACCAAATTCTTGGCATGGTACGGGATTTTGGAAACATCTAATTGTATACCAAATTTTAGGAACTGAGAGCTGAAGCTGGGGAGCTGAGCTCTTGCAAGATGTAAACAATATAATACATGGTGCTTTAAAAACTTGAATAAAATCTACAGTTTTTGATCAACTGGTTTCAAGTTTTTGGTGTTAACAGACGAAATCCTAACAAAAACATGCTGTGAAAATTAAATCCACAGTACTTTCAGAAAAAAAAACGTGCCATGGTCAACGTTGGGCAAAATTTAAGGTACCAATTTTTTATTTTTGTTAATATTTTAAAATATTTAAAAGATTTTGATCTAATTTTGGGTATACAATTTAATTTTGATTAATTAAAGTTATATTAATGGAAAAAAAAAGTCCATTGCTTAAACATGTTTTGTGTTAAGTGAACAAATATCTTTCCTGATTTTTTACAAAATGCATTATGTTTGGGCCCATAACTTTTTAAAAATTATATAATACAGACATAATTTCTGGCATGTACATAGGAAATATATAGAGGAATATTTATGGTAATTATGAGGAAAAACCAATGAGTGATATTGATATGAGGCCGTCCTGAAGTGTGAAAATAGGTTTTTAACAAGGGACCCATGGGTCACGGCGCTCAGCTGATTGTGACTGGACAAATGATTGGATAAATGATTCTCCATTGTGATACTATATCGAGTTGATAAAGATTATGAATATTATGGACATGTTGGGCTATTATAAAGGAATGTAATGTAATATGTGAGTTAATAATAAATGAAATAACCTGACTGATGGATTAATAGTGTAAAATATAGTGGTTTATTTTTTTTTTATTTAGGAGGGGTTGAAAATTGCGATATGTCTGAGCAAATATGAACGCAATGACAGCAGTAATAAGCAGTAGTAGAATGATGAATGGGCTATTTGTTGAAGGATCTATATTGTATGGAAGTCTGCAAGATTTCAATTTGACAGATATGATGTTATGATATACTATGCTGATGAGGGGATTTATGAATTTGTTACTGCATGACACAATATCTCTTCAGTCTTGACAATGTACATTATTTTGATGCCCACTATGTCTACATATTACACAATATTGACAATTTCTGGCATGTACATAGGTACCTATGGATGAATAGTTATAAAAATATTAAAGTATGAATATATCTGATTCATCTTGTTCTTGTTTACTGAGGCTGACATTGGGATGGGGCTCAGAGAAGGGAACAGTGAGGGCAGCTATGAGGTGGATGTACAGAGAAAAGGAGAGAGAGACAGAGAGAGAGACAGAGAGAGGGGATGGAGCATTCAACAGTAAAATCTAAAATATTATGAAAAGCAGATAAAGTCAGTTCAGAAAAGGTAATCTTGGCCATGGTTGGTTGATATGATAAAAGAAATTGCTGCAAATAATATTTTGAGATCTGACCATGTGTTTCCATTGGTTACCTTTTTGATAAGCTGTTGACAGTTCAACATTTTACAGATTTGTTTTATGAGATCCAATTATTTTAATAAACCTATTTTTTATTTTATCATATGTATACAGTAGCCATAAGTCCCAACTTAACAGGTGGAAGGATTGACGGGGGGAGGGGGTAATGATGGGAGTTAAAAAGCCTCAGTCTTTCTGTATATATTATCTTTAATTATTAAATTTTATGGAAAAGCAATAGAACTATTGTTCACAGTGCCAAAGAGCAAGGACTCTATGGGGTGGGGAAGGGGATGGTGGGAGTTACAGCACCCTTGCATATTCATACAGGATATTAAATTGAATTTAAGTGCTTACAGAGAAAAATGTTTATTCATAATTATTAAATATTTAAGCAGGCAGAAAGGTGGAGAAACAAAGCAAATCATTTTTATTCCCATTCTACTGAGCCAGGAAAAATTAACAATATTTGCCTTTATTCCTTTTTTTTCAATACATCATTTTTTCCAGGTTTAAAAATGTAACTACACATTTACAATATAATATATATATATATATATATATATATATATATATATATATATATACACACACATATATATATATATATATATATATATATATATATGAATATTTCAGTTGATTCACATTTCTAAATTGCTTCAACATTCATAGCTAATTAATCTGGTTTCTAGTACCTGTCAACAGAATTGGGTGCAGGGAGAATGGGAGGCTTAGGGGTGAGAGAGAATGGGAGAGAGAGAGAAAGAGAGAGAGAGAGTGCAAGAGAGAGTGAGCTAGACTGTCATGGAGAGAGAGGGAGAGAGAGAGAAAGCACGCGCGCGCGCGCAGGCGGAGATAAGAGAGAGAGGGAGGCTCTCTGGTATTACTGCCTGACCCAGACAATCACAGAGGCAGTGGCTAGCTCAGAAGTTGAACTGGTTATGTAATACTGCCCAAGCACACATTTCACTGACTTGATGATAACAATCAAGGCATGGTGCTTGAAAACTTGAACGACATCTACAGTTTTTGATCAATTGGTTTCAAATTTCAGATTTCAACAGATGAAATGCTTATGTGTACATGCTGTGAAAATTAAATACACAGCACTTACACTATTAACAGGAAATAAATGTCCACTGTAAGTCATGTTAATTATCATGCATGCTTTTTACAAATGAGTGAACTGTTTTGCCCATAGCCAAAAGTACCACCAGCACAAATGATATAAGAGTTAAACTATTAATTAAAAATTAATTGGAATTATTGGGCAAAATATAATTTTAATTGAAAAATATTAACAGTAACATTTGAAAAGAGTACTTTTAATAATATAATTGAAATAAATGATTAAAATAAATTATAAAATATATTCATGAATGCATTAATGAATAAACTTTGAAAGTATTTGCACTCAAATTCTTTCTTTTTACCTGTATTAGTATTTGTATTATTTTACATGATTGAACTATTGAATTTTTTAAATCATATTTGAATACAATTATTAAGTTTTCACTCAAGGTCTCATATTTATTCAGTTTCAGTCGAATGAAACTGTTAAGAATCCAGAATATACAAATATCACAAATTTAAATAATGATTGTAACTACCTGGTTTAATGGCTTTAATTTATAAAAAAAAATATATTCACTTTTGAATACTTTCACATCACTGTCAAGACACTTATGACAATAATTAACGTTATAGACATCATAATGAGAACTTGTCTTTAAGACCTAATTTTTTTTATCACATTAAAAAAAATTTTGTTTTTAATTTGTATCAGAAAAAAGGGAAATAATCTCTACTACGAAACTAATACATGTGTTAAAAGTAACCCAAGGATCAAAACAAACCAATATATTATACAAGGAGCAAACTGGAGTTGGGAATGTTTAATTTTATTAACTGAAATAAAGTTATCAAAAATATAAATTTTGATTATTTACCCAGTATCATGTAACAGCTGATACAGCCATGAGTCTGAATGTTATTATTCAAACATATTGACATCTTTAATGAGCACCTGTCTGAGTAATTTTTTTAATTGTTGAAATATTTCATTTTTTTTTTAATTTTGTAATAAAAAAAACCCTACAAATTAAACACCTGGAAAAGACCTGGAAATTTAGAATATTTAATATGATAAAATGCATCCTTGTCTATCATTAACTTGCTTCACATAATTCCCTATAGTAAACAACAATTTTATTCAATTATTTATTTTTCATTTTTATGATTGAAATGAAAAAATTCCCAATGGTGACTGCATGGTGTCATTTGAAATATATTTTCAGCAATCCTTGAAAGATCCATAAAACATCAGTAATTGCAAGGTCCCTGTTACTCATTAACCATAAAATTACTTTTCCATTTATTTTTCTTAAAGTTGTTATTGTAATTTTTTTAAATTATTGTTTATTGTTGTTTTTGGCCAAACAATTACAAGAGGAGGGGGTTGGGGGTTTGGGGTTGAATAGCTATATCCAGCTGAGGCCACCCAAGAGCTGGCTGGCTGCAGTATATGCCTCACTTCAAGCAAGGAGTTTACAGGACTGGAGTAACAACTGTCAGAAGCCCTGCCAGGTCGCGAGTGTCAGTCGTGCGCTAATTGCAATTAAGACATGATAAGCCCATTAACTCTATCGACGCCTATTGTGCCGCAGTGTCCCTGTAAACTCCTTGCTTCAAGCATGAAAGGTCAATATGGGGACATATACAGGGGCTTCAGTACAGCCTAGGTGTGACATGGTCTCATAAAAAATTAAATAAAAGCTACAGTCTTTGGTCAATTCCTTTCAAATTTCAGAATTTAGAAGCTAAAATCCTTACATGTGCATGATATGAAAATTAAACCAACAGTACTTACAGGGAAAAAAATGCCATGCCCAAATTTTGGCAAAATTTTAGGTACTGATTTCATATTTATGCGAATAACTTATAAAATTTGAAAAATTCAGATCTAATTTTCAGTATACAATTGAATATTGATTAAATGGAGTTATATCCCAGAAAAGAAATCTCTAGCTTCAGTCATTCTTATGTTAAGTGAGTTAATATATTTCCAGATTTTTTATGAGGTGCATAATGTTCCAGCCCATAACTTCAACATATTGCACAATACTGACCTAATTTTTGGTATGTACATAGAAATTGTATGGAAGAATATGCATATTCACTATTATCAAAATCAGATCAGTGGTTTTGATATTAGGCAGTCTTATAGTGTAACAATGGTTTTTTTTATGGAAAATGGAGGTTTTTCCTTAATATCTCGAAGGAACGAAGTCCTAATGACCGAATTTTTGGTATGGTAGGAGATTTTGAGGACATTCAGATCCGTAGACTGGTCTCACGGTTTCAAAACGTGCCAATTTAACGGATGGACAGACAGACGGACAGCTGACGGACAAAGGACCACGACTATAGCTCAGATGACTTATAGTCAGCTGAGCTAATAAAAAATTGAGGTTTTTCCTTAATTTCTCAAAGGAACGAAGTCGCAAAGACCCAGTTTTCGGCTTGGTAGGAGATCTTGGGGACATCTAACATTATGCCGAATTTTGGATTCCTAGGTCTTACGGTTTCAAAACGTGCCACATCTACGGACAGACGGATAGACAGACGGACGGACGGACAGACGGACGGACGACGGACAATAGACCACGACTATTGCTCTGATGAGCTAAAAATGGTGGCACCACCTGCAACCATGTTAGCACAGTGTCCATCGTTTCATCTGCCTTGGGTTAAAATCACTCATACCTCTGCAGTGGTTTGATTAATTCACCTGAAATTTGGCATGCGTATACATCCTGGATAGTTTTCTTGATTTTATGACAGGTGGCGCCACCTACATTCACGTTAACGCTACAGACATCCATGCTTATATCTCTGGACTGGTTTGACATATCTTCATGAAAATGTGTGTATAGATCTCATATAAATCTATATCATACGAAAAACTGGTGGCACCCACTGCAACCATTTTTGCACAGCATCCGTTTGTCTGCCGTGGGAAAAAAATCGCTCATATCTCGGCAGTGGTTTGACATATCTGCCTAAAATTTTGCAAGTTTATACATCCTTGACAGTTTTTTTTTTTATTTTATGACAGGTTGTGCCACCTACATTCTAGTTTAAGCTGCAGACATCCAAGCTCATATCTCGGGAACCGTTTGAACGATTAGGCCAAAATTTTGCATGTGTATAGTGGTTTGACATATCTGCCTAAAATTTTGCAAGTTTATACATCCTTGACAGTTTTTTTTTATTTTATGACAGGTTGTGCCACCTACATTTAAGTTTAAGCTGCAGACATCCAAGCTCATATCTCGGGAACAGTTTGAACGATTAGGCCAAAATTTTGCATGTGTATAGATCTCACATAGCTCTTTATCATACACAAAACTGGAGGGGCCACCTGCAACCATTTTTGACAGCGTCTGTCTGTTTGTCTGCCATGGGCTAAAATCACTCATCTCTCCAGTGGTTTGACATATCTGCCTAAAATAGACTTATCTGGAACTCCCTGTAAGCTGACCATAGGCCTGCAGGTGGTACAAATAGTTTCTAGTAGCCAGAGGCTGTGACTCACAGCAGTAGGCTGGACATAGGGCTGTGTGTATAATCTAGGGTCCTTATCTCTTATATTCACCTGTAAATGACCAAGAATAATTAGAATTAAATACTGACAGATTGATAACAAGGCAGCTACTGACGCCACACATGGAAGTCCTGAGATTGATCAAAATCCCAAAACGAGACAGAGACAGTGTTTATATCATGCCTTATTTTTTACTCAATTTTTTTATCTACCAATTAGGATGTTATTTTGATGAAATACAGTATTTTGGAAAATATCAATTATATCTTTAAACATAATGAATTGGAATGTTTGCCCAACACATGTAGAGCTTTTATCACTGGACCACTAGTTGTAAAAGATTTACAAACAATCAACGGATTAAGAGAATAAGATAAGGCATAAGCATAAATTAAGATGTAAAAGAATAGTTCACATGGTGAAGTAATATTAATAAATTGTGTCACTAAATTGAAAAATAAATTTAACATTTACTGAAGATTTCAACATCTATGGTACAGCTAAGTCCTATTTCCTACCGATTGACAATGACAAAACATATTAATTTGGACTATACACCAGTGATTAGGCAAAAAAAAAACTTTTGTTTCCGGTCACCCGACCATTCCTAATTTTTCCAGCTGACTCAAAAGTTTTTAGAGTGATTTGTATGCCAAAAGAAGTAATAAATACATGCCTTCGAAGAATAAAAAAATTGTCCCAATTTTCCCGCAAAACCTTTTCAGTACAGATATCCGCTATATTTATTCTTAAGAAAAAGCGCTTTCGGTATTCCCGTCAGGCTGACGGTTGCTAAGAGTCGCCGCACTGGATGAAGTTTATTGGCACATTTGGTATTTCAAAAGTTCACCACTGTAAATCACTGATGCTTCTAGAAGCTTCTTTTTCTTGACATGTAATTGTTTTAATTTACGGCAGCTTATATCAGGTTGCCTTATTATATAATATGAAGAGTCTATTCTAATAAATGACCTAACAATGTCTATGACGCAGTTAGTCAAATTTCCTCATTTGCAGACCTCCTTGTATCTTCGCTTGACGTGTCGCTGGAGGTCCGGGCTTATATATATGTGAAGTCCAGGCTTTCAAGTCCGACGGTCTGGTATTAAACGAGGTAGACCTTACGTTGACCGACACCTGAATATACCAATACTACTGTCAAGAGTTTTCTGACAAAACTTGCACCGACCAATTACGAGGGGGATCATTTCATTCGGCAAAAGTCAAGCATAAAACGTTTTGAGTGAATGAGTTTTCTTTTGCGCCAAAATTTCCTTGACTAAATGTATATGTATAAAACTTTTTGCAGCAAAAATGTCTGAATTTCATCTTTCCATCTTACAAGTCACCACTTTCTCAAGTCAAATTCCCCTGCAGTTTCTTTTCTTTCCCCTTTGATACTGCTAACAGAAGTTTAAAATGGACACGGTCGGCGGTACTGATTTTCCTGTCAACTGGTCTAAACAAAGTTATTCAGAGAAATAAAATGGGCATGTTTCACCTATTACTATTTATAAAAATAACAAAAAAGCCCATTTCAACAGTAATATTTGTATTATTTGATGAATTCCCTTGTCCAAAAACCCACACTGCCAGTGGAAACTAAGCGGTTGTATGCGATGTCACAAAAAGACATGCAAGAAACGGTAGCGCTGCGGGAGGCTGTTCCATCATGTGCCTTATTATCTCCAATATTAAATTGAGCAGTTGTACGCAGTGTATGATAAAAGGAACAGCCAAATTTTTTCCACACCCAAGCTGCATTGCGCGAGCTCCTGACCTCTCGACAGTTGTGAGTTGACGGTAACAGAGCGCCAAGTGACTTTTCTGGCAAATCAGTGATCGCAAATCCACTTCAGTTTCCCACGAAAATCCACATGGTAACTTCGGATATTTCAAGTCAATTCAGTTACCCGGCAATATTTTTAAATGCCCCCTTTAGAAAAGGAAGTGACCTGGTGACATGAATGATGTGTCAAATAGATTAAGTGACGATCATGACCACAGGCAATCTGTGCGAAATTTATTAAATGTTCTGATCTTGCCTTGAAAATTCCAGCTAGTAGTATAAGTACAAACTTTATGCTCAGAAAATGATATAGAATAGTATGATAATTGTTCTAAATCAAATATATATCCAAGGAACTCTCTTTTGGGGATTCCATGAATTAAAAGAGTTTGTTTTTCTGATCAAAATAAATACCTACAAACAGCAACTAGCAGATCAGATCACATATTTTCACTGGAACCTTCAGGTACACACTGCATTTTTATAATAAAAAGAAAAACCTTTGGACCTTTTTAAAATTGTTAAGTCCCAGGAAGGTTTGGAAGTTAACATGTCAATATTTTCACTATACCGGCAATACAATCATTACAATAAAATGTCATGTTTTAACTAATTTGCAAACATCAGAAACAATTCATTGCACTGCATAAATAGTTATAATAACCAATATAAACGTGCATTTAAAGGTATTTATACTTTTTGTCTATTTGACTCACCTTGCAACCATCTGTATGATAGCTATCATTAATATTTCCATTAAAGCATCATCCTATTTAGGCCCGCTTTTACGATACGACAAGGGAAAATAAATTCATATTTCCTATCCCCCATCTACGACTCCATTCCAAATTTTAAGGTAAAATTAATCAGCCATTTTCGGACATCACTCGGGACTGTGGCAAGTTACCTGAATGCAACTTGGTCGTCTTTGCAAAAACTTGCAGTGAGCGAAGATGAAGATCAGGCCACAACACTTTAGGACCTGTCAGACTTTGATATAGATTGTCTTAATACGTGGCAAAATATCTATTTCAGATACATGTGTGTCTGTGTAATTACAAATTTAAGGTGTTTTATGTGTAAATTGATAGCATATAGCGACCATGTCACATTGAACTTGTGTAATAAAGGGGATGTAAAAAAAAAAAGAAAAAAATTTTACCTACCTATACCGACCCAAGATTTTTCTGCTTTGTTACCGGAAACAAGGGTTTTTTTTTTGCCTTACTTAGAATCACATGATGACACCAAATGAAAAATATTTTTCATATGTAAAATATTCAAAATGCAACTCAATCTCTGATGGGGTGGTTCCTTATGTGTTGGCTCCTCTCACCCTGAGGTTAGACCTCACCCTATATATGGTTAAAGAAATATCTGGTTTATATCAACCTGATTGGCAGATTTAAAATATAAATTGTAATTTTAAAGAGGTTTCAACATGGTTTAGACAAGTTTTGTAGCTTAAAAAACACTAGCCATGAAAACATGACTCACAGACCTTTATTTGAATAAACAGACTAGGCATGTAGTTATCCTCTAGTTTGATCTGCTGCTTTTCCAACAAACAGAATCAATCCATTTGCTTACAGATAATCCAGGATTTCCTTCAATCATTGTTGAAAAAAAAGTGGGAAAAAGAGGCCATTCATTACGCAGAATGTACCTGGCTTTTATACACATATTAAATGCTATATAATAGGACATGGGAGTGCTGGAGCAAGCACTGTTTGTACCACCAACAGGCAGGACTTGCTGTATTCTAGATTCTATAATTTTTTTTATCAATTAGCACTTCAAAAGCTAAGAGAAATGGCCCTGTTATTTGGAGATAATTAAATACCAAATATTGGACTGCAAAACTAATACTGTAATTTTGAAGAAATTAGCCCTCCAAACTTGCCAGAGAGGGGTTTTTGAGCCCATCTCACATGGGGTTTGGGGTTTTGTTTTCACTAATTCATTATTGAGAAAAATATAGCATGAAATGTACTTCTCTCTGGGGAGGGTGTCATTTGTTCGTGGGGAAACAATTGTTAACCATGAGGCCCTATTCTACATAATGCATTATTTGAACAACAGAAAAATACATGCATCAATAAATGTACAAGTATTGAAAAGTAATTGTAATTTTTAAGTAGAATATGGGCAGCACACAAGTAAAGAACTTAAAGAGGTTAACTATTTATATGTCACTGAATCTATAAGGTGACAGCATCTATTTTTCATGTGAGGCTTCTGATGAATTGACCTATCCATGAACTCTATATGACCTTATTCGCATATTCATTTGATGAATAATCATTTATCATTGGACTAACGAGCAACCAATCACGTGACCTTAAACACTGTAAAGCTTCAATCATGTGACAAAAACAAAATTTTGCATAATTTGACAAAGCTCTGTCAAACAGAACACGTGTTGTCTGTACCAGTACACAGTACCCAGGTTGGCATGATTTCCAGGATATTTTTTTTACGAATTTGACAGTATAAAAAATCTAGGCTATAGGCTGCGGGAGCCATTCGTCTGACTACCGAGTAAATAATAATGTGTTACCTGGCATGTAATTCATATGAGACAAATAATCCAAAATATTGCAAAACAGTTCACAATGACTGCGATATGAGGACAGCAATACCAGTTGATAATGTCAGTCAATACGACGTCATGCATCATCAACCTTTGTGACTTCATTATTATATTGTACTATGTTCTCCCTACCATGGGCATGGAAGACCTTCTGTGTAGGAGCGTTCTGGGAGCTCATTGTAATTATTAGGTTAAAAGGGCGGAGCATTTGGGCTCTGATGGATTGGTCAATTCCATAATATAGGTCTTTCGTAGATACATTATTTTTGCAGCAATTCAGTTCAAACTGGAGCCAGTTGGAGTTGAAAAGTTATAAAGCAAGTCTGACCTGAGGAAATTAGAGTACATAAACACAAAAAAATATAAGAAGTGAAAAATACTCATTGACTGTTATTTGCATGCCATTTTCAGGTTTATATTATTATTGAAAATGCAGCTTTCAAACATCAGGCCTTGCCATCAAGCTCCAGTGACAGTAGCTGGGTATTTAGAGATGATTTTGATCACCCCAGAATCAAGAAATCTAAAGATTTTCTAAATATAATCTCTTGGTGTATTCCAGGGTAAATAGCTAAATAACAGTACAATAACAGTACATACAGCTTGCATGGATTGTTTAACAGTTTTTGGCAATCAACCATGATGTTACAGAACAATCATAGGGTTTGGAGACTTCACTTCGGCAAACAAACAATAGAGAAAATAGAGAGATAGTAAAAACATGACAGAAATGTGTAAGTAAATAATTCCATTACTGTGTAGATTTGTTTCAGAAATTTTCAAAGTCTGACACTCTTTACATTAGGCTACAAACAATATTTTGCTAAACTTTTGTTTTTTTTTTTTCACAAAATTTCAACAAAAACAACAAAAATAGTTTCTCTTTAGGTCAAAGGGAACCTTCAGAGCTGATAATAAATAAACATTATAATATTAGATATATATATTTTACATTACAGACTATATCTTGCTAAGCCTTTGTTCTTTCTTTTCCTTAAAATATTATTTCCTAAAATATATGCGATTAACAAACATAACACTTGCCAGTAGCTGACAGATGGCATAAGTGTTAGCAGAATAAAAGGGGGGAGGGTGCACCCCCTTGTGCTCCCCCTATGAATATACCCCTGCAATGAACTTCCTGTTTAGAGGCTGGATGTTGACCAGCTTGCTAGCCCAGCTATCTACAAAGGCAGCAGGGTCCAATGCTTTGTAATACCCCTGCCTGGGTGTTTAACTGCCCTGACAGGGGTGACAGCTTTGTACATGCAATTGACTCAAGCCTGGTGTCCATTTCCAGTATCACATTTGAACCAGAGTACCTTTAGTTCCAGGTACAGGTACTCTGAATTGTCCTGGCCCCAACCCTGATATAGAGCTCTAAATGATAACAATGATTTTTAGTATTATATTTTATAGTGGACTAGCTACAATACAGCTTATTGGTATACTGTAATACAAGTTTGTCCAAAGCCAATTTAAGTGCAGGGCTAGACGGGTAATACCCGGGCGAGTAATACCCCTTATTACCTGGGCGGGCAATAAGCCTTAAAACCCACATGGTTTTTTTTTTTAAAACCCAGGTTTTAATGGGCAATATGATTTGGGTGTTTCTAGAAGCATTCTTTTAAATCTCAGAATCATAAAATGCATAAAATCAAATAAAGAGGAGAAACTACAGTGAATGTCCATTAAATAAGTTTAATACCAATGGATGAGCAACGTCACAGATATTAAAGAGACCTAATCAGGATCAGTATTATGCCTATTCTTTCACACTATCAGGTCGATTTTGCTTTATACAAAGGTTTCCTAGCAGAACCATCCCAGCACATAGTCTCATTTCCTCGCATACAACTGTTTAACACCTTGTTAAGACCATGCGTGTTGGTAAACACAGTCCAGGTGTGTCTGTTTACCATAACGAAGCCGCGTGACAGGAGGTCCGATGAATATAGGGGCAACACGCAGTGTTCCGGCCTGCGGGAACATGTATTATATTTTTTTGGCCGAGTCATTCAGGGCGTCTCCTGATTGACACGTATTGAGGCTTCGTGCTTCACACGGCCCCACGCACTGGGTTTATGTTGACACCTGCCATCGCCAACGGTCCACTGTTTTCAGCACTCATTTACAAACTAGCAAACGGTTTCAAGGCAATGTTTTGGCAGGTATAGATATATTTTAAAGGGAAGAAACTATTTTTCATGTTAACTCAACATGCTTTATAGGTAATTGGGCCCCTTTAAAGTTGTAAAGTACGGTAGCTACTTAGTTGCAGTCAAGCTTAGCAGCAGTTTCAACATTACAACTATGCAATTACTTAGCAACTTTGCAATAACTTCACAACCTAGCAGTTACCTCACAAGTTTATCCTCCTTTATATCCTCATTATATGATGTACCTCAAGTTGTTATAGGAGATCCATGAATATTCATTACTTAGCAGTTTGGAATTACATGTGAAAAATAACTGCCTGCTACTTAACTGTTAAGTAGCAAAAAGAGTTGAGATATACGGCAAAATTTCTGCATGGGCCACCATCACTATCAGGGAAGGCACATATCAGATAAAGACAACTGAGAACTTACACTACCATTCTTTATTTCTTTGTTTGAACCCCCATAAAAAGCCTTATCCCAGTTTTGCGCTATCCCCTTTAAAATATTGCCCACTTTAACATGTTAGATATCCCAAAGGTGAACATGTAGGACGGATTCTATACCTGCTCCAATTACTTGTTACGCTTTTCGCCAAGGCATCATCAATAACTGAAAATTCATTTTAGTTATGAACCAATGACAGTGGATACCCGGGAGCCACTATAGAATGCGGGCTTCAGAGCAAATGTAGGAGCACTCGAGCACTGTCTCCAAGAGGTTATGAATGTATACGGACGGACATTAATTATGATGTTTAGGATTTATGTAATGGAGGAGAGTGTAAGTGACAGATAAAAATAACGACTATAGAAGGCGGGCTTCATCTTTATGGAATTAGCTAAAGAGGGTGATATATTTGATGGGGATAGAGAAAAACTGGGGTATAGTTTTTTTTTTTTTTTTGGGGGGGGGGGCAAACGTATATTGTACAAATAAAGACTGTTGAACACTGGTTGTGCCTTCTTATGTTTTACCTATGAATCAGACGTTCTGCTGTATGATTGTGCTGCATCTGGAATGTGAGAGAGAATTATCCATTATTAGTTTAAAACATGCAATGACATTGTGAATCAACTAGTCTCAAACCAGCAACAGCAAGCTCAGGAGTCCACTGCTCAACTAACTGCGTCAATGAAGACAAGTTGAAAGTACCTGGAAAACCGAGATATTTGAGTCTATTGTTGTAAAACGGTGTGCTTGTCTGTCACGAGATGTCGCCACCAATTATGAATTGAGTGCAGATCATGAATGGGAGTTGTGTACAATCGGGGGTCATGCATATGCATTAACCTGTACTAGTGGTGTTTGAAAATTAAATAAAATAGTGGGGGGGGGGGGGGGGGGATTATACTTTTCTATTTTATGTAATAATAAGAGCATACATTAACAAATGAATATTTTCAAATAATAATGTAGATAAAAATAACATTATAACGTGAATATATAGCCATGAATCCAAATGTGTATCCCATTTGTGTGGTAATTGATGTGGTAATTAACAGATCATGTGACCTATGTTAATTGTTCTGATGTGAATGAACAAATGAAGCGTTACAAAACTGTCACGACGACAGTAAACATTGAGGTACCGGCTGTAATAGTTCATTACATACTAAATTGGACACCTTGGTTGGAAAGCAAGTTGGAAAACGTAAGTTGACGCCTGAAGAAAAAGCAGATCATGAAAAAAAGTTTAGAGGTCCAAGAGCTATAAAATTAAAGTTACAAAAAATGCGGGCTGGCAAAAATGCAGTGGTTGAGGAAAATCAACCTGGACCTTCAAAATGGCCATGCGTTTCTGTAAGTTTGGTGGCTTCAAATACAGAGCCGGTAGCTATGGTGGATTTGTACAGCCAGTGTTCGGAAAGTCCCCTAAGTTATGGAAAGGGGCCCTCTCACACTTTAACCCATCTATCGCATACGTACTTAGTACGCAAGGTCTTGGTGAGTAAAGAGGCCACTATAAATTGGTTGACAGAAAACAATTTCATACCTGGTGCCCGCACCTGTCCTATATGTAAAGCAACTATGAGACTCGTGAGCTATAACAGCAAAGATTGTACAGATGGCTATCAGTGGCGATGCCAAAAACATCGTCCCAGCATTCATAACATGAAGCTGTCAATCTGCCACGGTACGTGGTTTGCTCTCTCTAAACTCACTTTAGAAGAGATACTTGACCTATCCTATCTTTGGAGTATGGGGTTAAGCCACACTCAAATATTATATCAAACAAGGTGCAGCCCAAATACAATTGTTGACTGGTCAAGTTTCAGCAGAGAAGTCTGTGAGGAAACTATAATACGCGCAAGTGATGCTGGAGAAAAAATTGGGGGTCCTGGCATAGTCGTCGAAATTGACGAAAGTAAATTTGCCAAGCGCAAATACAACCGTGGACAGGAGGTCAAAGGAGGATGGGTATTTGGTGACAGATAACTCAAAAACAAAAAAAAAAGTGTGTGTAGTACCTGATCGAAGTGCTTGTACGTTGGTTCCCATAATAAAGAAACACATAGCATCTGGTTCTGTAATTCATTCGGACTGTTGGCGGGCCTATGCGCAGCTGAAGGATTGTGGTTACCATCGTTTCACTGTAAATCATAACGAACATTTCAAAAATCCTGAAACCGGTGTCCATACCAATTCCATTGAAGGCGAGTGGCAGAAGTTAAAGCATGGTGTCACTATGCCACGTTTAGGAGTAACGGCTTAGCACTTGCCTGGATACTTGGCGGTATTCCTGTGGCGTGAAAAGAACCAGGGTTTAGATTTTTTATGGAGTTTATGCGGGACACTTCTCGCATATACAATGGGTCTTGCTGTAATGCAAGATGCAAGTTTACAGTGCCTAGAAGAGCAATAGAGAGTGTACATAGTTGTAAATATTGCATCATTAGGTAAGTAAAATATAACGCTTCTGGGGTTATGAATAACAAGTGAGACGTGAAGCAGTAATACAAATAAGAATGATAGGGGGATTTGTGTTGGCTTATTTGTTGAGGATAAAAGGGACTTTCCGATATGGCTGTGTGACCAGGTGCAATGACGTAATTGTTATAGCGGATCAGAGTGAACAGGTGGGTGAATCTATAAATAGACTGGAAAGGGGAATTCCAGTGATCTGCGCGCACACATGATTGGCCAATTGTAAGAGAATGTTTTGTGTTGCAGAATAAGCAGATGTTGAGTAACGGAATCTCAGTGTAGTGAAATTTTTCTCGTGTCTGCGCATGTGATCAATGCGCAACATGCCCCGACTGATAACATCCATAATTGAATATAACATGTCGAGGTTATTTTTGGTGTATGACAATTATATAAGTAAACATAAAACGTAAGTATAAATAAGAGGAAGCATTGATGAAATTTTATTTGGAAAGGGTAAGGAAAATGTATTTGATTGTTTCAGGTTTGTTTATAGCCCATAAGTATGAACTCCTCAATTGCATTTTTTCAGTGACTGACGCATTGTGGAGTCCATAGATTGCACCTGCAGTTAACTGTGATTATAATACTTCAAACACAACTGTGAGTTTTAACAAATATCCATTGATTAATGTTCAGTACATCAATGTGTATTGTATATTTGACCATTGGAAAACATTACTGTTCTGTTCTCATCCCTATTTTGCACCAAGGAAGTTAAAATATGAACATAACAGTACACAGACCTAAAGTCTTATACAGGACTGCCACCAAATGCAAGATGTCTATGGGCTGTTAATTCTTCAATTCTCTCTGGACAAATATGATCAGTTGCTGATGTTACAGGTGCTTCATGCTTTCCAGAATGGTTATGTTTTATTACAGGCCTTTCGACATACAACATTATGTGAACATTGGTTTGCTAAAACTATAGGAAATATTTTTATTTAAATTCCTTTCTAAGAGTAACAGATCGCATAGTGCTATAACCCCAGTTAGCCCTTTGGTGGGCCGGCGACGCAACAGAAACCTGAAACCTGTTGCGTCGCCGTCGGCGGCTGGTTTGTTTAATGCACTTTTCTGATTGGGGTGACAGAGATTATAGACTAAGTAAAAAGAAGATGGCAGCGGCCGTTGTGTTGGTTGTGGAATGACTGTCATATACTAGTTTGGAATAGATCTTGCATACAGGTATAGCTGTACTTGTAATATTCCTTTCATATTATCCTGGTATGTATTTATTTTATAAAATATGGTTTTTTGTATGGCAGGTTTCATTTTGGGTGCAGCCTGGTTTCTATAGTTCTGCCGCAAAATTAAGATGCAAGCAGCATTATCCTTTGCCTTGGTGCAAGGCTGAGAATTACACACCAGGTGACCCGGGCTCCATACTCAGCCTTGAATATGTTCTTACGAAATATTGTAGCGGTCCTTCTGATTTATCAGAAGGAAAGAATAAAAGAGTAATTAAGAATAAGATGCAGCTTAAACTATGTTTACTCTACCTATATATCCTTTATATATCAGTTTCCATACATGTGGAGTCTCCTGTTTATGTTATATATGATATAACAGCATTTTATCATGGAGAGAAGAGCAGAAGACCATCACTGAGACAGCCATGTTGCTGAGGCATTAACTCTGGTCACCCATGACCTGACACCTGACCTCCGGTGTACCAGAGTAATTTATTGCTAATAAAACTATTTTAAAAATCTTATTTCATGAATAATACTTATGAGTAAATGATAATATGTGGCTACAATAAGTCCTTTATAAGTTAATGGCTATATCTTTTAAGGTTTTAACAAATTTTCCTATGGAAGTTATGGAAATAATATTTACCATAATTTATTTGAAACAATAATCAGAGGACAACTTTTCTCATATCAAAAAGGTCAAGGACAGGGTCATGTGACAAAAGATAAACATGACCACATGGCAGGCTAAAAAAAACTAACAGGAGTTGAACTCTTAACAATTACTTACAAGGGCACTTCTACATAATTTATTTTTACTCCAGAACAGTGTATTAGCCATTATTGGTAAGAAATTTGCTTAATTGCCTCCATTTTCTCTGTTTATTTTGCAAATATCCCAATATACCCCTGCTACGTTTTTCAATAAGAGGATCCCCATAACTGTAATCTCATTTCAGTTATGAACCCATAACAACATTATCCTATGTTGTTGGGTTGCCTTGGTGCAAGGCTGAGAATTACACACCAGGTGACCCAGGCTCCATACTCAGCCTTGAGTATGTTCTTACAAAATATCGTAGCGGTCCTTCTGATGTATCAGAAGGAAAGAATAAAAGAGTAATTAAGAATAAGATGCAGCTTAAACTATGTTCACTCTACCTATATATCCTTTATATATCAGTTTCCATACATGTGGAGTCTCCTGTTTATGTTATATATGATATAACAGCATTTTATCATGAAGAGAAGAGCAGAAGACCATCACTGACACAGCCATGTTGCTGAGGCATGAACTCTGGTCACCCATGACCTGACCTGTGACCTGACCTCTGGTGTACCAGAGTAATTTATTGCTAATAAATCTATTTAAAAAAATCTTATTTCATGAATAATACTTATGAGTAAATGATAATATATGGCTTCAATAAGTCCTTTATAAGTTTATGGCTATATCATTTAAGGTTTTAACAAATTTGCCTATGGAAGTTATGGAAACAATATTTACTATAATTTATTTGGAACAATAATCAGAGGACAACTTTTCTCATATCAATAAGGTCAAGGACAGGGTCATGTGACAAAAGATAAACATGACCGCATGGCAGGCTAAAAAAACACCACAGGAGTTGAAATCTTAACAATTTCCTTATAAGGGCACTTCTACATAATTTATTTTTACTCCAGAACAGTTTATTAGCCATTATTGGTAAGAAATTTGCTAAATTGCCTCCATTTTCTCTGTTTATTTTGCAAATATCCCAATATACCCCTGCTACGCTTTTCCATAAGAGGATCCCCATAACTGAAATCTCATTTCAGTTATGAACCCATAACAAGTTGTTGGGCTGAAGCCCGCTCTCTATAGTAGTATCCATTTTAGTTACGAACCCATGACAATGGATACCCGAACTCTAGTTACTCTACGGGAGGGTATAATTCGCTGATCAGCGGTCTGCAGTATAAAACGCTGATCAGCGCGCTGATTAGCCACCTTTAAATGACAGCATTGATTTGAGGCAAATTATCTCTCATATAGCAACCTCTGCCTATTTTGTGTTAAAATGTGAATAAAAGACCCCTTTCTCATCAGTATTACGTGTTGACATACTTATGCATATATTTTTATTGTGTTCATAATTATACATGAAACGCAAGTTACCTGCCAGTGACTATTTCTCTGATCAGCGGCGCTGATCAGGAACCTTTCAATCCAAGCATTTATTTTAGACAAATTAGCCCCATATAACAACTTCCGACTATTATGTGATTAAATGTGATTAAAAGATACATATTCTATAAGTGTTTCATATTCACAAACAAACGAAAACACGTTTAATGTGTTACTTATTATGCATGAAACCTTTCTACCACCTACCATTTCGCTGATCAGCAAACTGCGCAATCGCTCATCGGCAATGATATACGTACTTCTTGACAAAGATACCTGTCACAGGTGATTCTCTATAATGGTAATATTGAAGGCTCTAAAATGTTTTAATTATATCCTTTGAAACCGAGTGATTGCATGCCAATACATCGCCCATACCAGGCTACTTCATACAACTTTAAAATATCAGTGCCCCACCGACCACTCGGAGATATTAGCTATAATAGTAAGGGGCGCTGCAGTAATTTGTTGTCAGGTGTACACCGGCCAGGTGACTGAAGTGAGATAAATAGCTTAGATATGCACTTAGTATGAATGTATATAAAATTTGAATTTATCAAAAATTAAAATTGTTAAATGTATATAGCCATAATAAAAGACTGATTATCCTTCTATTTTTATTAAGAACTGTACGTATAGCCAAAGGATTCTTTCACTCTTCATGTATAATATAATCGCTCCTTCAAAACTTTCACAAGTTTCTTTACATCCCTCTTATATTTCCCTTTTTTGCATTTAAAAAGTGGGTCACCAGAATCTTTTTCAACACTGTTTTATATATATATATATATATATATATATATATATATATATATATATATATATATATTTAATATCTTTACTTATATATTTCTCAAAAATGATTTGAATAGGAATGCTTTTCATAGTTTTGGAAAACAACATACACTATCAACATAAATATACTGAGTACTAGAAAGGTTGAAAGAGTAATTACTTTTAATTACAACACTATAATAAATCATCACATTTTTTTTAACTTTTAAGGGTAGTGAATGTCGATGAACGGTGTTGAAACAATAAGGTAACAGGATGGATGTAACATCTAAATCCTACAATGGCATTGTTATTCAAAACTTCATCGTTTTTATAGGGTGTTATATATAGGTATTATAAAATATTAAACTTTTAAAATATTTATTATAAAAGAAGTCTGCATGCTTTAAGTAATAATTTTGCCAAAGATTTCATTTATTTTAATTCAACACAGTTCTCCTTCTTCAACATCGTTATATGTTGAAATAGGCATAATTTCAAGAAATAAATAAAATGACTTAGAAACATATTAGAAAATGATTTTATCGCCATCATTTTTATTGACCGAGGAAGATTGCTATAAATTTCCCTTCTATTTATTACATAATACCTTCTGTTGGTTGCAGTTTTATTTGATTTCAGGATATAATCGGATCACATATTAAGATGTTATTTTTCAGATGCTGTATACCTGCTGAAATGAGAAGTTTTTCGTAGAAAGACCCTTCCATTAAATTGTATATCCTTTCACGGTTTCTAAAGAAAAAGGACTCAATATGCCTTCTTCTAAATAATTAATGACTGCTCACTTTAGTCTGATCAAAATACACGTTGTCTTATCAGTTCCTATATAGGCCTACTTTTAAATAAAATAAAAAAAAAAAAACAACAATATTAGCGATTGGAAAAAAATCCACAGTCCGCAACATTTTGGTGTTGGTTCATTAGTGGCATTTTCATTTAAATATATGTGCAAGATATTGTAAATAAATTAAAATTTTTAAATTCATTGAAACTTAGTTTTAATCTCAGCTATATTTATCACCTGGCCGGTGAAAATCTACCTACAAATAACTGCAGGACCCCCTACTGTTAGCTAATATATCCTGTGGGGAACGGATTTTTGTAAATTGTTTGTCATTGTGGTACGATGTTTTGGCAGTCATTCGGTTTTCACAGGAAATAGTTAAGTAAAACAACTGAGAGGTTTATATGTTACCATTATAGAGAATCACAGATGACAGGTATCAAAGTCATGAAATACGTAAGTCATTGCCGATGAGCACTATGTCAGCGTCAAGCGACTGCGCAGTTTGCTGATCAGCGAAATAGGTGGTAGAAAGGTTCATGCATAATAAGTAACACATTTTAAGTGTTTTCGTTGTTTATGAATATGAAACACTTATAGAATATGTATCTTGAAATCATATTTAATCACACAATAGTCGGAGGTTATTGTATGTGGGCTAATTTGTCTAAAATAAATGCTTGGATTGAAAGGTTCCTAATCAGCGCCGCTGATCAGCGAAATATAGTCACTGGCAGGTAACTTGTGTTTCATGTTTAATTATGAACACAATAAAAATATATACATAAGTATGTCAATACGTAATACTGATGAGCAAGGAGTCTTTTATTCACATTTAAACACAAAATAGGCAGAGGTTGCTATATGAGAGATAATTTGCCTCAAATTAATGCTTTAATTGAAAGGTGGCTGATCAGCGCGCTGATCAGCGTTTTATACTGCAGACCGCTGATCAGCGCGCTGATCAGCGAATTATACCCTCCCTTACTCTACCCTCCCCCGCCCCCTCCCGCTTTTTCAAGATCGAAGTGCTTATTGACACACGGTCCGAAAGTCTCGGTTACCTCGATTTGGAAGTCTCGGTTACCGTGTATTGCAGTCTCGGGTAATGAGAATTGAGAGTCTCGGTTACCGTGTGTCACCAGTGGTCAGTCAAGCGTACCGCAATTAAGCTCGCGCACCGTTGCCCCAATTAATCACTTTGAATCACTAGATCAAAGGGCCAGGTAACTTCAAAGGCTACCAGGGAAATTGGGCGTCGTGAAATATGTTTTTTTTTTTTATCATTGCGAAGACGTTTCTTTTGCCTTATTGTAACAGGGGTTTTCCAGGGTTATTGTGTATTTATTTTTTTTTTCAATGGCCTATTTTCCATCTTTTACGCAAATTATAAACTAAGTTATATTCTGAAATATACAGGAGATGTATAATTTTACCAAAATAATAAGCATTTTATCAAAGGTGGTGTTGTTTGAGAGTCATTGTGTATCCTAAGTCGAATTTATCGACTCAAAACTTTGATCTACCACCATAACGTTATGCATGACGTTGATATTGATAAAGTCGCTAAGAAAACGTTGCATTGCATTGTACAAGCTATATTTGAATAATTTGAGCACATTTGGTCATTACATATCAAATATGGTAGTTATTCTTATATAGAAATCAATTTCTTATTATTATAGAATAATAAAAATTTGAAAATAATGCGTCAAAGATAATAAATGAAACAAGCCTTTAAAAATTCTCTAGTTGCATATTTACCTCGTCCAGGGCCCATGGCAGGGCATGCAGACGATTAGGAAACATTGTTCAGAGGTCTAGAAGGATGATACTGAAGAAGACTGTTTTGGAATGTTTAATTTTATATGGAACTTGATTGAATATTTATGTACGGTATATTTTCTATTTTATGAAAATGTGTATGCATGTTTGTGTCTGTATCTTAACATGTTTATATTGTGTATATTTTATATACCATGATGAATTGTTTGGATTTTCTTTCTTTTTTTATTTCACAAAGGTAGTACATGCACATGGAACAATACATACATACAAACATACATTAATATTTCGATAACAATTTACATTAAATCGTGAAGATTATTCATGTAGAGGAGAGCAGGTAGGTAAAGTTTTCCCATTTTGAATAATGTTGAGTTAATTTTCCTCCTTTCTTAGCGATTACACCTTCTGTTGAATAAATCTGCTTAACATAGCTTATACATCCATGATAGTTCGGTAACATTTTGAGACATTCAATTATAAACATACTTTTTTACAACCAGTGTTAGCATATTTAACCATCTATGTTCGCTTTAACCTAACAGAACTTCAGATACTGAAAACTTAACAGAAGAGTTTAATGACGAACTATTCAAAACCTCTTGTATTTTTAACCACAAGTTAGCGACAAAAGAACAATTCCAAAAATATTTGATAAATTTTCTCTTTCTAATTTACAAAGGGTACAAGTAGGAGAATCTATTATATTCAGTCTATGAAGAAATGGGTTTAACGTCACCCAACGTTGTAGTAAATAAAAATGAAAATTCCTAAGTGGAACGAAAATTGTTGTGTCATAAATCTTGGAGAATCCCATATAAACAGTCTCCTATGATATATCAATTAAATCTTGTTTCCATTTCTTAACTACTAAGTCTGGAGTGACTAAATGTTTCTCTTGTTTTCTCTTGTTTGGATTTTCTTTGCAGGTTTTATTAGTATAGTTTATTTATAATGGTATGTTTATTATATATTGTCCCCTTTGGGCTCATAAATGTCACCTCAAATATAAATACAGTAAATACATAGAGGTAGATATTGAACATCATAAACATCATTAGAGTGTACGGGTTGTGCTTTTTTCTAACGGCGTAAAAGTAAATTTTTACACTTTTTCCAACAGCGGACCAAGTATTCTACGAAAGTCTTGCCGTCGTAATATATGAATTAAATCAATTGAACTGTTTTATCAAGTATAGGAAACTGCGTAATTGTGTAAGATGTGTTATCATACAGAATTGTTACGGGTTCGTAATATAGGCAGAAAATTCAAAACCATTGTTCCTCTCATCTTCGACGTCACCGTTTTTACATATGGGACAGCCTCTTGCTTCAATTTTTAAGGTTCCTGTATTTATTTGGTGGTATCAGCCTATATATGGTGTCTGAAATCTGTCAGTTTCACTTCTCAGCGCAAGTATCCCACACCAAAGCCGAGCAAGTATACTGAATTTTCCTGTCGTCGATAGGGCCATATACTTTTTAACGTATATACTTAATTATGTGCCGTGCACTGAATGCTTATAAAACTGATAATAAAATCTTAATTTCGGAAGTGATCGGCATTGTTCAAGCCATTTATGTTTATTATCAGAACGTAACTTCTGTTTCAGATCACGTTGGCAATGCGGCGCTATTTCATTATATGTGTGTATTAATGTACATCAGTGGATTCGAGTATCTTACTTCTTTGCATCTGAGCACTGTAGTTAACGTTATCCGCGACTTGCAAGGTTATAATCCAATATAAATACGTTCTTGGTTAGACTTGTGTAATCCATAGAGATTCCAAAACCATAACATCTCAATCAAATGATATCTACATGTTAAACAACCAATGTCTCTTTTAGAGCAGCAATTACACATGCAGAACCTGTGAACACTAAAAAAGGTAACAGAGAGCTCTGTTCTGAATTTTATCACGTGACGGGGTTTATGCATATCCCCATAACTCAGACACATAATCTATAGGACTGTTACTATACCATCATAGTATATAAGTTTGTAAATGAGTCCTATAAGTATAGTATCCTTAAAATTCTTAAACTTGCTCAATACTAGACCAAGAGCTTAAAATCCAGCAGGCGCTAGGAAATCAGAACTTTTTAGGCTATAAAAAAAAGGATTTTATACCGACATCAGGCTTTTTATTTTTTCTGCTAAGCCGTTAATACATATATATTAAACAGCGTGACGGATTATATCGCCTTGTACCTCACGTAGTACCCCAAACCAATTTGTGAAAATCTTATTACTTAATCATACATAAGCTTAATAACTACTATATAAAATTCTTATGGTGTTTTAGATTTTGTAATCAATTTTTAGTCCAAACAGCCGCGAGTGAAGAGTAGTTTCCTATATTTACCCATCAAGAGCTTTTTTTCCTGCATGCTTGCTCACTTACTAGGGCTACGTGTTTCTATTCCTTGGGGCAAACGATTACTTAATAATGAAGTAACTAAAAATATGATCAGTACAGGAGCGTCCTTTTCGAACCCCATTCTGATCTTTGGCTATAAGGTTAAGTTTGTTAAAGTAAGACGCGTTATTCTATAATTGATCAGGCCACGATGATGAGTTGTTGATAAAGATATGACCATTCCATGGTTAGTAGTAACTTAGCCAATTTCATTTTCGGTTTGTTCCTCTGATTTTGAACATGTCCACTTTACATCGTGAAAATCTGGAAAAGTATACATTTCATAAAGAAGAATGTGACAAAATTCTCAGTAATCACATCTGTATTATAATTAGAGTAATATAAAGTATCCACTTCTCCAGGTTAATAGCAATTATTTAATTATTCAGTATCGATGTGCTTATAAAGTTTGTGCATTTAGTCATAAGAAACTATGATTAACTTTATTAAATTTCAATAAAGCTTATTTGTTCCTATTATCCTTGTTTATTAGTTTCTGATTAGAAAATTGATCTTGAATAAAACAAGAGATATATGTCTGTAAATTATATTTATTTTTAAATTGATGAATATATTTAAAATTTTGAAATGAGATAAATAATTTTCATCAGGGATGTAATTTTCATCCCCGAAATTAGTAGTACCCGCCTGATGAAAATAGGTTTTAAACTAATTAATATACCTAGGCGATGAAAGTAATAAACTATTATAAATGTTAAACATGCGTCAGAGATCAAAGGACCTGATTAGTCCAAAGCCACCACTTCTCCTACACGGCCCGGTAATTAAGACCTGCTATATAGTAACAACAACTCGCGTTACTGACACACGGTTTCGGGTATCACGACGGGGGTGTTAGTGACACACGGTGAACGCCCTGCCATCTAGCGGGAGTGTGACAGATTTGACGCATGCGCAGTTAAACCGTGTGTCAATAAGCTGGACCTTAATGACACACCCCGTGTGTCAATAAGGGCGGCCTTTCAAGATCCCTTTATTATCGCCCAAGGATATAAATCGGTCATATAAACATCCCTTCCTGGTTATTTCATATCTGTTGGAATTAGACCAGTCCAATTCTTAGTGTCCCAGTGCTGGGGAAAAAAACACTATTTACATACTTGCATTCCATGCTTATTCGGCTTTATCAGTGTTTTCATCTGCCGCCCAGTCAGCCTCCCAACTGCCATTGGAAGTTCGAGATTATCACTAAAACGCGTGCACGCACGCTGGGTTAAAATATTTGGGGCTTCCCACGGTGGCTTTCGGATACGCTCCCGAAATCTTGCGCTTCTAAAGAAGCTTCTTCTTACGATATAGGTGCAATTCTTCAAACAGGGGTCAAAATAGGGTCCGACTGCTTCATAGGGTATTATTAACACACAATCATGGTTATAATTATATCAGAATGAGTTTGACGATTTACTTCGATTCCCCATGTGAGGGTAATATTGCAAGAGTAAGTCCAGATACAATTTTAGGGCCAATTTTTAAGATCCAAAATGAAACCGTAATAAAAAAATATATGTCCTAAATAAGAGGTTCCAAAGAAAATATAAATAAATTTAGTACCCATCACTAATAATTCGGGTATTTTTGTGTTTGTTTACTATAAACAAGATCTAATGTGCTTCCTACAAAATTTCTATGAGCTGCTCTTCAGTATTTTTCACTCGCTGGACTAACGAAGCCATGTCCTAAATTTTCGTCAACTCCGTTACAACTGCACCAATATGCCATCTACAGCCATCCAGTGGAACAAATCGAGTGGCTGATGATATCATTCGTTACAGTGTAGGGCATTCAAAGTGAAGAATCATGGCTTCAATCCGGAGTTTTGATTTTTATCAGTGAAAAAGTGTATAAAAAGTAAAGTAGCTTAATTCACCCATCAACTCTGTTACGCCATTTGTGAAAAAAAGTAATTGTTGAAACCTATAAACATCCATGAACAGAGAGAGGCATCGTAAATCTATCAGAATTGAAATATTTGTTTGAAGGATTTCATGTCTATCATGTCCGCTGATTAGGTAAAATTTAAAAAATAATCAGCTCCGTTACGATCAACTCCGTTGCCATTCTATTGTAACGGAGTTGACGAATCACCAAACATTTTTTCTATGAAAAGTCCAACCAGTAATAAATTATTCTCTGGTGAGAGGATTTATAAATAAGCACACTGAAGATAAGAAGCAGCTTCACTGACCACTTGATATATAGTATAATCCCTTTTAATGCGTTTATCTTGGTCTGGAAAATACTGTTGCTCTTTGAAAACAAATAACTAATTTTGGTAATTAAAAAATGCTTTAGTCTTGAAATTTGACAGCAATAGAAACATTAAAACTTATATATTAGACATATTTTATAAGTTTGTTTTAGAAGTGCGGACCGGACCGGACCGTTCGATGCACCAAGTAAGCGCCCTGTTTTTGTCAGGTCCAGCTGTAAGCGTTCCGGTCCATAAGGTGGACCGGTCCAAGGGGTTCGGCACATTTGTTAAAATATCATCAAAATTAAAATATATTGTAATTCCTTTTATTCAACGTTTGTTCTACATATTTTTTATTACATATATTTGTTCAAATATTTAACAAAACCAAATATCATACACAACAAAACGTGCTATAAATGTAATATAATATTCTATACTTTAATCGCAGGATCTGGGTTTGATTTTTAATGACAAATTTAAAATTACAGTCTTTTTTAATAAATTTTTCAATGGTAAATATTTTGTGTTACTGTGTGGGGCATAGTGATTAGAATATAAGCCAAATGTGCAGGGTGGAGCGAGCTGATTTAAAGAATTTGCTTGGCGGGGATAGATGCGGGGTGACATACGCTGTTGAAGTTTTGTAGCGGTTTAAGTGCGATTTGATATTGAAAACTTATTAATCTAATGTGCAGGGTTGGGCGAGCTGATTCAAAGATTATACTGGGCAGGGATGCAGATTGACATCAGCTGATAAGTTATGTAATGGTTTATGTGCGATCTGATACACAAAACTTATTAATCCTTTGTTAATAATTTAATATAAAGAATATATTTAATGTATTCATCGTATAGAAATTGGTCTTATTATACTAAGCAAAAGTATCAGCATTGTGCAACACAGCAGGGACAATGATCTAATGCTGAACATGTCACTTCAATCATAAGTTAATAACAAAATATGAACTTTAACTGTTACTCACGATGGAAAAAAAAAATAAAATAATACATGTGCACGTATATAATTGTACTATTGCAGCTGTCATTGCTTTAAATATATTTTATGTAGCCAATGAGTCTTTCTGAGATGGTTTATTACCCCTTGTTCATAACACGATTGTTGGTGAAACTAAATCCTGAAACACATTTGTTTAACTTAATCCTTTTAACATTAAGTTCGGCGGTCCAACCGGTCCGGTTCAGGAATAAGCGGTCCGGTATTTTGTGTTATCGGTCCAAGCGGTCCGGTCCGCACCTCTAGTTTGTTTATGAGCTTATAACTTAAATTCATTGGGTTTACAGGCTAATCACCATGGCTAAGACTGGAAAAGAACGAATGAGGGTATATAGACATTATTATTTTCTGTTGGATTCATCTAATGAAGTGTTAGGCATTTATATAAGAAAGAATATCCCCTTAGCCCACAAACGAAAGGAGAACATTCCAAATATGAACACTGTGTGTTGTGTATTCCGTTCTCTGTTCTACACATGACAGCTTTTATTGTAACACGAATTCAGGTTGATTACAAGGCCGCTGAAAGTGTTCAGCTCCATCACGTTTTAGCATTGCATTGACCATCCAAGGAAATTATGACTTCTTAATAAAATATGAAGTCTTTTGCATTAAATTAGGAGAAAGTTTTGGAACATATTACTGTGTACACCTTTTAAGTGGTCGAGCAGGCCCTTTTTACTTAGGATTCACTGTAAATCCAAAAATTGGTATCAGTTTACTATAATATTTGCGTTATTGTTTTAAATATATGTGAAATTAATGATAATATTTTATTAGTTTAGATGACACTAGCCTTTAATGCCAGTTGCATATATAGCACAGCTCTATAAGGTAACAAGACTATCATTTTTGTTGAAAATTGATCAACTCCGTTACAGCTCTTAATTGTAACAATATTTTCCTGGATTTAGATAATGTTGGCATTTCTTTACTTTCTCAAGTATTTTATTGTCATTAAAGGAGAAATATGTTTTTATTGAATTCATATTGAAATGGTTAAATACCTAGTAGGTAGGCATTTAGCAAGTTCTTTCTCGCAACAATCCCGAGCTGAGTTGTTCAATTTAGCAGTAATTTACATTAATTGACTTTATGTGTTTAAAATAAACTTTATATGGTAAACTTTTGTTTACCGGTCAGGGTAACTTGTGTCGATATATTTTAGCATGATACAACTTGATAGTTATCTGTTTACTTTTTGTTCAAATGTGTTAAAAGTTTAGGTAAGAATATCTTAATAATTTAGTGCGTTATCAACTCCGTTACATTCCAGTCAGCGCAACATTTTAGCCAAAAACTATATTCGACCGTTTTCCTCCAGACTTTGCAGAAGATAACGTTACAAACTATTGTCAAATGATGGACAATTTGTAGGAGATCAGTAATATTGAGCGTATACCTGTCTCTTTTAGCAAGTTCTCTTCAATGCACTTTATGGGTCAAACATTTGTGTGCACTATCACCTTATTATTTAGCATTAATAAAAATGTCAGGAATAATTTTCAAATCAAACTCTAGTGTTTATGATGATTGTGTACCATACTTTTGTAAAATCTACATACGTGACACATTCATTCTTCTTTTTTACCGCATTATTTTGTGATTTAAAAAAAAATAAACTGCTGTAACGGAGTTGACTTGCTGACTAAAGACTGCTATTCTTCTATTGTGGTAAAAAAGCAAGTATGGATAAAAGTGCGCTGCTGATGGGAGTTTTTGACCTTTCATATATCCCGCTTGAAAAGGAAAGAAGAAAAAATGAATTTTGCAACAACTTTTTTGCCTCTGTTTGGGAACTCGAAATTGACCCCTATTCTGAGAATTACACATAGGTAGTTGGCCTGTAGATAAAGCGCTGTGTAAAGAGCGTACCTGCGGACAGCGTACCGCAATAATTGTTTAAATAAACACAAATCTTGCAAGATCTACTTATTTGTTATATTTTCAAACTTTGATAGCCAGTGGCATAATACAGGTAATATACAACTACAAGCCTATGTAGTTTTATATTCCGGTATATATATACATATATATATATATATATATATATATATATATATATATATATATATATATATATATATATATATATCTACGTCATTGGTATTTATCAATCAGCGTGTAAAAACACTGTTTCTGGCAATATGGACTCTATACATTATCGTTCCATCATATAACATCTCTCTACACGTTCCCACTAAATAAACACCGGACGAAGAAGTCTCTGTACTTCGAAAGCCCGATCGTGTTTTAATAAACTAGTTAGTCTATCTAAAAAGCGTCGCTGTTTGTCTTACCCTTCGCTTCAACTATATACTATAACACGTACGGCTATATACCTCTTATTATATATATTATATTACGCTCCCGAGGCAGCGGAAATCTTGCGCTTCTAAAGAAGCAACTGATTTTCGCGCTGCCAGCTTTGACCGTTTATGATATATTTAGACACCAGATGGCGGTTTGTTGTCCACTGAAATAAACGTGCGTACGATGTGACAAGCAGCCAATCATGTGCCAATAAACAAACACTCGACAGGCATCCTGGCTCCGCCCATTGCCGCGCTTCAAGCGCCTCTTGATCAGTTTCCGGTCGAATTTAAATTGCTCCCTCTGCATTCTCGCATCATCGACCGATTCGATTATGACACTATGACTGTGTTAGCGTAGCCATGTACCTGTTGTCTGCAGAACTGAAACCAGCCAGCGAGGTGTGCACGCAGCCTTTGTTGTTACGTTTCGTTTGAATTACAGCTCACCGGCCGAGCATCCTATGTGCCCAAGGCCCTAAGCAAACCATGTCAGGGGCAATTCTCTCTGAGCCTGTGGCCTGTTCAGACGGTTACGCTGGGGGATGAGCTGTCACTCAAAAAGAAATTAATATGATTGGCTCCGTGTATTCCTCGCTTGGCTTTGTCTTCCAGCACAAGGTTTCATCTGATTGGACAAAAATACAGTGCTCCCCTCTGGTGTTGCAATTCAGGATACGAGGTCATAACAAACAGCGCCTTACGATATAGGAAGTAGCCCTATAGGTAAAGCGCTGTGTAAAGAGCGTAATATTATATATATATATATATATATATATATATATATATATATATATATATATATATATAATGATAATGATTATATAAATTATATTAAGCTTTAATTAGTTGTTAATATAAGGACTTGAAATTAAAGTTATATTTGTTTAATTAATAAATACCATGTTTTACAAGCAGTTTATAAGCACTCTCCTGGAGCTATTTAAATATATGTTATAGCCCGCAAAATGGAATGTAACACTGCTAAATACACGGTATTCACAGTTTCTGATAGATAGAGCTGCGATAGCCCCTTGTGAACAAATGGTAAATATGTATACCTTTCAATCATCAAGTATGATTTTACAACAGATTTCAACCACTATAGTGTTAATCACAGAAACACTGGAGGGTCTTCACGGGGCCTGTTGCTGACAAATCAGGAACAGGTTTTAATAATAATAATAATAATAATAATAATAATAATAATAATAATGAAAATAATAATATTATTATTAATTTATTTTGTAAAGCGTAAAATCAACGGTGCTGTGCTCTAAAACGCTATTAAAAGCAAGCAATTGCATAAAAATTACTATGAAAAAAAATCATTAAATAAAGATGCAGACTGTAAGATTTAAATATTACTTAGGCTAGATAAGAAATGCATATAATCCAGGAACATACATGCACTATGGTATTACATTATGACGATAAAAGACATTATACTCATAAAATGTATATAATTAGTTTAAATCAAGGTACAGGAATAAAAATCTGCACAACCTGCAAAATCTTATATGTGGACAATGACATGAAATTATAACACATTGTTTAAAATACTGACAGGAAACACATATAAACTGACATCCATGAATGCCTTAGATCACACAGCAGGTGCTAAAGTGCTTAACACATTCAGTGCAATTGAAGTGCATGTATATACCCGTCATTTATTATGCATGGTTACCCCTGTGCCAACAACGCCGGTATATATATGGACGTCATTTATTTATCAGCAAATTTCAGAACGGTGTCCCTATATTATAGCTGCCGGCCATCACCTAAATTTGGTCTGTGTCCAAACAGGGATTTGACCAGTGGTCAATGTAAGTTACAATAAGACACCACATGGAGTAACAATTAATTAGATAAGGAGTCCACCTTGTAGGCTTTGTGCAGTTCTAGGTCAATTGATTCGCTTAAAGAGCCAGCTGTAGCCACACAGTGTCTATTACAAGTTCAAAGGTAATTATGCCCTTGCTTCACTCCTAGCCATTCTAATATTATATGTGAAACCTGACACATGTACGGAGGTTACAGTCCATATACAATATTAGGCCAGGTAACTTTGTACTAAGTTATGGCCAGCTCCCACTGCAATTAGGACCATTGTTTAAAATTTAGATTTCAAATTTATGATGCATCATCTATTTTGTGTAACTAATTGAATTTTACCTAAAAAAAGAAACATTTGCATGCTTAATTAATACAACTGTCAGTCAGTGTAAGAAGTTAACGAAATAATTTAAAATTAGTTAGGGCCCCGCTTGACAAGCGGGGTACTATAGCGGTGCTTTATTTAGTATAGTGATCACCGTGTCAGTCCGTCCCTCCGTCCATCCGACCTTCCGTAGTTCCGCCCTTCCGTCAGTGACACTTTCTTTCGCGCGCGATAACTCTACAACAACATACTGCAGCTTTACCAAATTCACAGGGATGATTGGTACCTATGAGGGCTCTAGACCTATTGAATAACAGACCTGTCTGAATTCAAATATGGCCACTAAAGCCCAATCGCTGATTATTTTTCACACGCGATAACTCAACAACAACATACTGCAGCTTTCCCAAATTCACAAACATGAATGGTACTTACAAGGGCTCAATCTCTATCGAATCGCAGACCTATTGAAATTCCAATATGGCTGCTAGAGCACATTGTTGATTTTCTTTCGCACCTGATATCTCAACAAGAACATGCTTGATCTTTCTCAAATTCACTGGGATCATTAAATTGGCGCCTGTATGGTGCGTCTGACCTATTGAAATATTGACTTGCTCAAAATTTAAATATGGGCAACAGAGTACCATCGGTGATTTTCTATTGCACACATTATTCGAGACATATCCTCTTTAATATTATATGGACAAATAGAATTTTTTTCCCTCATGCATATGAATAAAATCCTAATTCAATTCTGTTTTTCATATTTTTCAACTTTAACCTAAACTTTTCACCCACATGTAAACAAGTCCAGCACTACCAGAAATGCGGGTCCTCTGAGGACTATTGTCCGACCACATCTAGTTAACATTTATCTCTCAATATAACTATTTTTACACCACCGGAATCATTTTAGAGGTCTTTAAATGATTTTTTTTTAATTTATAATTTTTTATTCATGTTTTACTGAATTGCCGGATCATCAACCCGCAGCCCGCCTCGCACAGACTATTTCGGCCGCCCCGCCATGCACTTTCCTAGATGTAAGTTCGTGAGATTGATTCCAATATAATATAACCTCGAATTTCCTTATCTCGTTTTCCGAAAATTAGTTATCCGGACAGTAAATTGTGAAACCCAAATTTACCTCTGTTAACCGAAAAGTAGAAATACGACATTCGAAAAATATATTTTTATCCCAAATTACCGAACGCGAGTCCGAGACTACTGATATGGTGGCGTTTAATTACTCTGACGTGAAGAATAACGATCGGCCCGATCAAATTAAACTTAATGGGTTTGACCCTTAATATGCTCACATATATCGACTTTTAGTAATATTTTAGTATATTTTTTTAAACAAATTGCATATCTTACATATCCGTATATACGTTACCTCAAATATCCGAACAAATCTGATGTCCCCAATATTATTCGGATATTCAAGGTTCGACCGTAGTTCCGCTTGCTTGACACAAGCGATAAATGATAGTCCGGTGAGAGTATACCTCATGGATCGTTGGACAGACCCATCAGGAATTCCATACAAATTAATCTGGAAACCTATGCAAATACACCTCTCCCCTGCAAAAGGAGCTGACTTTCATGGATAGACCCTGAATATCATTAAAAAAATCCTTCGTCTTTCATCACAGTGTTTTTCTCCTCTTGACATTACTATGACAAATAAAATGTACAGTCATATTATTATCCATTACTTTAAAAGTATTATCCATTACTTTAGCTGAATTATCTAGTGAGCTAGACTGACTGTTTCTCAATAAAAAAAATAAAGCTTTCATAGTTAGTCTTCTCTATATAAAAAAAATTCTCGCGGAGGGCTTAAATACTTGGCTTCCTGAATTTAAGCTCTCGAGCAAGAGTTTTTTTTTCTTATTTAGTTTTTACTTTGATTTTTACTTTCTCCTCAAGTTCGGAGCTTCACCAGCAGTATCAAAAGGATTTGGGCAAAAATTGATTTTCTGCTGGTTCAGATATGATCATTCCTGCATTAAGTTGGCATCTTGATGCTAAACTGTGTTCAACTTTTCATAGATCACTTGTTTTCATCCCGATATTTTTAAACGCTTACATGGTACCCCATGTCTACAGTTTTATACAAATGGGGCAGAGTACCGGATCCCGGGGGGGGGGGGGTAGGGGGTCCGGACCCCCCCTTTTTTTTCATCCAAAGCAACCTTTTTAATGGTTTCAGACAATATTTGTAGGTCTGGACCAATCCCCACCCCCTTTTCTGGAAGTGGGGACCTGTTTTAAGTGTTTCCTTAGTCCTTCTGGGTTAGACCCCAACTTTGCCTAACTCCCCGATCCGCCCCTGGGGCAGTATAAAAACGATTGACCCAAAGCTTGCAAGAGCTATTTCGCCAATGTAAATGAATGAAACAAAATCCATACCTTACCCTGAATTTGTCAGAGGCAGCCGCATATAATCTGCAGCAAAATATGGCATGTATATATGGCAATATGTTTTACACTGTTTGCGATATGTTCAGCACCAAAGAACTGAGAAATAAAATTACCATTCCAGCTAATGACGTCAGTCAACACAAAGTCTTACGGCATCGACCTCAGTATCATCGCTGTAGACTTATAAATAGCTGTCGCAACCAAAGCCAATGAAAGTCTTCCATGGAGTAACGTATTGAAATACTAAATCAAAGACGCCATCCTCGGCGTTCAATATAACGCAACAGAGTCGCAAAGTAAAAATTCCTACTCTAAATCATATTATTTGAAGCAAACTTTTTTTAAATATTTTTTTGGTAACCAACTCATTTAGTATATGCACATCTTCCACTCCGGGTTGGACTAAGTGACAGGCCCGTATCACACGCTTCCTCTCATTTTATATCCTGGTGTTAACACGGTGTCAACTGCACCTGCGGTCCCTGGTTGTGTTATCGTCCAAGCTGCTGGGTTATACCAGCAAGGAATCCCCAAAAGACGCGCTTGCTAATGAGTGCATAGAACTCGGCCGTTGGGTACTGCCTTTCCATTATGCCTGCAAAAGGCTCATGCATCCGGGGTCGGGCAGATCTTGAAAAATCTCACTTAATCGGAAGAGATTCAAACTCACGATCTCACGGCTTTGAGTTTTGTGCTATACCCTTGCGCCACAGAAGCCGGTTACCTTAATCAAACCGGACCGAATAGTTGCACGCATTATTCGTCAAAATGATCGTGAACCAAGCTTTAGCGAAAAACATTCCAAACCCTGCTTACACGTGCTATACAGGCAAGCATTGCTCATTGATTACTTTTTTATAATTAAATTATAAGATTTCTCATATAAAAAAATAATGTCCTTGGCAATGTACTTTTTCCCTCCGCCAGGAGGGTATGTGTTCATCCCCGCTCGTGCGTGTGTGTATGTTTGTGTTGAACGGAACCTCATAATTAATTTCTCAAAGGAGAGCCGATTAGATTATCGTGTAGATCAGGCACATTATCCGGATTCAGAAACATCATCAAGGTATAATCATAAATGTATTGTTACTAAGGCACGAATGAACCTGGGAGTATGAGGCGAATAAGTGAATGAATGCATGCGTTTTGTACCATGCCACAATAAGGACCAGATACGGCGGAGGCTTGCATTCCTTAGAATGCAGATTTCTAGTTTTATAATTCACTCTCAGGTTGCCATCACTTCACAACGAAGCGTCTATAAAGAACGCATCCTAAAATAAAAATAATAAATAATATTAATATACCGGACCCATAGCACTATATGATACGCAAGCACTCATACCTACATACAGAGCATAATATCTCGGAAACCTGCTTCCTGTACCTCTCCTTACTGCTCACTTTCTTTCTCACTTTCCTCAATTTGTAATTGAGTTACAAGAAAAAAAAAACATATTAATGAACAAAATCTTTCCGAATAAGATAACTTTTTAATTTGGTATTAAACGATGTAAGAGTAGGAGATTTCTAAGTTTAGTAGGAAGTGAATTCCAGACTTTTGGGGGCTATATGATACTTAAGAAACATTTACCGACTTTCATATGACACTTTTGTACCATTTAGACGGTTTTCGTTGACCGAACGCAAAGATAGGTTATTATTTTTCTGACAAATATGATGAAAGTAAGCCAAGGGAAAGAGTGGAGCGCTGTGGCGTAATGGTCAGAGCGCTGGACTTGTGACCGCAAGGTTTTGGGTTCGTGTCCCGTTCCAACCGCCTTCCGCGCAAACACTCCAGGACTTTGTCTTTGCCAAAAAGAGTGCTCTCTTACCCAGGACTGGCTAGCAAATGTAGCGCCTGATATGGGTGCTAGGGTTGCATGTTCCCTAGAGAGCCGAGAAAAGCTGCAAGGATGAAAAACCAGGAAGGCATGGGAGGCGAGAAAAGCAGCAAGGATGAAAGACCAGGAAGGCAAGAGTGTCAATTTTAGTCAGGTGAGACTGATCGTTAGCGATATCAGACTATAAATACCCACATTAACAAAAACCGCAATTTTATATTGTAAGAGCTGATTCAGGAAACGCATACCCTTCCCGTGGAATAACAACCGGACTGGGATCGAAAATCGGTTGAGTATTGTTTGCGTAATCCTGCTAACAGACGAACAAACTAACGAACACAGAAAGAAACGGACAGACAGACAGGCGTGAAACTCAGCCGAACCGACGGTGGTAATTATTGCTATTATGGCGTCGATATCATTCAGTGCACCTAATAAACCTCTTCTCTATTTTCTCTGACGAAGGTTTCATGATACGCTACTTTTTCCAACTTTTATTTCGAAAACTGTAATATCCTTTTCAATATTTATAAAATATAAACAACTTCATAATATGTTGTTGTGGTCCTCATATATATTTTAATAAGAAAGAAAATATAAAAATATAATTTTATAATCATGCATAGTTCTAATTTTATCTGAAACATTTAAAAAAAAAATAAACTTGACAATTATATTTCAATTTAATATCTACATTCAGTATCATAATTTCAATCATGATTTATTAATTAAAAGGTCATTTGATTTTTTTACAGATTTATTTTAAGAAATATGGCGTCAATGGTGACCTGATACTTGGTACATGGGAGCAATACTTAAGAAATCAAACCATAAGTCTTGTGACATTACGAGTATGTAATATGAAGCCAAAAACCGAAGATTTATATGCAGGACTAAACCGTTTCAACCGTGCTTACAGCAAAACATTTTATTATAAATACCAGATCGTGGGGTAGTATTCGACAAAAAGTACCGTTTCATCCCTCGATATATATGCCGTGCAATAAAAACTGGCATAAAACTTTCTGCTGGAGAAATAATCAAACGGAGAATCCCTTTGATATTCAGTCTTTGTTGGCGCTGTCGGCACAGGAGGTGGCAGACGACTCCTGCGGCAGACGATCGAGTCCTGTTCGTGATAAGTCAGCCTCCTGTTGACTGGGCGTGGTCGTTGCCTTTCCAGACAAACTAGACGAACTTGTTCAGGTATGTATATGCATGGTACTTGCTTTCAGTGTCATACATTAGGCAACAGGAGGACATGAGGTGATACACCATATTTTGTACCCCCTCCCACTTTTTTTCGAATGTAAAGTAATCATTATAAGAGGCTCAAACTATAATTAGTAAAAAGTACAAAAAAAGTTGTTCAAAGTGCAACAAATTAAAAACAATATCCATAAAAGGCCATGTTTCAGAAATGAATGAAAAGCATTTAATGACTGATAATATATGATTCCCTGTTTTAACGCCACTATAGACTTTAAAATTCTAAATAAAATTAATCATGCCGGTTTAATAGAAGACTTTTAATTTTGTAACTTCTTGTGTAAAAAATAGGGAACTGTTATACTTTAGATCTGGTGAATGTATTAGACATTCGTTTATCTTACATCCTGGTCTCGGTTACTATTAGTGGTCGTGTGTATGTATGTCTGAAAAAGACTGAGTGGTAAATACATGTAGACAACGACGTCACACATAGTATTATTTTGTTTATATTTTTAATGCAGGTAACCGCGTCAATTTAAAAATAACTATGTAAATACTCAGATTACTAAGATTTCCTTTTCGGTTTCGGACTTGGAGACAGGGAGATAGCGCACACTTTTTATTAAACCCTGGTTAAAACGATTAATAAGGCACCATTGGTAATGGGGTATGTAATTACCCCAATTGCTAGGCCATATGAATGACCACGGCTGTAAGGTACAGTTTTGTCACTGAGCTTGTAGAGCGCTTACCCCAGAGAGAGAGAGAGAGAGAGAGAGAGAGAGAGAGATAGAGAGAGAGAATGAGTTAGAGATGGGGGGGGGGGGGTGCTGAAGTTTCGTCTTTCATTCCGTTGCTCTACCCCTTAGCTAAAGGGGCTTTCAATTGGAGTGTATCGTGTTACATTTTATGTCGATTGTTTCGTTTTAGTACCACCGAGTGCAGAAAGGCAATGGCAGAAAATCGTACAGAAAGACTGCTACTTCCGATGTCATGGAATGAGACAGTGGCTTTTATTGTCATCATCATCGTCTTCATCATCATCGGTGTAATAGGAAACATCATAGTTATAGTAGTTTACTTCAGAATAAAGAAGAGACTGGCAGCGAATGTGTTAACTATTGCTTTAGCGGCCACCGACCTGACGGCTACGCTTACGTCCATGCCTTTGGGCCCACCTCATGGGTATGGAGTCTTGCCTAACGGACTGGTAGTTTTATTCATATGCGTCAACGCCGCTACCATTATAATCTCGTTGACGATATTATTAGCATTGAGTATTGACCGTTATTACGCCGTGCACGAGCCATTTGCCTACAATGAAGCCCGTCGGAACCGAACTTTAGTCAGAGTTACTGCTGGCGTGTCCACCTGCCTCATCGTTTTTCTTGAAACGTTTATCTTCTTGAAAATGAGAGGCATACAAGTCTACCTATTGTCGGTTTATATGGTTATAACTATACTAGCCATAACAGTTATGTACATATTAATTTTCAAGAAGCTTTACGCTCAAAGGACGAACGTGATCCACGTTGCCCCAGTTCCTGGTCGGAGCTCCAACCAACCGACTACTCAGGGTCGGTCGACGTCAGGAAGCTCAAAAACAACCCACCTGCAATTACCAAAAGATTCAGACCACGTTATCCGGACCCCAGGTACCACTGATGCTGCAGTTGGTTCAAATGCCATCCCATCATGCAGCAGTTCAGCAAAGAGGAACGACAGAATACAAGGTAGTGTCACTCAGCATGGCGTCGGAGGAATCCAGTCTTATAACAATTCCATCGCGGAGAGGAAACGGAAACACGTAAGAATGACTGCCAACATGTTTTGCGTCATTTCGGCTTTGTTCATCATAAGCTATGCTCCTTGGGCGATCTCCTTCCGGGTCACCAAAGTCAACTCCATTATTGTTTACTCTCATTATATAAACAATATATGTAACCCCTTTGTTTACTGGCTCATGAACGAAAGATTTCGTTCTCAGGTCAAGGAACTACTTCATGCTCACTGTATCCGGATTCGGTAAACATGAAAGAGGGGCCTAGTCTCAATGGCTGGAAAGGAGTAGTTACAGATGTGAAAATAGCCCGACACGGCCAAAGAAATTAAAATTTTAACGAAATCTCAAAACTGTTCACATCGTGATGTTTGAGGTCTGATTGGTGGCACTATGAACATGCTCGGATAATTCTGTGGTTTTCATTATCGCTTCAGCTTTGAGATACAGCGACGTGTCCGTGCTTATCATATATGATTCCCCATGCAATCTTTAGAAAGTAATGCGCGGTCGCACTGAAAAGCTGTTGAAATGACCTGCAGCCTCTTGCACCTATTTGTAGCTAATTCATCATTGGTAAAACATCAGATTTAGCAACAAAATGCACGAGCACATAATATTATACAAATTTGTTATATTTTATTTCATATACAGTCCATGAAGCGATATCCTGTGCTGATTTATATAGAACTTCTCTATATGAACTTATGTATATACACTTTTGTTGTCCGCTATTCTGTATTGAAGGTTCAAATTGATTTATTCATTAATTGATGTTGTTATTTGTTACTTCATACAACAAACAAAATCATGTATGCTTTATTATAGATATATAAGATATATATATATATATATATATATATATATATATATGAATAAATGTTTCATTAAGTACATTGTGTGCATTAAAAAAGTTGTATCATTTTGTAACTGATATCACTGTGTAAACTGTTGGAAAATTAAAATTCGGTACAACACAATTTCTGCAAATTTGTTAATTATTGTTAATCTGTTTGATTAAATCTGTTGAAAAACCATTGTCCAGCTGAATCTAAGTAGACAACAGACGCTATTAAAAGTTATATAAAGTTTCAGTCATATGGAGGAATATGCAAAAACTCTCTTGTTTTTCATGGTGATATTGATAGTTTTTAATTTACCTTTCCCACTAGAGGGTCAGGCTCCTAAAGCTTTGACATGTAACGGTAGAATCGGTAAATGCACAAAATGTTACCTTATCAATTGTTGGTATCTCTGCATACTATTGTTGGCTTCATATTCGCGAGGCTCAAATTTCGTGATTTCTCCAGTTTGAATGTTTCGCGATGGTTTCATTTTTCGCGATCTCACCAGAACCTATATCAAATCTTTGGTAAAGGCTTACCTGTGTGCATTATAAAATGAGAATAAGTCATGAGTTTGTGATATTCTACTCATATAACAGCACAGGTAGTTTACTTCAAATTTAAGCTAACGTTTTCCCTATACCTGCATGGGTGCAATTTATTATAAAATTTCTCACTATTCTAACTTATTCACATACAAGTATTGGTTTCACTGAATAAGATGGACATACCCAATTGGCCAATTATTCCCGAGGGTTTCATTTTCGCGATTTTCCCCATTTGCGAATATCGCGAAATTAAAACCCTCGCGAACAAAAAGGCAACCACAGTATACCTTTAAGGTCCCAACACCACGTGTTAGGGCTGATGTAGACGGAGCTTGTAATCCTTGGCGAAGTGCCAAGTGCAAAGGTTGATGGAGTACCCGAAAGCCGGTGTAGAGTCTTAAGATGACCCCCCCCCCCCCTCCAAAAAACAAATAAATAAATAAACAATTTAGGTTACCTCCGATAATCTGAAATCGATTTCAGATTATCCCCGGTGGTAGTCTGAACTTACTTTCAGGCAACCTCCCGCGGATTGAACGAACTGATAAATTCCAGTGCTTTTAACTCAATATATGTTATTTCAATATAACCCATGAAAGATACAATTTATTAGATGAAATCAATCTATGAAAAATAAAGTTGTTAATTAAAATGTTCAATATACTGTAAATAATATTTATACTCATTCACTTTCACCAAAACGCAAAACATTTTCCATTCACACATAAAATAAACTAAAACTACATAAAAGGTTAAAACTATTTTGGGGAGAAAGAAAGTTATTTAGATGAATTTTGAGTAGATGAAAATAAAGGAACACCTGATTTGCAGGGGTAATCTGGAATCGAAGTGGTTAATCTGAAATCGATTTCAAGTTATCCCCTGCCATAAGCAGCGGCTGCGCTACGCCCAAACATTCGCTACACTACCGGGAGGTCACGCGCTGTGTTCAGAGCGTATCCCCTATGGTAAACTGAAGAGGGTTTATATTTCTGAAGTCGTTACCCCGTGAATTGCGCGTGTTAAGGTGCTGGGCTGAGCCATATTGGGAACATTGTGTATGCTAGGAATTTTCACTGAGGTTGGCTTCATATTCGCGGAGTTAAAATTTCGCAATTTCCACGTTTTTAACGTGTCGCAAATACGCAAAGTAAACCATAGGAGCAGGAATAAATTATATCAAATTCTGTTCGCAAAATCTTAACAAATAGACGAGGATCCAAAGGAAGATCTAACGAGTTGAAAACATTTGCAATCGCAGTCTTTGAATATACAAGATCTATTATACTTTATATAGAATCTTTTCCCTTTGGACTTGCCTTCTGTGATGGTCCAGGTGGGTTTTATTTTCGCAATAATTTCCCTTTCTGGAATATCTCGAATCTTAAACCCTTGTGAACAAGAACGCAACAACAGTTTTTGGCTCTTCAAGCAGGATTGATATATTTGTTACTGTTTACACTCTTTAAAATTAGGTGTAAGGGAGAAACAAGGAGAAATGATCATTTTTTCGATCATGCACATATCGCATACACAAACAGGTCCCATCGGGGGCGGCATTTGGCTGAATAAGTATTATGTAGTAGCATGAGGTATTCCTCAAAAAGTACAGATTTAAAGGTACAAATTAGACCTTTTAAAAAAGCTGGGAAAATTTGAATGTTATGTGCTTTTGGCTGTGTTCCTCCATTTCAATTATATCAGGAAAAACAACTGGCATTAGAACCAATGAAATGATTTGCGAATGGTCTCTCCATATATACGCAAGTTACGCCAGAAGAAATACAGATCTTTTATGTAAAAATAAATATTTCACCTGACCTATGCAGGAGTTATTTCATGTTTAAGGTGGCAGAATTGGTTTCAAATATAAATCTATTTTAAATGTCCGGGGGGGGGGGGGGGTGATTCCCGCCTGCCAACTTTGTCATGCGTTAATGGGTGGCACATGAGACCCTACATGTGTTATTGTAAACTTATTTATTTTTCATGGATTGTACCAATAGTTATTAAACTAATCAAGGCTCTCTCCATGGCTCAGATGTGGGAGTTCGGTAGTCTGTAGGGGTGGAGGAAACCAGAGAACCCTGAGAAAACAACGGCCTGTGACGGGCAACTACAAACCCACTCTCACGGCCACACCGGGGATCGAACCCGTGTCGCCAGCGGAGAGAGCCGAGCGTCTTACTCCTCGACTGTCCAGGCCCTAAGTGTTACTTGCTTTCAGTCTCATAGACAGATTTAAGTCATTAGCTAGGTCTGTACCACCAGTAGGTGCCTTTTTAAAGTTGGTGATTATTTTCTTAAATATAATCACACAGTTTGACTCTGAATTTGACAGACTGATATGGTCTGATATAAGATGAAAATTTAATGATAAAAATCAATATTTGATTTTACAACCTACTGGTTTATCTGAATATTGCGGAAATGTATCAAGAGGTCTGTCATATGATGTCAGCCTCACTGTGACTGCTGCACTGTTTAGAATATTTATGGCATTAAACAGCCAATCAGCGGCTTTTAATTTGGCTGTTTGAACATGTGAGCACCTACCTTTACATCCATCAGTAGGGTTGAGTTGTCGATTAATTGCATTGCAAAAATAGTTTGAAAGGTGTTGGTTTCATTCAAGTTCATTAAGCCTACCAATTTATTCCACCAATTTATAAAAATACAACAATTTTTAATATGCATCCCTCAGTGAAATAGACTATAGAATATTACCCATTCGTCCGCAGGGAAAGGTCCAAACGACTTCGGCATCGTATGTCCGGAACGGCCCTCCGTGAGCCGAGATTACCCACTAGATACATTTGCGTTAGTTGTGATAGACAGCGCTGTGATAGATCCTCATTGAAATTCCCAAAAATTGTCAAATTCCGCTCGATTAAAAATACAGGTCAAATTCAATGTAAGCCTTTTTTTTAATATCAAATTAATAATAAATATCGTCTTTTGTGTGTTAAAGTGTGATATGAAGTCTCTGTATATGGGATTTCTGTCACCTGTCACCATGGAATATTTGGTATACATGAAATAATAAGTCCTGCAAGGGATTTATAATAGTGTCAACCAAAATTTCTTTCTGAAACCATTATGTCATTATTGTATACAGTAAAAATAATATTTTCCCATGTGAGATCAGTGACGCGAAAGAAAGAATAGAGATAGCGTCCCACACTCGTGTCATTAATTAAGATGGCTCCAAAAGTTTAAAAAAAAATTAATATATTTGTGATTCATGCACATTCATGTATATCTAACTTCCATGATTGACAGTTTTCGCGCCTGCGCAATCGTATCTTCGCCCAAGAGTAAACAGTTATACCTGGATTGTTTTATCAACACACAGAATATATATATATATATATATATATATATATATATATATATGTATATATATATATAAAGTGAAAAAGAGACCGAGTCTTAAAGCCATGAAGGTTCGGCTGATAGAAGTTTGTTTTCAGCAAAAAATGAACTAATTTTGGAAGATAATGCACTTTGTAAAACTACCAGAGAAGCAGACATGTAGGGTTCTGAATTGACAAACTAAAATGAAAAGTGGTCAAGTGGATTTTTGTTTCTGTGTTTGCCACTGGAAATCTTATAAAAAATATGGGAGGATACGGAAAATGATAACTTAATAACTTTTTAATAATAAGTTTTTTTTTAACTTTTTGATAACCTTAATTACGAACAGCATATAACGTCAAGATTATCCTTAATCAAATCCAACATGCAAAAATTTTAACGGTTTAGGCTTAAAGATAATATCCAAAAATTTTAATGTGTCAGCAAGTTTATAACATGTAGGCTGAAGCCAAAGTCCATTTGCATTCAACAAGGACATCTGGAAGCAAGTCAAATTATTCTGCACCTATGCAACCAGCTACCTTACCTTATAGTTTTTTTTGTGTTTACCAACTTTTGCGCATATACCTTGAGTACCAGCTTATTGATAAAAAAAGTTATACAGAGGCGTTAAAAGAGAGATTTTCTAACAGTAATTAACAACAGTTTATTTATATATACCAAGTGTAAGGCAGGCATCACATAGATTCTACAAATAATGCCGATAAATAGCAGGCTTTATTATCGGGCAATCTTACAAATGATCCAAAATGATTTTTTAACATAATAAGACCCAGCATAAGAGTAAACATATTCCTTAACTAAAATCTGATGTAAAGACGTCTGATGGTTATTTATTTAAAAAGAGGAAACCCAACAAGGTATACAACAAGGTATAAACAGCTTACTGCAAACTTTTTTTCGTTTTCAAATGAAGCGAAATCTGATGGCTTCTGCGTTGGTAAAAATTCACGTATAAAATTGAGCATTCTGATAATTTAAATTCAACTCATTTAGATCCCAGATTCTAGTGAATTTTTTATGATAATTTTATTGTTGTATAAGTTATATATGAAATTATTCCTGACGTTTAAATGAAATCAATCTTATCGAAACACATGAATCAACATGATACCTTTTACTGATGAAAGAAACAAAAATGTGTTCAAGAATATGATACTTGAAGGTAAAATTAATGATAATTGTTAATAATTTAATTAGATTATTGTCTTCTAGAGTCAATATTTCTGAGGATGAGCTTTAAGTTTATTTAACAAATTGGTTGAAGAAAATACCTTAGAACTAAATTGGTTAACACATTACGTCATCGATGGAATTGTAACAACACCAGTCCATTTTAGCAATTTTGATTAAAAACAAACTTTTTCATTGTAGTTGAGCCTTTTTATCACAATGCTCAAGGCCTTTTACACGTGTTCTCATATACCGGGCATTCCCATATCCAGGAAATTCTAAATGGATACTGCTCGACAGTCTGGTTGCTTTACGAGGAATCACAACTCAGATCAAGTATGTAATTAAGTTTGATAAAAACACCTCATTTATGACATTTAGTGATTTAGCAAATTATATATTCGAGGTTATACTCTCTTTGAGAGGGAATGTGACAGACGTTACTGCAGAAGTCTGGAGTCCGTGCAATATTTCCGGAAGTTTTCAATGCATTTTAGTGTATACTGTGGAAGAACCTGCAGAGGCAAAAAAAAAAAAAAAAAAAAAAAAGATTTTAGGGACAATTCGGTAAAATAAACTAATGATATATTTTTTCTTTATTGTCCTGTTTGTTTCTCCGTTCAAACTTTACGCTCAGGAAATGACGTTGTCCTGGTGACGTCGTCAGCATGGAATTTTGGTGCACAATGAGATTAAACACAATGACGTAATAATGACGTCCTAGACAAGGGGTCTGGAACATGGTAGCAGACGTTTGGAGAAGGGGGTGCATCTAGAGTTAATCGTGGTGATTAATTGTGTGTCCCACAATTGTGTGTTGTAGGCCCAATCTCTTCTTTTCAGAATGTGGGCAGCTTCATAAATTTTCATTTTGCCCACATGATCTTCATAACTCTTTCTTTAAATAGCGATGACAGAAGTTTGGATTTTTTAACGTAATTATGAAATAAAAATAATATATTCTTTGATATTAATTTGTTAAAATAGAAATTTAATAAATGGAATATGTTTAAATACGTTTATTTCTGTATTTTGTCATGAAACTGCTTATAATAAACCCATACAGCAACCTCATCTCTGTGCCTCGGGCATGTTCGTTTTAACTGATAAAGACACACAATTATAATAAATGTAAGGCATTCCAGTCAGTTCCAAAACTGCGCATGCATTTATATGTGATACAGATATCATCATTTTATTAATAATATATTTCTTTTACAAATTCCAGTTCAGGATAAACAGGAAATCAATTCACTCTCTTAAAGTTATGCAAAATGTTTTTATTTAATAATCTTTTTTATTCTTAAGACTTGATTAAATAGAATAAACATGTTTAAACTTTGAACACACAATAAAATATTCAATTTCCAGATATTTATGTGGAACGCGTCGGAAATTTAATATTTGATGAAATAATTTATGATTTGAAAAACGAATTGTTTAAAGCATAGAAGTGTGAATAATTGCATTTCAATCTATATTCAATTTTCACAGAAAGTGAAAGTAATTTTGTAGCAATTATGTTATAATAATATGATATTAATTCTTAAGGGCACTCGTCCCTCCCCCCCCCCCCCCCCGATTGATCCGCCCATTGTTTCGAAATAAAATTTAAGTTCTGAATCTAATATGTAAAACCTGTATGAATTGTTTAATGTGCGCTTAATATAGCCGTATTCCAGATTGCCTGGAAATTGGGTCACTATAGGGCTATGCGCCATATTAATAGTCATTTTGGTTGTTTAAACCTACAAATCATTTATATTTGAAGTCATTTTCATTACAGGATTGTTAATAAGTTACATTTCATGGTTTAAATTTTACTCGATCACCATAGAAACTAAACATGAGTTGCGCGACGTGTCGCAGAAGAATGAACATGTTTCGTTTTCCTGCGACTTGTCGCGCGACATCAGGCCCAGTCTTCGGAAAAGTCAACGAATATATAATAATTTATCATGTTATCCTGTGATAATGTGACCGGCCAAATTTCACCGTGTCTGATGAGGGTGTCATCTGTTTATGCGGTCAACAGCAAACTCAGAAGAAGTTGTGTAGCTATCATAAAATACCTGTGCCTATTTTTCCAATATATCTATATTAATAAAGAGAAACAAGACAGAATATGTCCTTGGCAGAATACATTTTCGTCACACGCACATATATTGATAAATATAATATTACCATACAAAATGATGGTAAATCCTGGAAGTTATATTTATTGCTTGAAGTTTTTATCATAGTTTTGCAGGACATTTTGAAGAACATGTCGATGTGTGTATGGACTGTTCATATTGAGCGACATGTCGCAGAACATTCGTGTATCTGTAAAAATGCATCCATTGCCAGACAAGTGACCATCTCTGTACAAGGAAGTACCTTTTTGCCACCTCTCTTAATTCTTATGCCATTACAGTCGCCCTCCCTTATATGGTTAGAAGTAAGGGTTTTCCTTAAGGGTTTTCATAAAAATTAAAGTTTCCAGCTGAATAAACCTTATCTCTGACGCGCAAAGGGTTTTAAGCTATAACTTCCTGCGTTAAACCTATTTTATTTTGATAAACACCCAAGCTTTTGGAAATTTAAGCATGTAATTTCTCTAAAGTCGCCATAGTGGTTTGGCTCTCTTGCTTGTCCGCAGAGGAAAAGACGTTATTCCTGACCCGGGGAGAATCTACTCAATGAAGTCCAATTGGCGTTTTTCTTAAATAATGTACTTATGGCAAAATGAACCCTAAACTTTGACTTCCAGCAAGACAGATTTTGTGTTTTTTTTCTAAGCAAGCATTGACCAATAAATGACAACTAGCAATTACCTGATGTCAAATAATCTTGAATATCTTGGTTGTACAATATTACCTTCATAAGACCTCTTTGAAGACGATATTTGGTGTGTAAGTGTTCTGTCTTTGAGTTTACCGTCTGTCCGAGTGTGAATGACTTGGTCAAATACGTTCCGGTGCGATCTCGGAAATCACGGCAACCTTTTCTATTTTATCTATATATTATAGATCCATTATATGTATGGTATTATGCATAAAAATCTTACTGAAGCCAAAAGAATGGCCGAAGAATATTTCGGAGAGGTTTATATAATACATGAAGTTATTTGTTTAGAAAAATATATTATGTTTCACATCCCTATTGAAAGATGCCCGTCAATCCGACAGTTAAGCAACCTGTTATCTTGCATAGTAGTACAGTAGCGCTGAGACGTGTTCTCAATAATTGCATTCCCCTTTTTACGCACAAAAACTGAGCACTCACATGGTCTGGCAATCCCGCTGCGCAGAAATTTGCGGAAGCATTAAAGTATTAAGTACATTTAATGGCTGTATATATATATTTTAAATATCACGCATCCCCAAAGACCATTCCTGTTTGAAAGCTGAGCCAATGTTTTCCAGTGAGACCGTCAATGCATTCAATACAGGGGGCTTATTTCTACATTTCAATAGGTTTAGTCATTCCAATATAATATTTATTCCTGTTGTGATACTGATATTTCTAATTGGAATTAAAAGGGTATATGTTATGTTGAATTATTGTTAAGTGTTTACACACCCACCCACACACACACACACACAGACACATATATATACCTACATGCATCTAAATGCTTTGCTATATATTACTAGTGGCGGATCCTGAGGTGACGCCCGCGGCAGGCGCCTCCCCATTTAGCTGAAATATCTCTTATTTATAAACGAGGATATTTATAAACAACTGCAGAATAGAGCGCCAGGCCCTGGTCAGGGTCGACTCTCAAGCCTTCCCCGTTGATGCCGGTTCTCGAACTCACGATGTGTGCTCTGTTAAGTCTTGTATGCCTTTGCGCTGCAGACCACAGTATAATGCAAAGTTCAGCATCAGACATCTTCCATATATCTTTCCATATATCTTAACCCGAACATTACATTTAAGAGATAATATTTTACAAATTATTAACGTGGATGCACTTAATCGCCATTCACATTGCATGCTGAAAACAACTGAAATTTTATATCATAACTTTGAAGCAAATATAAATATGAAATATTGTTTCCATCAACAGTTTGACTACATCGTGCAATTTCTGAAGAACAGAAAATCCTCATATGTTTTTGTTAAAACTCATTCTAATGTCATCTTGGTGTATGTAAATATTTCCCAATATGGAAGGGAGTTACCCCCTATCATACCCTCAGTTAACATGGTTCATAATTGAAATTAATATATATATATATAAATATATATATATATATATATATATATAAAACTTTTTTTAAACAGAATACTAGCGCAACCCCCCCCCCCCCCCCCATTTTTTGGATCCCCCTGCAATTCTATTCGGGCAATTATGGTTCATTCAAAGATCCCTCTTTTGAGCATTTTCCTCATGCGAGATCTCCTTGTGCACAATAGTCTAATCCAAGGGGGATTATTTCAGTGACCGCGAATTGCAGGAAAACCCCGCATAGAGCCCCCAGGGAATGTTTGATCCCGGCATCACACACTCTATGGCCAATAATTTTCCAGGCTAGAGCGCACAAAGAAAAGGGGCGCCAATGGGAAAGGGGGGGATATTTAATTTATAAATTATGCACGTAATACTCAAATCTCTTCGGACAAAACCGGAGCATATGTATTTCGAAAATCAGTGGCACAGTGGTATCAGAGGAGAGACTGAAAATCACAAAATTCGCGTTACGCTATTAATATAAAGATGCACCAGAATGCAGTAGTATACATACAGTTTTTGAAAATTTTGCTCACCGTGGCATCCCCTCCCTCCGGGGGCCCCCTCGCGTCCGCTAACTGCCCTACCACCCCCCCCCCCCCCCCCACCCCCGCCCGCTTCGCGCGGACAAAGCCAAAAAACCCTAACTCTTGGAATACACCAAATATACAGCCGTGGTCTGTGTGCATACAAAGCCTTCGAGGGCGCAACACAACGTATGTGAGTGACGTAGGCAGGAAATGTGCACATAAGCCAAGTAGTGTAAACAAGCAGAGGTCTGCAGGAGGAATCATGACGGATATGAGCATGTTGAATCGTGTGAAGAAATGACTATTTATACATTATTACGGGCTGAGATATACGTGAAAAGGCTAAAGGATACAATTAACGAGTAAGTTTGGTTTATCACTGGAATACTTTATTAACATGTATCCGTTGTGGATGAAGGAGTCCTGACCGGTAGGTACTAATTCTAAAGTAAAATATATCATGACATGTCTCTTTAAGTTAACCATCCGACAGGTATAACTAAAATCCTTATTCAGAGTAAATGTGGTCAAAAATCCATTTATCCATTTAAAAGTAATGACACTTTTTATATTAGTGTCCCGTACCGCGTTCCGTGGTCCGTTCCGTGTTTTAGGCCAGCCTGGATACTAAACTTGCAGCACAGCACGGCGTTTATGCTGTTTATGTGTCTACCCACGGCGGCAGGCAGCTAGATACGGTACAGGCTTCGGTATGTGACTTTCTTTTTTTCTACTGCTGGATACGTATTTAGTTTAGAGCGATTGTCAAAAACCTCACGCACGAACTGAGGCGTCGGAGCGAGTTGGTTCAGGATGTAAAAAGTATCAGTGTCTAGTCTACGTGGATATGGTGTTCTTATTCGGATGTTAGCCAATAACAATGAACTCCTCAATTGCTTTTTTTCAGTGACTGACGCAATGTGGAGTCCATAGATTGCACCTGCAGTTAACTGTGATTATAGCACTTCATACACAACTGTGAGATTTAACATATATCCATTGATTAATGTTCAGTACATCTATGTGTATTGTATATTAACCACTAGAGAACATTACTGTTCTGTTCTCAGCCCTATTTTGCACCAAGGAAGTTAAAATATGAACATAATAGTACACAGGCCTAAAGCCTTATACAGGACTGCCACCAAATACAATATGTCTACCGGGGCTGTTAATGCTTCAATTCTCTCTGGACATATAATATCAGTTGTTGATGTTACAGGTGCTTCATGCTTTCCACAATGGTTATTTCTTATTACAGGCCTTTCGACATACAACATTATGTGAACATTGGTTTATTAAAACCATAGGAAATATTTTTATTCAATTTCCTTTCTTAGAGTAACAGATCGTATCGTGCTTTAACCCCAGATAGCCCTTTGGTGGGCCGGCGACGCAACAGAAACTTGAAACCTGTTGCGTCGCCGTCGGCGGCTATTCGTATGTATGTCTTCTGCATCTGTGTCTGTTGGCGAACTTGTAATGAGTGAAAGAGTCAAATATATAAGTACACATAACATCATGCATTTGTGAAGCACTTCACTGGGTCTCGAACCTGAAACCCTGTGTCACAGGCGCTTGACACAATGTTAACAAATATTGGCCTGGGCGACAATTAGAGAGAAATAGGCCTACACCGGACTTTATATCAGATTATCAATAACTAACTCCTTTATCCTAGTTTTGAGAGGTTTCACACCTTAAATAAACCATCGAGTCCCGCTAAAAAACACGTTATTTTGAATTTCAATCTATTTCACTTCTATAACTTATCCCGTCTACCTACTAACAACCACAAGGTATGAAATCTGCCATCTTGGAACGAGAGGTCACGCCAAGACTTCATCTTGAATGGAGATGAAAATTCAAATATCATAAACACTAGACCCAGTAATGAAGATGTCTATAGAAACACAGGGATGTGTATGTTCATTAGCATAAAAAGGTCAACCTAAAGGCCGGCCCAGAATTTATATTGCACCGATTCCCATTTTCAGACTTTGCGCAATCCTCATTGCATAAATAACAATGCAAAAACCAAACTCCAGCTCTCAATACAGGATGTGTTGTTGTTTCTTGATTAGTTGTACTACGGGGGACTATTTCATTTTACATGTACCTGTTTTTGCAAACTTTCCCTTTCATAGTTTAACATGTTCTATATCATAAAAGCAATTAATTCTTTTCAATAAGCTCATGTTGAATGATTACTTCTACTAATCTTGAAGAACAGAAGAAGCATCTGTTCATGTCGCCTCTCTCGATCCCAAAAGCTGGATTTATTATCGCGTATGTACCCTCGATTACAAACAGGGAAATAAGCGTGGTCATGATATGGATGCATAAACTGGTTTTATTCATTAATCTCTGAATTTTGTGAATCGCTAAATCACTGAATTCTTGTGGTGATGTAACAGATGGCAATTAGGGTACAAATGGCTGGAGTATAAAAATGAAAAAAACTCTACAAGGTAAAGTGTTTTCGAAAAAAAATGATTTCTCATTTTCAAGGGGGCACAACATTAGGTCGGATTTTATTTTCCAACGCAAATGCTGGGAGGTTAATACATCTTTGTTTAGTTGCATGACCTACCTTAATTGATGACATAGATCAACAAACAAAATAAAAAAGACAAGAGGTACGCGTTTATGTAGATAACATATAATAATCCCTGTACAGTTTATACAGTGCAGTTAATGGTCTCTACGAAGTATGAGTCATCAATCCAAACTGACAAGAATCCAATGTGCAACTATAGCAAAGCTGTATTTGTCATAGTTTTCTTTTTAGCAGGAAATATGCCAGAGTCGGTTTGCATTTCTGACTATGAGAAGAGGGCCGCGGCTCTAGTTGGAAAAATGGAGGCGGCATACATGTGGTCGGGGTCGGAAGATGAAATAACACTTCGTGACAATGAAGAAGCATTTAAGAGGTCAGTATACAATAATCACTTAATGAACAATCTGAACTATAAGAATTTGAAACCTGTAGAGTAAATCCACTGTTAGGTAGGTCTCTACTGTGTGCTTCTTGTGCATTAACGAAATATTCTCTCAGCTTGAGTGATGTAAATTCCATTATCAACAACAGGGTATGCATGCCGCCCCCTGCTCTTAATAATAACATATACGTATACACTGTGTAATCAATGCCACCCACGTTTTAATCGCACGTCTTAAAAGCAATCTGTATTTAAAAAGGCTTAAATTTCATTTTCTTCCCAGAACACATTTTCTGGGCCATCAAATCTACATGAATTACTACTAGCTGAAGGTATCCCATTGATCTTACCAAACCTCTTAAATCGGATGCCAAATCCCCCTTTACATTTCAAACGTACACTTTTTTTTTTGCTTTAACTAAGTTTTCACACACCCTCACGTGAAACCATTTCTTATAACAATGTTCATACTTTTGATGAAAACTGTCATCCAATGAAAGCCGTCAGCTCTTTAAGTTATAAACCATATACAGGTGTGTGTTTGTTTGTGTAATGTGGCCTCTTAATGATTTCTCAGAATCCGGCTTCGTCCCAGAATGCTTCGTGACGTGTCCAGCATAGACCATCGGACATCCTTACTAGGACATCCGGTTTCCATGCCAATTGGAATCGCTCCAACAGGTTGCCACGGCCTCTTTCATCCAGACGGAGAAACGGCGACTGCGAAAGGTAAAATACCTACAGTGGCTGGTATAGTACACGCAAAATTATATTATATTTCGGTTCCACGCGATGTTATCTCGTTCCAAAGAGATATTTTTTTTCGTTCGAATGCAATAGTATCTCTCCCCTTGCGATAATTATCTCGTTCCCACGCAGTAAGTATACCGTTCACCATTTCATATCTGCTTATCAAACCTGCTCATTATGCATGCAAATTAGTTTACCATAATCTTAATCCAATGTAGAGAAACAAGCCTTAAAGATTTAAGAGGTATAAGTCTTACTGTACTGTCTCTCTATATTTATGGCGCGCGATACGCTTTCCCATGCGATAATTATCTCGTTCCCTCGCAACAGTACCGCGTTCGCACCTCATGATATTCTTCACTGGATTTATTTGCATGCATATGGAGCGGGCTTTATACGGTGAGACCTGAAATGGTGCAAGAACGACATTTCAGAGAATGTGTGTGTATGTGTGTGTGTGTGGGGGGGGGTACAAGAGTACAGAAAAAAACATGTGCCATATGTAAAGGAACCTAATAACAACAGATCACGTAGTCATGAAGAACATAAATTTTGTTACGGAGATAAATAAAAATCAGATTCTGTAACACTAGGCAGCTAGAAATGTCTAGGGGAATGAATAAAGAAGCCAGTGGTTTTTTGTTAACAAATAATTATAATTTATTCTTAAAACAACCCTAACATTAAAATACACAGATCAATACAATTGCACAGTATAACAACAGTATAACAGTAAGTCAATACGATTACACAGTATAATAAATAAAGTGTACAGTACCTGGATACTACCATCGTCACAGCGACAACAAGTCCTTTAAAACTAATAATCCACGCAAACAGTTCATATAGTCCAAAGTAAAGCTCTTGTAATAATCCCGAAGGCAAACTGGAGACAGTCCCACTAAATCTTCAGAGAGTTCGAAGAATCTACAGCAATTATCGGATAGGTCCACAAACTGACTCACACTCTTCCGTGTACGCTGGAATATTTTCTCTCCTCTCCCTCCGGGCTCTAAACACAATCCCTTATTTATAACTTTTCACCTGAAGCCGAGAACTTTCCATCTCACGAACAATCCAAAAGAACCCAACAACATATAATACAAACGCCCAAAGAACATTACAAGACACTCGCAGAGCGCGACCAGCCCAGAAAGTTCCAGATTAGCATGACCGCTGTGTTTCTACACGTCAGACCCCACACGTGGGCCGGGCCGGCTCGCGCGTCTCCCATGGCAACGGACAATGCTAGCGCTACACAGACACATGTATGACTGCATAAAGGAGACACCTGTAACACATACTAAATTTTTAAAATGCGAAATGCATAACTGAAATATTATTGTGGAAATAAATGGGGGGGGGGGGGGGGTTGATTTTTTTGGTAAAAGTGTTTTATTCCCTGAAAGAATGAGTAGACAAAAGCTACTCGGTGTCCCACGACCTCATCTGAAATCATGCCCCCCCCCCCCACTATGAGACATAACATAAATACATGTTGTTTTCCTTGTTCGGGACCCGGGATTATATAACCATAACCCTTATCCTTATATATAACCCCGACCCTAAAAAATAAGATTTTACTGGAAGGAAAAATACAAACAATGTTTCAGTTTGCTTGATATGGTAAGTACATATGTTTATATAATCATTACCCTAGCCTTAAAACCAGTAACCCTAAACAAACTCAATATAGTGTTAATGAACACTTAAAATTGGGTAAGTTTTGTATATATTTTATATATATATATATATATATATATATATATATATATATATATATATATATATATATATATATCTCGGTTGGTAAGTTCCTGCCATTGCCATTTCTGTCATGGTTTCTGCCCGGCAACTTCCGTGCGGAAGAAATACTTTCTGCCCTTTCAGAAAAGTCCTAAAAACTGCGATAAAATGAACTTACAATAGCTAACCGATTCAAATGTGATACAACAAATACAACAGTTGTACAACAGTTATAAAAATAAACCAGGTGTAAACTTGTGAACGAATATATATTAATAATTACTGGAGATTCCAGGTAATCCCTGAAGAAGGCATGAGAAAACTAAAGTTTAGGAAAGGTGGGGGGGGGGGGGCGGCTTTAATGATCACTCAGTCAATGATCTAAACTTAAGCAAGGTTCCTGCGCCAAGGTCAGGGGCTCTGTTAGTATCATCATAGTCAGCATTATGTCATGCATGAAGGAGCACATGACTCTCATCAATAGTAACCACTGGAATCAGGCTTGCCTACCCTATCCCCTAAGATACCCACTCTTAGGCGAGAGCACTACTGGAGCTAGGCTCTGGTACATCATTTCAGGTCTCAGTGACACACATGGCTATGTAAACAAGTTAATACATATCAGCAAACCTAAAGGGCTGTTCTGATAATGACATTGCCTGAGCCTAGGAACCCAAGTGCCACACATACACATGGTCCCATGCCCAGGAATCTTCAGGACAGCTCAGGCTCTAGAACTTGGACAGCATAATCCCAGTCAACTGGAAATCATGTATCACTTGCACCTGAAAGTTTCTAAGAGTCAAGAATAGCCCTAAGACTACACCACCCGAGTCACTACAGTTGTTATAAATCTCTTTTTCATAAATTTGGGGAAAGTTGGTTTTATGCAAAATGCTGTTTTCAGCTGGCAGTTAAAACTAGTTTATAATCCTATTGCTTAATCCTCCCCTCTGCCTTCCTAGAACTTGCAAGCCTTGATTGTTACAGAAAGGGAAGAGACACATTGGGCATTATTATCATTAACTAAATTGAATAAAATGACTATTATTCCCTAATATATTAATAAATGCTTGTATTTAAGGCAGCTTTTGATATATTAAGATTACTATCTCTTTTTAAAATACAATTTATATTTTGATAATTTAATCTGCCAATACTACTCGGCAGAATGGATTTCTGCCTTATTTCTGCCATTGGCAGGGCAGAAATACCTTTCCGCCTGGCAGAGAACCAACCCTGATATATATATATATATATATATATATATATATATATATATATATATATATGTTTTTATATGTATTTACATATTTATATATATCCAGATGAACCTAGAACCAACGCAATGAAAGCCGCGGTTAAATTGACTTCAGAGAATTCGGCGTGAAAGGATATACAAAATATATATTTACAATTTAAGTTGCATTAAGGCTCAGCCATATAACAGACAACACACATTCTTGTCCGCATGAGGGCTATAGCTATCATGGCAAGGAGATACTGTCGCGCGGCAACGAGATGCTATCGCGTACGAACAGGATAATTATCTCGTGGGAACGAGATACTATCTCGTGGGAACGAGATAAAAAATAAAATTCTGTGTGTCCTATACGAGACACCGTAAGCTACCGTTGATACCCTTCCATGTTAAGCAAACTTAAAATGCTGAGTACTATTTTTTTCCATTTGTTATGTAACTTTAGGTTTGCTTCAAAATAGCAAACGTGATTAGAATAAATATACGTACAATTTTCTTTGTTGCATGTCAACAAGAATCCCTTTGCGCCATCTGGATATGTGATAGTGTAAACAGTTGAAGTTCTTAGCATATCGCGCTTAAGCTAATAACCACAATTTGGTTTCGAAAAATAAGTAATTTATTAGCAAAGTGTGTTCGCAATCGAATGACCCTGAACTAAGCGATCTTAAATTAAAATGTTAATTAAGGCGTATTCTTTTCAAAGCATCTGCTGTAATCAAATCTCGGCAAACATTTTTATGAACGTTGAAGAACTAACAATTTGATTCCATTTTTATATTTAACAATAGCGGCAGTCAGTGTCGGGAGCTGCTATGTTATGAGTACTGGCGCAACACAATCAGTTGAGGTGGTGCAGGCAGCGGCCCCTGGTGGCCTAAAATGGTTTCAAGTTACATCCATCCAGACAGAGCAATAACGAGGGACAACGTGCGGCGGGCGGCGAAGGCGGGGTTCACGGCGCTCGTACTCACTGCAGACGCCCCCATTCCAAGCAAGCGGAGAGAAGTTTCCCGAAATCCTTTGGTGCTACCCTCCCACCTAATTCAACCAATGCTGATACCGGTAAATCAGCAAAAACGCACACACTACACACACAAATAAAACTATAAAAGGAGTACACATTTCAAATAACAAAAGCAATATAGACCAAACTATATTTGCATAAGTTCAATATGTTTGGAAATGTTTAGGTATCTGTTAAATCATAACCATTTAATTTCGATCTAACGTACCTCTTTATGCCTATTGAATTTAAATAAAAAATCTTCCAAATTGAAAGTTGTCATCCAGATTTATTCTCATTTATCCGTCATTTGATTATTTTCATATTCATTTACATGAATTAGAATGTGTTTGTTATGTATGTTGTATAATATTTTCAGAATCGTGCAAATATACCGTTTTTAAGCTTGGACAAGGTTTTCGATCCGCGAGTGACATGGGACGACATCTGGTGGCTGAAGAAGGAATCAGGGCTGCCGGTGGTTGTCAAAGGAATACTGGCAGCAGATAATACGGAACTGGCTATACAGCACGGCGCTGATGCTGTTTATGTTTCAAACCATGGTGGCAGACAGCTAGATACAGTACAGGCCTCGGTATGTGACATACTGTTTTGTCTAATGCTGAATACGTATTTATTTTTCCTATATAGCATCTACAAAAGTCGTGAAGTCTGTGCCTTTTTTTTGTACAACTTCAAAATCAATTCTTATTTCAAACATTCTATCCAAGAGTTTATTTTTGTTTCTACAGTCAAACGAGACCAAGGATTTTTTATTCTTATTTTTACACAATCCTGGTCCGCATGCAGTGAAGGTAGCCTAAAATAATTGCTCCAAGAAGTCCCAAACAAGCATTCGGCGTGTCTTCATTTCCCAGAGATTAAAACATATTTGACTGATACTGCAAATTATGTAGGAGATTATGCCACCTGAATGAAAAGGCCACCTGACATAATGGTTAGGGACAACCATAGTAAACAAAATTATTCACTACTCTTTTGTAACCCGGGTTATTAAAATAAATAAGAAGAGCAAGCAAGATAGATTGATGTAGTTAGAATATGTACCGTTAGATGGCAGTAGTGTGGACTCATTTTCTGACCTGACTGACAGCTGGCGCTTATTAAGTGATCGAGGCTTTCATTAATTTACAGTCAACAACTTGATTCCATGCATTGCATTGTATGAACCGATACCATGACAATTTCATCATGCTGCCTAGCCACCACAGCCCATATGCTTCGCCCTTTGAACCTACATAGAAGGTATTCTATGCCTGTGGGTGCGAGAGCTGTTTACAAGACAATAGTAACGTCACAAATCGATGACATATGACGTCGTATTAACTGACGTCATTAACTGGAATTGCTGTATCGATTGTTTTCCAGTGTTGAATATATTGCAGTCATTGTGAACTGTCTTGCCATATTTTGGATTATTTGTCTCATACGATCGAGTAACGTACCAGGTAATACATATTATTCACTAGCTAGTCGGAGGAACGGCTCCTGCAACCTTTGGCCTTTAACTTTTTTACTGTCTCTCTTATATAAAAAATATTCCAACACTGGTCGGCACGGGTATTGGTGCAGACTATATACACGTGCTGTTTTGGAGAGTCGCCGTAATTATGCAACTTTTGCGCTTGTCGGATGACTGTCAAAGGTAACCTGATTGGTTGCTCGCAACTGCTCTGTCTATGATTATTCATTAAATGTATATGCGATTTAGGTCACATAGATTTCATGGATAGGTCAATTTGGACAAAGTAACAGAACATAGAAATAGTAAGGATTCCCATTTCAGACTTGGCGCAATTCTTATAGCAAACTTAACAGTATGCAAAAACCAAAGTCCAGCTCTCATGATAGGTTGTGTTGTTGCTATTTGATTAATTTTCTCACCGGGGGACCTGTGTTTGCCAACTTTCCCCTTAATAGTTTTACATGTTACATTTTTTCGTACATACATTAATTCGATTCAATAAGCCCATGTTTAACAATTCCTTCCACTAAGCTTAGAATACAATGGAAGCAGTTCACACGTCGCCTCTCTCGATCCCAAAAGCTTGATTCATTATCGAGGATATACCCACGATTACAGACTGGGAAATATGGGTGGTTATGAGATGGATGCGTCATCAGATCAGTACTTGGCAACATATAGTGGACAAGTCTAAATCAGAGATTAATAATTTTAAGTCTAAATCATGATTAGCCTGCGTACTTGGAGCTTATATATTTGTATTTTTACAGTCATACATTTAGTTTGCAAACAGATCTATGCCTCTATTCGAACCGATTTAAATATGGTGCTCGCCCGTTTACGTCTTTGCCTCCAATCATATCCTCTGTAAGCTCTTGCGAATTGGCCATGCACTATAGCGCAACCAACGAGTCTCAATGGAGACATATGTATGAAAATTTCGACATGGCATTTTTGGTCTAAGAAAATATCGTATATCTGTAATATCGTTTTGAGTACAGAAGTTAACTAATGCGAAATATTTCAGCTGTCTAGTTTGAGTTCCGTTACACACTGGATTTAAATATTCGATCTTTATAAAAAGTATCTACATTGTGTTCTCTAGCTTAATTGTGTAATAATTATAACATCAACAAAATCCGTAACGTAGTAATATAAAGAACTCAATTTTCTTATTGTTATAGCTGTTTTATTTGCACTCATGCAGTTTGGTCATGAATGTAAATTATATTCTATTATATTACTATATAGAATTTGCTGTCGCCAGCAAAGAAAAAAATTTATTTGTTCAATAAGGACAATGGATATTCTTTCGTAATAGTGTTGTAAGATCATGAATTTTAATTTTAGATCGATGCTTTGGCCGAAGTAGTTGCTGCCGCTAGAGGGCGCGTTGAGGTATACCTGGATGGCGGAGTCAGAACGGGGACAGATGTATTGAAATCTTTGGCGCTCGGAGCCAGAGCGGTGTTTGTAGGACGGCCCGTCGTGTGGGGACTGGCGTGTATGGTAACCATTAGTTATCTAAACAAAAAACACCGAAGATGCTGTCATTTGAAAGATAAAATTTACTCATACAATGTAAAAAATTGAAAAGTTAATTAATAAGCAGTTGTGTTTTCAATATAACGATCAGCATGGCTTAGTTGTATTGACACTCATTGAAACAAATGGCCCGAATCTTCATATTCTAGAGAAAAGATATCCCAAACCCACGTTATTTTTAGAACATTATTCTTGTCTTGACGCTCCTTTTTTTTGGAAAATTTGAGTCTGTCATGGTAGAGGACCTGTATTTTCTGCAACAACTTTTAACATTCAGAACACTTATTGTTTTGTTATATTGAATTACTGAGTTCCCTCTATTTTCTCATAGATGACAAATAAAACTTTTTCAAGAGAAAATTATGTATATATTTATGAATAAATATATATAGAGAGAGGATGTTCATCCCCTTTAAAAACTTATCTGGCGCCTTACAGTTATATTTTGTAACCGGACAGAAGATTTTAATTTCGGTGAAAGATTTTTCAGTAACCTTTCTCTATACAAGTAACCCAATGTATAAGATTCCTGCAAGATCTATACCACAGCCCAACTCAGCACATTATGAACAAATATTATTGTTTTAATTCCTTGATTGGAATGTATAACTTGTACGTATCCGTTTAACAAAAACAGAAGAAAGAAGGCAAACAAAAGAGAAAAAGGGATATAAACCCTTATGAACCGTACTCAGTATCCCTATCGTATTATTCACTACCTTGAACCCTCTAGATTTTGCAAAGAAATTTTATCGTTATTGTGAAATGATTGTCCACGCCTCCATTTCATCATTAGCCCTGCCAGGGCTTTAGTATTTATGTTTGCCACGAAAATGCGTACACTTATATACTAAAACATGATTCCATGTACTAATATACATAACTCAGTGCAAACTCTTATCACTCGAGAAAAGCCGGCCAAAGAGCCTGAAATTAGATAAATAATTTGCCCCGATTAGGCAATACATGTTTTAAACGTTGTTGATGGCACTGTCAGTGGGAGATGTTATAAAGTCTTAACCATGCCCTGTAGCGACTGGGCCAGTCTATTTCATCAACAGTTTTAGACTGTAATATTCAATTTCATACCTATAATGACGGTTACAAATTTATGCGGTTCTGTACTTCACAAACATCCCAAACTCCCGGTCTGATTTCTCCGTTTTTTTTCTTCTGTAGGGTCAACAGGGTGTAGAGGATATTCTCCTGTTATTGAAGGAAGAATTGAGACAAGCCATGGCTTTATCTGGTTTGTAATAGTCATTTAAAGTGTCCGTTTGAATTATACACTCGTCGACAGAAATATTTTCACAAGCATATTTAGAGAAGGGACATATAACGATGAAACGTTTCAAATGAAAAAAAATTTAAAAAATGTTGAAATGTTTTAGCTGAACTTGCGTTTCGGCAATATATAATAATTTTACACTTTGCAAAAGTAGAAAAAAATATATAAAATATGTTTTATCTGCTCATTTGCGAACATATATTTAAAGAAAAAACTTTGTGAAAGAAATGTTTAAACGGTTAAACTATTAGTTTTATTATCTGTATAGTGTCAAAGTGTTGGTTCGTCTGGTTAGATATATTATTTGTCTTAATACTTTCAGGGTGTCGCTCCTTAAAAGATGTCAACTCAAGTCTTATAATGAAATCTACTACAATGGCCAAGATTTGAGTACTTTGAACGGACGTTAAACAGTATTTAACATAACAATCATATAGTCAACGTGCCATAAATGATATACAGACGATTATCGGAACTGGAGCATGATCTACTAACTATATGATCGCTTTATTGAAATCATATTAAAATCCCGGTCCTGGTGTGTAACGTGTTTTCTATTCTGTCTTATTCATTCAAAACTGACACCAGGGACCAGCCTATACGATGGGAAAAAATATAATGAGAAATGTTAAAGCATTTGGGAATTGAACTTTGTTTAATCCGTTCACCAGCGGATAACCAAAATATTTCAAAAATAGCGTCACCTTGCGTCACACAGTAAACAGGCACAAATCTGGTGTAATTATCCAACGGTGCCAATTGCGTGATGCTGAAGGAAACCCGTTGTGCGCAGTTATTCGCATCGTTCAACTACTTATCAAGCAGGCACGGGATTTAATTGGCACTTCTTAAATATGCAAGCATCAGTCACATTCATTCCTAGCGTAACTTGAAAAAAAGTACTTCATATAAATAATTAAACATATGTATATATGCATATATATTTAGAGAGAGAGAGAGAGAGAGAGAGAGGTCTAGAGAGGACTGTGACTTAGTTATCGTGTGGCATGTTCAAGTAGGGAGTATAACAAAACGAATGTTTTGACAATTTATTATACATTAAAATGGAGTACATGTATCATGTTTAGATATTAGCGTGAGAACCTTGGTTAAAGAGAAAAAGTGTCTCGTTTGATGTTAATTTCATAACAGTTAATTCCGCATGAGCCGTCTATGTTTGGCGGTCTCTTTAGAAATGACTGTTTGTTGTTGACTTCAAAGGATGAGCACCTGCTTAGTTGGGTTTTCTCAGGGTTTTGTCCCTGGAGACGTGTCTACTTTCAAATTTATGTAAGAATTGGCAAACGGCATAATAGGGATAGGTGATTTGCCAGATGAAGGCCAGGACTTGTGACGTCAGCAAGCATATTAAAGTCTTGATTAAGAAGATCTTCGCTACAGTTGCCCGATCAGTGCGCCAGTTCAGAATAGGCTTCCGATATCTGCAGTCCAGAGGAAGGTCTGCGCTGCTTGCATCAGAGTGTAGTTTCAGCCATTTGTTTGGCATTTAAAAGAACCTGGTCCTTCACATCTTTAGTGGTGTGACATTTAATGGCATGTTTTCAGGATTTCTCGCCATATTTGAATGGCGCTCCTGTTCGATCCGGACCCTCTCCAGAACTTCTAAGTTAAGTCATAAAAGCTAAATAAACCTAAATAAGACCTCTACATTTTCATACTTGGTATGGGGCTCCTTTAGGGAATTTCTGGGCGTCCGGGACCCATGTGGGTCCTTACGATGTACCGGCTAACCCCCCAACCCCCACCCGATTCAGTTATATTGGTTAAGACATATTCGTTTAATCTCAAAGCAATCTGTAGTCCATGGAAGAGTTAACAAACAATGGACTCTGTATATAAGACAGGGATGCAAGCAATCTTTGGCTTTTTTTCGCTGCATTTGAGACCGTGTAATATTATGTTCTCCTTCATATACTTACTCCGCCATTAGAAACAATGTCATTTGGAAGCCTAATAAATACACAATGCACGAAACATTTCGTGTATAAAAGTGATGAAGCTTAGCTTATCTTATTTCCTTATATTTTATTGTATATAAATATATTATTGTATCTCAGTTATAATATTCATGTAGACCAAACCTTGAAGCACAGGGCAGATTAGGCGCCATTGTTCAATAAACAAAGTACCAAAATAAAAACAATAAAGATTGTAATTATAGCTAATTATGCAGGTATCACAATAACCTCAAAGCAAAACATTATGTGACATCTAATCTATCTATTCTATCAATAAATGTAGTTTTCACCAAGAAATTGAACTTGGAAGGATTAGAAATTACCGGGACATAAACAACAAATTTACAGACTATCCATATAATTAATACGCAGTTGGTTCTTTTTTTTTCTAGACAAAGTGTACCTGCTGGCCCTATATATGCCACACGTCAACATCTTTGATTGATTTCTTGAATAGCATTATTTGCCATTCTTTGCTGATCTTTTGGGGGAAGGGGTTTCCTCTTAACAACACTATTTATCATATAGAACCTTGGATTTTCCATGGGTGCATCTAGTTATAATTATTGTTTGATTAATCACAATATACCGACGCAGCCAAAGTGAGTGCAGATGTGTTAGTTCGCGCGATATTCTGTAGCAGTTAACCCCCCCCCCCCCCCACCCCCGATATACTCGAAAATGATAAGCGTTAGATAAACAACGGAAGCTGTACCGATGACTACTGTTATTCTTTGGAAAACACAGTTTTTATTTTACAAACATATATACAAACATGTCACGACTCATATATATCAGCATCATATGCACCAAGAAACACTACCGTTAAACTTGTTTATTTGCTGTCCAATTAAGTTAAATAAATAGACCAAGCATAAACTTGCGTTAAGTTGAATGTGTGGCATGTATATATAAGACGCAACCATTAAAGGGGTCCAATCACCTGCTGTAAAGAATGTTAAAATAACACGAAAAATAGCTTCTTCCCCCTTAAATAAATTGGTACCTGCCAAAATATTGCCCTGAAATCGTTTGCTTACTAAAGTAACCCCGTGTTAAAAACAGTGGACCGGGCGCGATCACAGGTGTCAACATTAACAAGGCGCGTAGGACTGTGCATCACCTGACAATCACGAGATGCCCTGACTTTACCCCAAAAATGTAATACATGTTCCCAGGCACAGGCTAAAACATCACGTGTTGCAGCTCATTTTCGGCCTTGTTATGGTAAACAAACACACGTGCCCTGTGTATACAAACACGCAGAACCATAATATGGGTGTTAAACAGCCGTATGAGAGGTACTGAGATTGTGTGCTGGGTTGGTTTTGCTGGGAAAATTTTGAATAAAGCAAAACTTAACGGAAAGTGTTAAAGAATAGGGATAATATTCCTCCTGATTATGCCCCTTTAATGGTCACACAAATAAGCAAAATGCGTTTCTGAAAACTTGATAGTTGATATCATACCTTGCACATAGAAATATAGGATTTATTAAACAGATGCGAGTCTCCCCCTCCCCAGCTTACACAAAAAAAGAAAGGGACCTAAGTCACCTCTCAGTAGAATCATTCAAATTTATTCATCATTAAATATATGTGCCCCCTTGAATATTTTCATCGAAAATAAACCTTACTTTAAAAATAACTATCCTGCAATATAAACGCGAGCTTAAGAATTATATCTATACATTGAAAAGAGAAAATATATACATTTGAATTTACATAGACCAAAGGACAGACTGCGGACCCGAATCAGGATGTGTCGTACCGTAAACTTAATATCAGTCCGAAAAAAATCTGCCTGGCCGCTTTGATATCATCAAAGGATTCCATTCCCTCTGGATTTAATCACATTTTCAAGCATTTCATGCGTCATGGGGTTCTTTTCCCGCCCGGGGCGTATAAAGCCGTGCACTGGATTAAAACCTTTATATACACTGACACAATTTAACATTTAATTAGATTTCTGTTTTCGTTCATGCATATTCTTGTAAATTTTGAAACTCCTGGGCCCGAGCCCACTTATTCCTTTATAAGCACTCATGATTAAAAATATATACAGACTATAATAAAGAAAATCAAATTTCTGCAATTTCAAGGATGAAAGTGTGCCATAGAAAAAAAAATATTGTAAACCCGGACCCCGTTGGACCCTCCAGGTGAAAAGCAACATGCAGCGGCGTACCTAGCTCTATGCCGGCCGGAAACGGTCGTAGAATTTTCCGCCCCTTCCTTCTCTCTTTCTCTTTGTCTGTCTGTCTTTTTGTCTCTTTCTCTCTCTCCATCTATATATCTATCTATCTATCTATATATATATATATATATATATATATATATATATATATATATAAACAAACACCATTTCAAAATCTGCAATATACGATGATCTCTAATGATGATATGAGGGGTAATCTTTCTAGCCTTCCTCTCAGCAAAATCTGTGATTTGAAAAATAACAAAGATGGTTACATTTACGGCCAATTAATGCTGATTATAAATTAATGGTTAATCCTTCTAGTCGTCTTATCCGCAAAATCTGTAATCACTTTATAAACATCTATTTGTTCCGAAAGTTCCCGCACAATGGAAGGTATTCCCAGGTCAGTTAGCCGTGAATGGTAAGTAGTTTTTGATTAATTTCAGTTTTGCGAATGACCGTTCGCAGCTCGCAACACTGATTTCACGAGTCAAAAACACGCGTAGCAATACGGCAGTATTTGGCAATGAATCAACAAGATTATAGTTTGCATGAATTCAGAAGCTGCAAAGGTCTTTCATTTTTTTTACTTTGAGCCGCCGTCACAAAATGATGCTATATCTTCTCGGCACTTTTTACTCTCTAGATCTTCATCAGCCTCACACAGCTGCCAATCATCCTCTGTATCCATTAGCTTTGAAGGTGTGAGAAAGTTTTTTTCTTGGCAATATTGTGAACCTGTTCAAACCTTAAAGTTAATTATTTATTCAGCCTGCCTAGCACTGAAAAATTTCTCTTCTAAGCTCACCTTCGTACCCTAGTGCGTCATCGCCAGATCCTTCACAATCCATTCGTTTCTTTATACAAATCCGACACTGCATGCTTATCCTTCCGTCTGAACAAATTTCTTTTAAAAGGCCATTGTATAGTCCACCATCATGTCCCGATTCTCAAGAACAGCTCTCAAGTCCAATAGCTTAGCAGATCATTGTTGTAAATTTAGCCCTTTCCTTTGAAGGTACTTTTGCGCATCATTTCAGTGAGCCTGGGGACACCTTCCCAAAGCCCCAGGAAAGACAAAAAATAAAAAAGAATAAAGAAAAGAAAGCACTGCATGAAGCACCAAGACTGTACATGACCTGGTAGCTGCGTTTTCCTCATCTTCCGTTAGAGGTTCCAGTACAGCGACGACCTCCCAGAATTTTTGCAACGTAACATCCACAGAGTCTGCTTGACGCCATCACATTTCCACATCCTGTTTGAAAGTTAGGTCAATCGCCAAAATCAAAATATCCGAATGATGAGGGGAAGCAGAAAAGAATGAATATATATATATATATCAAATGCCTGTCCGCGACAGTCTTGAAACGGGATGTCGTCCTTTTCTGGTTGTCCCAAAATCAATTATGCCATTTTCTCTGCGGTTCTGCCTTTCGTCTCTATAAAATGGAGGAACATTTCTCTCTTCTTTGATTTTCATTCTATCAGTTTTGAAATATCATAAGACTTGACTGATATGGTCCTTGTGAGAAATGTCTAGAGTACTGTCGACGAAAATGGAAAAAAAATATTTGCTCGATTAACTTCCTGACTAGATCTTCCAAAATGTTTACAAATGCGTTCTGAATTTTTGGTGAAAAATAGGAGGTTGCGAACTTTTTTTTCAAGCTTCACCCTCACCAAATGCTCACGTATGACTGGGTCGTACCTCACCATCAAATGATGTAGCTCCAGAATATTCCCTATATTATCATCATAGTCATATTTGACTTCTATCTGAAGTAACAGCATCATCAGCACCAACATGAACGTTTTCTGCTTCAACAACAATATCACTTGGACCTCCTGTAAAAGTCTCATTTCCTGGTTTCGAGTGACGAATTTTTAACTAGGTACCTTTACCTTCTTTTCTTTGTTTCCTCATCTCTCGTTTTCTTCCTTTCCAGGAATGCTGCACCGCTTTCCTTCGCTTGCTTCATCTGTTGGACGAATTATCAAATGTGTCATATATGATTTCCATTGAAGAAATAAAGTTATAAATCCATACAAAAATACGAAGCGTTGACGGAGGCTTATCAGAATCTTATGTTGAATGGAAAAATACCATTTCTAAGAAATACTGACTAAATTTTAACACGACAATAACATAGTTTTTACTTTACAATAATTTACACTTTACAAAATAAATTAATATTATGACAATAAATTACTCAACTTCAAATCATTTAACCATAATAATAAGGGGGGGGGGGTTAGAGCACCCTTGCTCGATATATATGGGTAACAAAAACCTAATTTGGGGTTTCAAGGAGAATTTTCATGAGCGTCCCTGGACGTCAAACAAAGAGATTTTAGGTCCTACGGTTACGATTTGGGCCCTGTTATCAGACGGCTGCTTCATTTGAAGGTCCCACATAGAGAAAAGAAAAAATGCACAAAAATTCGAAAAAAAATCGAAATAAAAAAAATAAGTGACTGCAGGATCTGATGAAAATCCATGAATAATGTGCATGCAAGGGATCATGGCGATCAATGTATCAGTTTTTTTTTTCAGATACTGAATAGCCAGTTTTAATGCCCTACTCAAACGTTATGTGTTTCACTAAATGAACACAAGATGGCGCTGATAAGCAAAAGTTACCGTAAATAACAATAACCTTGTTCAAAGGTACCCCATTGACTGTGTCGATTACATGGTAGTCGCAAAATAAAATTCAGTACGATTCGGCTGATTGGGTGTTGCCTAATAGAGATATACACATTTTTCGAAGTTGCAAAGCGGAGAAGTGGAACTTTTTGTATCTTAATTGCTTTGCAGCCCTGAACAGCGAGACATGGCCGTGCGTTTGACATGGACTGTCAATGTGTCTGAATGTACACATCGTTCGGTGTAACCTGGCCTTTAGCTTTGTTGCGGAAGTACATGTGTAAAATAAAATTAAGTAGCATCACAGGACGGTGACGTCACAGTGCTCTGTGGCGCGCTGCCCCGTAACAGATCTAACAAAACTTAGACCTGTACTCGTGAAGGTGCCGGCGCGTGTTGCTGTTAAAATGATTCAGTTCTACCTGAAAACAGATAGCCTGAACACGGTTGATTTTGGATATAATACGCATGCTGTTTCATTTAATAAATAACATGAACCGGCTTTTCGGGTATTACTTTCGTATTCGCAATACTAAACAGACCGTTTTATAACAAATAAATTATCACAGCATGGTTGCAGTATCACTGTAATACCTCGGGGACGGTTCATTTTGCCTTATTCATATTTTGCAACTTCATATTATAACTTAAATTGAAACTATATACTCGTATTATACCATTGATCTAGGCGGTAATGCTTTTGGCAGTGATCAGCCCTGATGTGTTCCACCAGTTTTTAATGATTATTTTTTTTGCTTACATGTTCGTATGAACGAAGTCGCAGTTAGGTATGGTAGAAGAACTAAATGCCAAATTCAGATTACTAGGTTTAACAGTGTGCAAACGTGCCTGTCTAACAGACGGACAGACAGGCTGACCGATCACTAGCTCGATGGACTTTCTGTATGAATTAATGGAAATAACATACCCGACTCTTTAATTATTCTTCTCTTTAAAACAAAACAAAAATGCCATCTGTTTAATATTATATTTTATTCAGCCTTCCACGACTCCTCCTAATCAATTGTCTTCAACCAATCATCTTCAGGACTCGTACAGACTATCTTCCAAGAGCCGCATAAGTAAGCGTTGGAGGTGCACCATTCCCGGTTTTCTTACCTGTTAATTGCAATAATAATTGAATCATCATTGTTTAAACACTAACACCCAGGTAATTCATTGATAAGAAGCAACAAATCCCAAAAAAAGCGACGAAACCAGCAACGACTATAGGTAAATCGGACTGAAAGGAAAAGTCTATATATAACGGTCTAACTTTACATGACTTTTTGCATATATAAAGTTGAATGAAATAAAACATGGTTAATGTGAAACTTAAATACTGATCAGAAGAAATTCAACTCATGAACCATTTTTTTTAAATGTTCTGTCACTTTACAAAATAAGTTGTCTGTTGTTAGTATATCATCGATACATCTGTTTTTTTTTTCTGGTTATGTTGTGGATCCCGAATCTATTGAGAAAATGGGAATGAAGTTCAAACACAGAAACAGTGATGAGAACATTTTAAAATTTCCTTGAATCTAAACAAAAGGCGAGGGTCCAGGGTCAAAAATCAGTTTGAACACTTCCAAATGTAAGCGACGCCTGAAAAAAGGGATGGTTCCAGATCCCCTGGACACCTCCCCCCTCCCCCCAACTCCCATCCGCCAAAATGAATTATGTAATTCTAAATATAAATCCGTATGTCCGTAAATGCACTCTCAAAGTAAAAGGCAAACTACTCACTGGGAAAACCATCGAGTCTTATGTACAATGAATCAAATATTTTCCATGTACATCATGCAGCAGATATTTTGTCAATCATTCTTACCCCCTCCACCCCCTTTCTCTGTCTCTTTATATTTATACATTTTACTCACAATAAGGACAGCAGTATTTTGAGTCATACACTAACTCACTGCCGGGACTGCAACGCGGGATGTCACACTGGAAACGCTCGCACTCTACCACATTATTGATACATCGGCACCACTCGCAGGGATCAGGATGAGAAACTTCTGTGTAGTCCTCCCCGTCACAGGAAGACCCCTCTATATCATCAGCATAAGCTGCCGCCAACAGGCAAACCACGCCACAAACGACAAGTGTTCCTCGCATGATCTCTGTATCTAAAATTTTGGCATACTATAGTGAAAAATGGTTTAAAAAGTAGTTTTTAATGTTAAAAAATGTGTTTAGTTCTTTAAATGTGATTGTGTGTTGGTAATAAGCAGTCATTGTTAAGCTGCAGATTTGGTATTTACATAAAAAGACCGAAATTATCATATATACTCAGGTATTAAAAAAAGGTTATTTTATAGGAATTATTACACTTTCCTCCCTTTCTCTCTCTCACTTCCTTTCTATCTTCCTTTCTCTCTCGCGCTGTCTCTCTCTCTCTCTCTCTCTCTCTCTCTCTCTCTATATATATATATATATATATATATATATATATACATACTTGCCCAAGTGTGTGTGTAATATGTAAAAGCTGTTGATGAAAATACTCACCAAGTGATAGCCGGCCAGACGCTTCTGATTCGATTATTGCACCGGTTATGGCTATATGTAGACAAACAGTCATGAAAATAATTGATCACAGCTCCATATATAATGGCTCTAATATACAAACCATCCAAATTAATACAACTAGAAACCTAAAACCTGACATTTTCTCGTGATATTCAGTCACTGTAATGTCCAAACATCAGACAATAAAAAAGTAATTTCATTTTAGGGGCGCCAGGCGGATACTGTTAATTAATAATTAAAAAAAAACTAATGTTAAGGTTGATATTAACAATAATTAATTGCAAACATGCAATGAGGCTAAGAAAACGGGGTAAAAACCCCATATCAATTCTTCTTCTCTATAGGATTATACACTATTATATGCAATATAACAACAAATTGTACCTATAAAGACTTATGAACATGATGAAACTACATTTTTCAATTTAAGCAGTGACTAGTCCGAGATGAAATGTAACATAAGACAAGCATCGATATTTTACAGTTACAGTTGAATAATAATAATAACAATAATAGTCATTGGTTTATGTGTTATCCTATAATGATAGTTCTGCGTGATTTCGTTTCAAAAATATTTTCAGTTCAGTTGTACGAGATCATAAAGATAATGTAATTACTATTATCTCTTAAACCGTCTTGTCCTACTAATGAAATCTAGAACTACCTTAAAAAATGTTAAACACGGAGCTAATATGCATGTATGGGTACTCTGAAAACTGTTATATATACATGTATATGTATGTATATATAATTATTATTATTACCATTATTATTACTATACGTAATATATTTTAGTATTTAAAAACATGTTTTTGTTTTTTAAATTTTCAATAATGATCCATGGTTTCATTAACGTAAGTTACAAGTACATGGGGAGGGTTTTGTTAGGGGTGCTAATATGTATGTACGGGTACTATGAAAACTGTTATATATACGTGTATATGTATTTATATATTATTATTTTTATTTTTATTACTATGATTATTATTACTATACGTTATATATTTTAGTGTATGAAAACATGTTTTTTTATTTTTAATTATGAAGCATGGTTTCATTAAAGTTACTTACAGGTGCATGGGGAGGGTATGGGAGGGGGATACCCCCTCCCATATTGGAATTTTAATATTCAATGTATAGAGGACGTTTTGAGGCAATTTTCTATTTATATTAACTATTTATATTTCTTCAAAATAAGTACATAAAATTTCAATCGTTTTCAACATGTTCAAATCAATGGCGCAAAGGCGCATTTACGTTTATAACTTGCATACTATTATCTTTTCAACATAATGCTCGAATTGAAAAAAAATGATATGTTGAAGTCCTATGTCAGGCCAAAAAATAAGGTTTGGTTCTTAGGCACCTTTTTCCAGAAATCAGCACGGCCGGGGATATTTTATTTTTTATTTTTATTTTTGGATGTCTTGATAATGGCAAAAGCTTGAAGTTTTTTGCTAAACAGGTAAAAGTACTACGTAACAAAAGAAATCTTATCAAAATTGTATAATCAAAATTAAACATTTTGATGCGGGGAGTAAAAAGTGACGAGGGCGGTGGCTTAGAGCCATACCTTTCATTATTTATTTTTTGGCCGTAATTTTGCATTTTACCGGTGTCCATGGTCTCGACAGTACACAAGACTCCTTAGAGTACAGATCGCCAGTTCGAGTACCGATACCACCAGAGGAGCCGTGGGATTGTTAACGGTCGACCCAAACCAGGGTCTGATGCTCTGCAGTTGTTCATTGATGTTCCATCCTCAGCTAATGAATTTGAAAGTAATAAACTGCAGAAAAATGAGATAAAATCTAATTGCAAATTAATAAAAAGAAATATTAAAAACGAAAATTAATCACTAAAATTTGGAAGTTAGATGAAAGGAGAGCTATTGCAGCTCAGCGGGGGCCGCGCGCCGAAGCCCCCCCCCCCCCCTACGGAACCGCCACTTTATATATATATATATATATATATATATATATAATAGTATTAGCATAAGAAAAATTCCGAAAGGACGGCTAGGACTGGATGCGACCGATGGGGGGGGGGGGGCATGGCCCCCTGCGGCCCCCCCTGGCTACGCCCCTTGTATGTATTTATGTTACATTCAAATAGTTAAATCTGTCAAATTGTAAATTGCCTGATATTCAATATTGTTCACTCAGGCACTTTATAAAATGACTGAAATTTTCGGTCATTTTACAAATTGAATAAAAAATCTTTCAGTTTATTTGACACATTGACTGAATCAAAATAGAATTGTCTTACTGTCTTATAGTCTCATTACTGTGACGTAGACTTTTTTATTTAGTACATCTAAAACCAACTACTTTTAGGTAAATTTAAGCCTATTTTTTTCTTTCTAGGCTATTAATGAAGAACACTGATCATGTGAGAAGACACCGCCTGGTGAGGGGTAATCAGAATCATACAGCTAAATCATGCAGAAGATTATAACATAACGAAATATGCATACTTTATTTATAACTCATATGGCTACATCTTTGCTTATGTAAGAACGAGAATAAAAAAGCTTTTGGTTAAATAAAACATTGAAAAAATACAATGTACATTAACATGTGAAAAGAATGATGTAGATTGTAGAATGTTGAACGATAACCACAGTTACATGTTTGGTTATTATTAAATATATGATTTATTTATGCATAAGTGAGTCACAAAGGGTAGGGTTTAATCACAAATATGGCAACTGTATTTCTTACCTTAAATGAGTTTGCCATCACCATTCTTTTGTGAAATATGATTTCTGGTATTGTAGGGTATAGTCAACTGTTGTTGAAACAGTACAGAAGCGCAATTTGGCGGGAAGCGGGGAGGGGGACGCTTAGGGAATATAATATATTATCACACCACAATTTTCCCACCCCATGATGACAAACAAAAGAATGTTATTTTGCCATAAAAGAAGTTATTTACAAAATATCGTAACAATTTCCTTAGCTAATAACAAACTTAACATAATGACTATATGACGTATTAACTCTTTTCCGTGACATTATGCATGGGACACAATCATTAAAGCCAAATATAAATGATCCACGCAGATTTCCAGAATTTAAACCAGAACTTTGAAATTTTTTTTATGGGGAAAAATACAGCAGCGGATCTTAAGGTTGGGCAGAATTTCTCCCTGAACAACACAACTTGTTTATCAATCTTATGAAAATGTAATTTCAGCCATTTCATCAATTTTGTCCCTGGTTGTTTCTTTGCAAGAGAACATTCAAAATAAAAATAAAAAACACGGTGTTCACTCTAACATCTACGACGTCTAATTTCTTTTACAATATCTTTGGCAGAGATATTTTTTTTTTCTGGTGAGATGGGCTCCACTGAATTTAGTGATTAAAAAGTAACATTGCCTTGATGATATAAACGGACAACATAAAGTAATTATAGTAATGAAAGTAAAGTTATTTTTACTGTAAGCACACCCAGAGTTTAAAGACTCAAACGTCTCCTATTGTTTCACTGTTTTTCTTATATTATCTCATCAGGCGAAAACAGTAATCTTATTGTATCATATACCGACGAAGTCATATATTCATTTTTGTGCTCGTTTTCATCACATTGGTAACACGGCTGTTGAAATGTTTAAGCTTTTTAAAGTGTTTATATAAAGGGAAAATAATTTCGTAGACAATCATATCACTAGCGCTTTTTCCTCCTTCTGACATTAGAGAGTCTACGAACAGTGTACTGGCGTCTGAGTGCCGTTACATCCTACAGCACGTTAAACACTTTAAGGCTCTTTATATTTTCGTCTTTTCTGACAACGCCTCATTGGCTACACGTGTGTTGTCACAAGAAATAAACCACGCCAATCGTTAGTTTTCTCTGAATATGCCTTACATTAGCGAGAAAAATTCCGTTTTAACTAAGCATATTGGTAATCCCTTTTCTCAAAGATCTGCTTTCAAATCACTTTGCATGTGAGTACTGTTAAATCATTTCATTTTATTATGGCAAATCCCTCCGCATGTTTGTTCAATTTCTGACCGCATGAATGCAAACATGGCTCACACGGTTTACTGGACGTAGCCTACTTGTACGCAATACAGAAAGTGACTCATTACCATAGAGAATGAGTATCAGTTTCAGCTGTGAATTTTGGGCAGTTTACCACGATATGACTGCAACATGATAGAAGACCACTGCGAGGCATTCCTCGATATGGCTTTTATCACGACTCTAACCAGCCCATGTAAGGGCCTACGCAGTAGTGTTATTACGGCAATTATATCGCATAAGTGCTTTATGTCACGTTGTTACAATTACTGTGACACATGTCCTTTTTTTCTGTTTAAGGCAAATGATGATAAGTATGTTTAATGTTGTCGATGACATCGGTTATAAAAATGGGCCACTTATATCAGCTAAACTGTTCGTAATGATGGCTGTTTGCGCCTGGTAATGGTAGCAGTCTGACATAGAACATTCATGTGACAAGTGATCTATTCAATGGCTATATGTCACCCGCTTATACAACTCTTCATGATGGATCGATGTACTGCACACTCGCCTACACACACAAACAAGTTTTGTTGATATCCCATCTGCCGGGAGCTCATCGTTCAACAATGGCTAAAGGCCCTAAGTATTACATTTGAATATATATATATATATATATATATATATATATATATATATATATATATATTTATACACACATGTATATATATATATATATATATATATTGTACGACATATATCAATTTTACACATTTCCTGGGTTTATGGCGATTTACTTATGCCGATGGACAGCACTTTTACACCCTTTGTAAACAGTTGTTGCAAGATACGCTCAAGTACACCCTAGTTGTGATGACTCTCTCCGGTGAAATAAATGGATTGGAGGTTGGAAGACGATCACAGTTTTGAAATTTGTTTAGTTGAACAAAAGACTTTAAAAAAAATCCGCTGTTATAATAATACTTCAATGTGTTTTTTTTTCACAATAATTACAAAAGTACATCACTTTAAATTTCCTCATGCTTGTAAAGACCTTTAGTCTTATGAGTGGAGACAAACATTTAAAAAAACCTAAAATAGGCTACTTATTTCATGTATATTATGAAAAGCAAACTATCAAGGGAGGGTTGTGAACTCATGTGAAATGATCCAGAAGAATCTTTACATTGTAAGATATAAATATAACTTTTTGCCATATTAAGCATATAAATCCACATTCAGAATAATGTTAACATTTATGTGATGGAGAATGATTGCCATTGGATCAATTGTCATCCGTGGTGAAAATTTGAAAATATCCTCCAATCATTAACCACGTGCTTTTCATTTACTCGGCAGATCACCGATACGCCCCCTTTACGGTATACCGGTAGAACGCTTCATAAAAACGTAGGCTACGCTATAAGTTGGGGCAAACTTTTTAATGGGGAGTAAATAGACTAGCGGCCAACCTCCCAAAAGAGGCTTAGAAATAGGTGTAACCCCAACGGGAGGTATAACAAGACACGACCTACATCTTAAAAGAGGTAGTCATCCCCTCATTCTTAAAAAATAGGTCGTGGCTTCAGAAAATTGTTCTTTGGCATATTTATTGACCCGTTTCCATGGCAACCTCTCAAATTTTAGATAAAATAATTAATTTCACTTGTTTGTTAATATCTTAATTAATATTAACGATAGGCACTTGCAGTCTTCACAAAAATGTAGTATTTCCTTTACAGATTTGGAAAACAGAAAAATATTATAAAAAATAAGAAATTTGCATATTTATTATGTTAATTAGATGCTAATTTTATTTTAAAATTTGCTATATATGCACCTATATTTTCTGTAGATTTGCAAATGAGTGAAAAGGAGCCACAAAATGTGATCAGATGAAAAGACCAGCTACTGAGGAATAAATTAATATCAAATATGCCAGGGTTAATGGAGTATATTGTTATGAAACAGTCACAAATTTATGCAAATTAGGGTTAGTCTGTGAGAATAGAAATGTTAGTGCATATAAACAAGACTTTAAGTACACTGGTTTCTGTGCATGCTTTGTAGTGTATATAATTATGTCTAAATGCTGGCTCCTGTGGAATTTTCATGTGGATTTTTGCAAACATACTTTATCATGACTTTGGATCATAATATAACTTAAAATCGATGTTTGCATTTTTCTTCCGCCATCTTGGATAAATTGAGGCCATATTAAAACCAGGGTTATATATTATTCAAAAACAGTCATTTTAGACAAGGTTAAGGCAAACAATTTGATAATCCTCAACCGAAAACTGTTCTTGGTTGATTCTAGGGTAATTTTTTCTGTAGTATCAATTTCTGTTATAAAATAAAATGTTGTACTGTTCATATCTTTTTAGATAATTTGCATAAATTTGCATATTTGAATGAATATATAGAATTGATTAGACAACAAAAAATCTTGATTATTTGGCTTTTAATAGAAAGAATACTAATGTGATTAAATGGTTTGTCTACTTACTTGGGTAATTGTTCCCCCTGATAATAACAGATTAGTCTTCCCCTTCCAAAGACTAAAAACAATTATCATGTTATAATTATATAACTCATTTGCATATGTAATGAGCCACGGATCGAATCATGAGTTTCGTGGAGGTTATGAAACGTATTATATAATACCTCACCCTTTGGTTATCTATGCTAAGCTATCAAGGTGCCGCGTTTTAATTGGTCTTACCATCCAGTAGACCACTGAATATATCATTAGCTGAATGTTCGTCCATCGCTTTGCGAAGATGACTATATGATTATCAAGGTTTTGTAGTTGATCTAACTTTGTGTCACCGGAGATGACTTGTCAGGCCGATCTGGGCACAGAAGAACCTCCCACATGTTGGATACTTATGATCGGTGGTTGCCGTTGAGGTAGTTGCCATCCTCGCCTTGCGGAGCTCACGTTTTCTCCTGGACTCCGCTAGTCGTGCTATCTCATCGTCTACTGCACCTAAGTGTGCAGCTGCATGCCATGCTTTTCGATCCTGCGCTAGACTTTCCAATGTATCTGTATTGATGGATAGTTTTTTTTTCAGTGATGCTTTCAGACTCTCCTTGTAGCGCCTCCGCTGACCTCCTATGGACCTTTTACCAGACACTAAAGTTCTCCATACAAAAGTTGTTTTGGGAGTCTTGTATCTGGCATGCGGCAAACGTGACCTGCCCATTGGACCTGGCATAGATGCATGATGATGCATGGACCATGGGAGGTCGTCACATCTTAGGACCTCAGTATCTGGAACTTTGTCTTGCTTTCTATTATTCATCAGTCGACGAAGGCAGGTCAGGTGAAAGTGGTTCGGTTATTTGGCATGTCTTTCATAGATATTCCATGTCTCGTTGCCATACAGCAGGGTAGTGATGACTACAGCCTTTTAAGCCTGGATCTTGGTTTTAATATGGATGTTCTGCGATCCCAAAATGCTGGCTTTTGCTACTCTAATGTTGACCTCATCAATTATGTTTGTTGTTTTGACAATGTGCTCCCCCGATACGTGATTTTTTTCCCACCATCTTCAGATTTGATCCATGCACCATGATGGAAGGTACGTTATATTGCTTTTCTTGTGCTGGTTGGTGCATCATTTCCTGTCTTCTTTATGGTAAGCCCAAAGTTGTCGCATGCACGAAAAAACTGGTACATTTTATGCTGCATGTCTGATTCTGAAGATGCATTCAAGGCGCAATCGTCAGTAAAGAGCAGGTCACGGATAATGGTTGTCCTGACTTTCGTGACAGCATAGAGTCTTCTGGGATTGAGGAGCTTCCCATCTGTGCGGTATCTAACACCGACTCCAAGATCGTCCTTGTTAAAAGCGGCCATTAGAATTGCAGCAAACATCATGCTGAACAGTTTTAGAGCTATAGAACGCAGGATTGTTTTTACTCCGTTGCCTACTGGGATGTCGGAAGCTTTGAGAGCATCATCATAGAATTTTTTAGAGCCATGCATATCCGCGTATCTCTGGATCTCTAGTGTTTTGACTCTTAGCCAGGTATCTTGCATGCTGCGTAGTTTAGTCTGGACCAAGCGGTGGATGTTTGTTAAGGCCGCTTTCTTTGAGATTGAGGTGGGGTCCTGTTGATACACAAGGTGAAGCCTGTGTTTTTCTGTGAGGAGTCCTTGTATCTTGTTATCGTTCTCATGAAACCAGTCCTTGTGCCTCACAGTTGTTGGTCCAAGGACATCCAGTCAGGTGGATTGGACAAGATCTCTAAACGCTGCCCAGTCATTCTCGATATCTAACTTGTCAAGTGTAGCTCCGCTAGCTTCCTATTGAGGTCAGTTTTGAGGAGGGAGACATTCTTGTCCACTTACAACTTGGAGACATCGGCGCGCTTCAGTGCCTTCTTATAATACCCTATGGCCGACGTATAGCTTGAAAGTAAAACTTAATACACTGATGTACAATGACAATTCCTGGCACAACTATTAACAGTTTTTATCATATTTTAATTTCTCGGCCAGTAATTAAACCACATTTGTACAGATTTGTACTGATTCCAACCCAGCTCAGGTTAAAGTTTAGGGACAACATATACATATGTATTGTATATGGGGGTTAGGAATCCCACATGTAATTTTGGGGTTAAAGGTTAAGGATTTTCTGAATGCCCCGTACCGATTAGCTTTGTTGTCCTCAGACGACTTGGTTCTTGTTTCGTTACCCTGACCTTTCTACTCTATTTCAAATCCTTATCTTAATGCTTGATATTTAATGTGCTATATGAATTTTTTAACATCCTTAGCTAGTTAAACTGTGGAAAATGAACTGTTCTGGATTAATGGTCAAGTACATGTCCATTTTGTCAAAGTTTTAATCATGAAGTATACTTATTTATCCATAAGTAATATTTACGCGATAAGCTTCATCAAACGAATATTTTATTTTGCCACAGACTGATACAAAATATGATTACATTTGCAATCAGGTCTACATTACTAGTATGAAAATGTACTTTAAATTACATTTTTTATGAGTTTGTTATTATATTGATCAATATAAATGATATGTAATATTTTATTTTCATCGCAAGGGGCTAGACTCCCATTATAAAACTCTTCAAGGTGGAGGAACAGTAAATAATAAATGCAAGCGGCCTTGGACTTTTATATGACGTAAAACATATGCACTAGCGTATACAGTATGTTGAAATCCAAGAAGGACATGTAGGGTATACATTAAATGTATTGGTACAATGTGTGCTGCAAACTGTAAACTGAAAGTTTATATTTCTGTTACACGTGAGTATAATAAGTGTAATTTCATAGCATATATCCTGGCCTGTCAACATTAATAGACTCTAATAGAAGCATGTAGTTGTTGTTTATCCTAAAACACTGACACCATTATAATTCTATATACATGTATCATCAAGTGTCGGTAATTACTAAAACGTCAATTACAGTAACCACTTATCACCCTTGTCAATGACGTTAATTCAAACACCGTGTTTTGTTATTTGTATGCTAATAGAGTGACCCACATCCAGCACCCATTACAGTTATTACTGTTCTTGCTCAGATGGTTCACATTGTTATCTTCTTTGACCACATTGGCTTATTACTTGGATACGGATCAAGCATTTTCGTTATATTTGCTAATTTTATTGCAAAATTAAGCCATGAAAATATGTCCAATCGATATCATGCAAATATCAATACAACTGGAAAGAATAACATATTAATTAACTATCAGCCAAGCATCACACGCATAAAGTTTGCATTCTCTGTTCCATATTTAATTGTATTCGCCAAAACAAAGTTTTGAGGATACTATGTTCTTGACCGGGTTCCGCCGCCGCGCCGCGTTCCATTCCGGAATTGAACTCTGAGACAACTGGACCGATTTTTCAGAAAACTTGACCCTATTATCGGGTCACATGTGAACTGGTGCCAAAATATTTTGCGTTGACCTCTGATATTTCCTCTCTGCAGTGCGTCTATCTGTGCGTCTGCCTTCACACACATATCTTCGGACTCGTTTGACCGATCGGGCTGAAATTGTGTACAAGTGTAGCGCTTGGATATACTTATATCATACAAAATAACTGGTCGGGCCACCTTCATTTATGTTTATATGCATAAAATAGCTTTCCTGATGAATATCATTAAAGCACTCAACCGTAACAGATACAGTTGCAGGTTATTTAACAACTGCAAAAACAGTTCCAGTGATAACTATATGTACAAATTTTATATTATGGTAACTCTATTTGCATAAACATTTGCATGTATATACAGGCCAAATAACTGAACTGTAGTTATAAATTATGAAGAATTTATGTCCCCTGTCCCAAAAGGAAAATTTAAGCAAAGAAGGATTACCATTTTTATAACATTTTTTATTTGAGATGACAAAAAATGCGCATTTTAAATTAAAAATTTGCATATGTTTACATATATTACCATAAATTAAACAAATAAGGAATACATGATGTACAATATAAAAATCCCCATGTTATTTCCCGCATTTTGGTGCTGGTTGCATTTTTCTATGTGTAAAAACAACAGAGTTATGGTAATTTATTTAAAAATTATTCTGACCTTGTAAATTAGAATGGTTACCATGGAAATATGGCTGTAAATGTAGGACAAAACACGACCTTGAGACCACGACCTATTTTTTCTGGAAATATACGAGTTCATTACTAATAAAAAATAGGTTGTGTTTTGTTATACCTTGGGTTGGGGTTGACCCCATGAAACCCCTCTCTGCCGCAGGTCTAAAAAGAGGTTTGCATTACTTGGAGTCAAACTCTTGTATTCTTCACGTTATTCCAATATAAAAGAGCGTATAGGATATTAACTGATCATAGGATATTAACACACTGCTCGGACTCGTTTGACCGATCGGGCTGAAATTGTGTACAAGTGTAGCGCTTGGATATACTTATATCATACAAAATAACTGGTCGGGCCACCTTCATTTATGTTTATGCTGCAAACATCCGTGCTAATATCTCAAGATTGGTAAGACGTATCGGTCTGAAATTTCGCATGTGTTTAGATCTAACATAGCTCTTTATCATACGCCCATTCAACCATTTTTGCACAGCGTCCTTCTGTTTGTCTGCCGTGGGATAAAATCATCCATATCTTGGCAGTGGTTCGACTTATCCACCTGAAAATGTGCATATGTATATTCCTTCGAAAGTTTATTGGTTTTGTGGCAGGAGGCGCCACCTACATTCACCTTTACGCTGCAGACATCCATGCAAATGTCTCAGGACTGATTTGACATATAGGCCTGAAATTTTGCATGAGTATAGATCTTAAATAGCTCTACAGCTTAACAACCATTTTTGCATGGTGTCAATCTGTTCATTTGCCTAGGGTAAAAATCACTCATATCTCAGCGGTGGTATCACTTATCCACCTGAAATGTTGCATACGTTTACATCTTGGATAGCTTTCTCTTTCAATTAACAGGTTGCGCCACCTACAATCATGTTTTAGTGGCAGACATCCATGCTAGTATGCAAGACATCTCAATCTATTTCCTCTTGCCACTCAATCCATGCCTCACTTCACCCATCCCACCCTGATTTCTGCGGATACGCGTAGTCGCTTGTCGACTACCCGTATTCTAGTTAATTTATGCTATTATGCATGAATTAAAATATTCCCCTAATTTGGTGTATCAAGTTATTTTATTTATAAAGTACATGTCAAATCTTGGCCTCGCACACGTTTGCATCAAGAATAAATGGATGTATTATTTTGCACCTATAATAATATTCGCTTGAATTGGTGCATCAAATTTATTTATAAAATACATGCTAAATCTTGGCCACTCACATCTTGGCATCAATAACGATAAATTATTTTGCACCAAACACCCTACAACTGATCATGATTTGACCGGCGGCTGCATGTGCAAATAAGTAAATTATTTATTAACTAGACAACCTAATTGGGTAGCAGACAAACCATTTAATCACACTTAATAAATGCTCTAAAATAACATCATTTCTTTTTAATTTTCCAATAAGTGTCGCTATCCAAATTCGGCGCATATATTTATATATGCAAACTAGTTAATAAATAACAGAGATATTTAAATTAGTGTTTATAATGAACCACATTATTATGGCTGACAAGTGAAATAATAAACAACTATTGAAATAGCCGTAAAGTGAAATAAGTAGGAACTGTTTAAGTTATGATGTTCTCATATCCTCAATACATTACAAATTAGCTAATATTTTATTCACTGGTCAACTAGAGGGAAAGAAAAATTACCTAAGTAAGCAAATATTTAATCCATTTAATATATGTTTATAAATTACATTCAATTAATAAACAATACAATCAGTGTCCCAATCCCATCGGAAAAATACATGCGTGTTCATATATACGAAACTAAGTTAATAAGTGACATGTATGTTAGCTTTAAAAATAAAAACAATTATTACATTTTTACAATCAATAAGTGGACATATGACCGCTAATAAGTTAATTATTAAGCAACTATTTACCTTATGATGTTCTCATGAAAAGACCACTACCTTAATCTCAATTTTTCTAATTTGCATAATTTATCTGCATTTTATAATTCGGAAAATATGATTTATACAGACATACGTTATATCTTATCATATTTGAATAGCTTGTTCTTGAAATACTTTATTTTTTTCCATAAAAAGCCAAATAATCAATACATATATATTCATTGTATTAATTCCACAATTCAGTCAAATATGCAAATTTATGCAAATTATCTAAAGTTAATACGTAAAGTACAACAATAGTGATAGCAGAATTTAATTTTACAGGAAAAATTACCCTAGAATCAATCAAGAAAAATTATCTATGAAGGATTTTGAATTTTTCTTGACTTTCCGTGTCTAAAATGTCGGTTTTTGAGTGATATAAAACCCTGGTTTTAATATGGCCGCCATTTTTTCATGATGGCGGAAGAAAAAATGCAAACATCGATTTTTATTTATAGTTACATTAGGATCCAAAGTTATAAAAAAAAAATTATGATTGCAAAAATTTATATGTGAATTCCAAAGAATGGCACAAGCGTATACACAATTCGACATGAGTGTGCAAATGATAGGTTGGATCTGGAATCCTACACAGTGGTGAACGACATGGTTTTACACACGTTGCTCCCAGTAATCGCCATCTTCATAAAACCTTTATGTCCCCATAAGCTTCAGAATATAATTAACATTATCTATCCAATTTATTGCAAATTATTTACGCATAAAATAGCTTTCCTGATGAATATCATTAAAGCACTCAACCGTAACAGATACAGTTGCAGGTTATTTAACAACTGCAAAAACAGTTCCAGTGATAACTATATGTACAAATTTTATATTATGGTAACTCTATTTGCATAAACATTTGCATGTATATACAGGCCAAATAACTGAACTGTAGTTATAAATTATGAAGAATTTATGTCCCCTGTCCCAAAAGGAAAATTTAAGCAAAGAAGGATTACCATTTTTATAACATTTTTTATTTGAGATGACAAAAAATGCGCATTTTAAATTAAAAATTTGCATATGTTTACATATATTACCATAAATTAAACAAATAAGGAATACATGATGTACAATATAAAAATCCCCATGTTATTTCCCGCATTTTGGTGCTGGTTGCATTTTTCTATGTGTAAAAACAACAGAGTTATGGTAATTTATTTAAAAATTATTCTGACCTTGTAAATTAGAATGGTTACCATGGAAATATGGCTGTAAATGTAGGACAAAACACGACCTTGAGACCACGACCTATTTTTTCTGGAAATATACGAGTTCATTACTAATAAAAAATAGGTTGTGTTTTGTTATACCTTGGGTTGGGGTTGACCCCATGAAACCCCTCTCTGCCGCAGGTCTAAAAAGAGGTTTGCATTACTTGGAGTCAAACTCTTGTATTCTTCACGTTATTCCAATATAAAAGAGCGTATAGGATATTAACTGATCATAGGATATTAACACACTGCTCATATGTCTTTCACACGCTGGGCATAGGACATTCACATTTTGCCCATTGCATTAGACTATAAAATATAATATACTGAGCTTAGGTATAAATGACTTATGATGAGTGTGTGAATGTCGCATAATGAGTGTTTGAATCCCCGATGACCTCATGTTTTCGTGGATGTACCAGAGATCAAGGGTGTGTTAAAACATTATCTTTTTATCAATTGTCAAATTTCTATACCAGTACAGATTTATATAACATGTTCCTATCCTCACATTGAGCAGTGTGTGGGTAAAAATGTGAACATTGTAAAACTGTATGGGAATGGCTGTGTTCGTGGAAATATCCGATATCCAAATTGTGTGAAAACACAACCTATTTTCAACTGTTTTTCATATCTCTAATTTCATACCACGACCTACACATTACAATGCTCATGTGCTTCAACATTTAAAGATTTTGTGGGACATTTAGATGGAGGCATATAAGGCATTGATAACATTTTCCGAGTGTGCGAGTGAAAGTCTGGAATGACTGTGTGTAAATGCCCAATGAGATATGTGTGAGTGATGTGTGCGAGACAGTCGGTATATTGGGAACGTGGCCAGTTGGACTGAAGGGGCCATGTGCACATACATTTACATTTATTTTGATATTGTAAATATTGTTATAAGAAAATACTGATAATTATAAAGAATAAAATACTCTTTTAACAAGTAAATTTATTTTATTCAATTATTTAAGTGTTATGTATTTTTTTGTGTGCAATGGACATGTTATAAATAGGAGTGATCAACCTGCTTATGAGGTTTTGTTTCACAGGAGCTCTTGACAACTAAGCCACAGCAGAACGTGCCTTACGTCATGAAGATCACTTGGTTGTAATGATAAAAAAATATGGTGATAAAGTGGGTCTACTGTTTGTCATTCGGTAGTGGTAACTGCGGATAATTGTATTGATGTTAATCAAATTTTGACATGATACAGATGTTATTCTTTAAACAAATACAAACATATGAACATGCACATGGGAATTAGGGTTTTTTTTTTCAAGCAATTACTCTTTAATCATCAGGGGATGGACTGGTTTAATATCTGTAATTTAAGTTTTTAATATTCTATATAAAAATGGCTGAATTTATAAACGTTACATTACAGTGTTATTTCTGCCAGACAAAATAAGATGTACCCCCTGTAAGGACTGCGGAATCACGGTGTCACCTGGTACGTTGCACCTATACCAGCAATCCAAATAAGACTTTTGCTTTTGTGTCTCTAATATTATATGTATGAAGAAATTTGAGGTGTTGTATTATCTTAACTGATACTTAATTCTTAGCAAAGAGTGGCCTTGAACAAGCTTACTGGCTGGTTGATTTTTTTGTTGATTGAAGTATGGTAAAGTGGCATGTTTTCCGGAATGTAGGTCCCAAAATGAGCAAAATGAAGACAGAACCAAGGTTGCGTATCCAGTAGTTTACATTTGAGGTTCAAAATTTAAATTCTGCATATACCACTATGACCAGGTTTGAAAATTTGAAAGTGGTCAGAACATTTGTTCACAAGAAGTTTAGCCAAATGCCACCTAGTGGGTATAAATGAATATACAGCGAAACAAAATAATTTACCCTGCTACCATAACACAAAATTTCAAGCCCCTAAAACACTGATTTCAGGCAAGTATATGGTTATACCCAGTCAAATAGGTTTTGGCACCCTTCGTCTCACAAACTCAACACACACACCTGTTTGGGTATCACTGTAATTCATTTAAACCAACTAGGTGGCATCTCAAAGCATTTGAACCCAGCGACTTTGACGTGACTTCATAATATAAAACGCAAGTATTTATCCAGCCAAAAACATACAGGTATACTGTGAAAAATGTTATATATATATATATATATATATTCATTAAATTGTTTATTCAATATATATATATCAAATGAATAAACTGTTTTTATCCAATGAACTGAATGTTATTTTTTTAATGATCTCAGCAAATAAACCATATTCTTCAATCATATGCAGTATTATGTGTATATATGTATGTAACAAGGATATAGTGTAATGGGGGGGGGGTGCTGCCTTGTTATCTGTTGTCACGCTTTGCCATCAATTCCGGGCTTTCTTTGTCATCTCGGCTTTGTGGCAGGGTAAAATATACAGGAGACAACAAATTAATAATTTTTTTTTTCGCGGGAGGTTTAACCACGTTCGGCAGTTTTAGTAGGCTTGTATCAAGGCATATATACCATTTCAATTGAAACCTGATAACTGCGGGTTTCCGGGCAATTCCAGCCCACTGGAGGATAATATGGGTGCGGATTTAATAACAATTTAAAAACCGTGTCCTAAGCTGGAACGGGCTAACAAGGTCCCTATTAATAAAAAAAAAAAATAGGAAACTCGGACTGAAAATGGCCCTATCCGTCATTCATTCTCCAGCCTCTTCAAACGTTCTGGGAACAAAATGAGCCCGTCCCATGCCTATTCCAGCTAGGATTGCTTTCATTTGGGTCCGAAAATTCAACTACGGCTTTAGATTACCATGTTTCCTCTAAGATATCCATCGCACCCGTGTTAAAGTGTACCGTTACATTCACAAACGTGCGGCAGGCAGGGAAAAGATTGACAGCACCCCGTCATACGCCGAAGAAATAATTATATTATCGAAGTCCTCACCCAACACGGAACAAGGGGCTTAAAGTTGCTCTCCAGTTCTATACTGCTCAAGACTCACAAACTCACTTGGCTTCCCTTTTAAAGTAATCTCAAATTTTAAACAAATATTTTGTTTTATACCATTCTACCTCGCCTACAGGGGGACATCTCTGGTTCATTACACTTAAGGCGACCCAAAATCGAGTCTTAATCGGGTTTAAGGAGGCTCTCAGGTCGCCTGCATATGCCCGGGAATGAAAGGCCAGGTCTCTGTCTTAACACGAAGGCGGCTTCGCTTGCATTTTGGCATTGCAGTATGGACGTTCAACTCTTCAGTTTTCATTGTACATTCATCTTCTTGTCTTTAAATTTCACAAACACCACTTTTATTTTTGCTTTTTCTGATTTCCAGCAGTCAAAAATAGAAGAACTGCCAAGGATGCAGTTGGACTTGTATTTATTTCTGTCAACAAAGGGATTGTCCTGTATTAGATAACTACCAGTAATAACAGGAGATGCTGTATATAAGTTGCAAAATAAATATATCACATTTTTCATTCACAGAAAATACTACATATTCCTGGCTCTTGTATAGTCTGTTCATTGATAGAAAAACAAACACCTTTATTTCTGGTTTAATTACTTGCACACACATACACCTTCACACCCCTACACAAATGTACTCACAGGATCGACCGTATTAACACCAATGTGGGCCCAAGGGCGAAACAATAGGCTGTTGCCCCCTACACGCAACTAATCGGAAACTCCACATTGTATTCGCATGAACGAAAACATTTTTCTAACACCCTTGCCCTACCATACCCCTTTAAAATTCTCAAAATTCTTTTACGCGACTGTTTAAAAAATTGATAGGTTCAGATTATTTAACACCTTAAATTTCGTCATACACATTACATTTGCGACACAAAAGGAATAGTTTTATTTTGATTGCCGGGTAAAGGTATACACCATACTGGGTGACACCGTTTAACTACAGTCCTTACAGGGGTATACATAATTAAAAATGTGATGAATCCGAGTAAAGACTGAATATGACTTAGTCTTTATATCTTATGATATAATAAGATTCCTTTTTTTCGCTTGATAAGATAATATAAGACAAAATGACGCAGTAGAAGACGGGAAAAGGGAAAACAAATTCTTGTCAAAGATATTGATAGAGATATTTAACGTCGTAAATGTTAAAGGTAAAACCGTGTTTTCACCTTTATTTTGAATGTTCCATTGCCAAAAAGCAAACAGGGACAAATTTCGTGAAATGGCTGAACTTATATATTCTAAAGATTGATTAATAAAATGTGTCGTTCAGAGAGACTTCACGATAGAGGCAAATATAAAGATTCCTAGCAAAATTTGATCTTTTACTCCTCTCTCTAGCGCTATTGAATGCATCGTGGCTTCCGAACGGCGACTAAACTTTCATTTTAATGATTAAATGATGATATCATTAAAATACTCATGAATTGCCTGTCCTTAAACAGTTTCGTGAGGTCGAAGGTACATACCCGCACACACACACACACACACACACACACACACACACATATATATATGTTTACCCCTGCCGACAAGACCAACAACTTCTATAAGCTAGAACCACAGACCTATGACAAACTCCTTGAAGCAAATATAACAAAGACCTACAAGAAATCGCCCAAAACTGCAGCTGATGAAACCAATCTCGAAAAAAAAAAATAGCAACAAGACTCAAGCTTGCGGACAGAGTTGAAACCATGGCGGAACATGAAGCATTTGTTACACTGAAAGACCACAAACCCAACTTTCGGAATAACCCCACCTACAGACTGATCAATCCAGCAAAAACCGAAATTGGCAGAATCAGCAAACAAATAATCGAAAAAAATTAACACCAACGTTAGAAAAACACTTCGACTGAACCAATGGAAAAACTCACAGGATGTAATAGGATATGGTTCAAAAGAATTGAAGACAAAGGTAACACATTTATAGGATTCGACATATGTGAATTCTATCCTTCGATCACTCAGCAGCTACTAAAAAAGGCCATCGATTTCGCATCGAAAATCGAACACATACCAGAAGCGACAGAAGAAATAATAATGCAAGCAAAGAAATCCCTGCTGTTTCACAACAACACCGCCTGGAACGAAAGAAATAACAAAGAGCGATTTGACGTGACAATGGGCAGCTACGAAGGGGCAGAAACTTGTGACCTGGTTGGACTATATTTGCTGTCAGAACTACGAAATATTGATGGTATCGGAGTAGGATTATACAGAGATGACGGACTTGCCGCATGCAACTTGAAACCCAGAGACGCTGAACAAGTGAAAAAGAAAATTTACAAGATCTTTAGCCAATTTGGACTGAAAATCACAACCGAAGCCAATAAAAAAACAATAGACTTCCTGGACATCACATTGGACCTGAACAGAGGAGAATACAAACCATACATGAAACCAAACAATATCCCAACTTATATCCATAAGCACAGTAACCACCCCCCATCCATAATAAAGTATATACCAGCGAGTATCAAGAAAAGACTGTCCACCATTTCATCCAGCGCAGAAGTATTTGACCGAGCGGCACAACCATACCAAGATGCATTAAGAAAAAGCGGATACGACCACGAACTAAAATACTCCGAACCACAACAACCCAACCCAAACAGTAAGAAGAGAAAAAGAACGAGACACATCACATGCACCATTCAGCGCAAATGTGAAAACAAATATCGGAAAAAAGTTCCTGCGACTCCTGGATAAGTGTTTTCCCCCGGACCACAAGCTGCATAAAATACTGAATCGAAACACCGTGAAACTCAGCTACAGCTGCATGCCAAGCATGAAACAGATAATATCGTCACACAACCAAAGACTCCTCAGACATGAAAGAGAGAAAGAAAAAACGGAAGTTACCAACACAAATTGCAACTGCAGAAATAAAAATGAATGT